>JANAVB010012200.1:495763-780763 GCA_029216955.1 Iris pallida
CCCAGGCGGTACTTTTGTTTTTATTTCGATATTGATTATTACTATATTTCACTGTTGGTCATTCTTTATATGATTTGTCTCTTTTATGTTTTTAATTTTTTTTGTGTCGGAAAGGAGAAGTACCAAGGATGTGTGATCTGACCTTATACAGTGCGATATCGTAGATATTATTATCACAAAAGTAGACATCGTAGACATTATTATTTTATTACAAAGTAGACATCATAGACAGTATTATTTTATTGCAAAGTAGACATCGTAGACAGTGTTATTTTATTACAAAAGTAGACATCATAGAATTGTTTAGACATCGTAGACATTGTGGTGTAAGTCCCTAGACGATCACATATCAAGTATTTTAGTCACTTAGAAAGTATTTTTTTGTATATTTTGTTTACTGTCCAATATCTGTCTAGTTTTTCATGTCTTCCTTATTTATTTTTAAATCATATAATTAATGGCTACCTCTGCTTTATAGTCGTTTTCATATATTGGAACTGTATTCATGAATTGTACTCGTTCAATCCTGATTGAGCATTATTTATACTTGTATCAAAGTAATTCCTTGAATACTGTATTTAATTTAGTTATTATGAATGAGCATTATTTATACTTTTGAGCATTGTGGCTTGACAACATTGTACCACGATACTGCGACGTAGGCTCGCTTCGACACGCACTCGTATCCCGAAAAACGGGTGCGGGTCATGACAAGTTTTGTGGTAGCCCATTGTAGGCCTGTTTTCGCAAATGTGCGAACTCCTAATAGTACTTAAGTTAGTCATACTATTGCGAGCCTGCGACTAGAAAATGCTCATTCACAATTAGGATTGAATTGATTTAAGAGAATGACTAGTACTAGGAGTCCCTTATTCAAACTGACCGCTGGATAGTTAAGTTTGTTATATATGCTATGCACTTTAGATAAGGAGTTATTAAATTTAGATAACTTGACAGATCCCCATAGATACACTATTATGTTTTAACATTGATGATATGACCCAATATGGATATACTATTCACTTGGTAAGTTAGGCCTTCCTAGAATTAATGCTCTAACCATGATAAATTGTTCAATTCTTTTTCTTTTTGCCCTCTTTAGATATCATCCTCATATCATAGTCCGAATTGCCTATATAATTCCATTTTTCCATAATAATTATTTTATAATTTCTGATTGTGTTGTCTATATACGAACCTTGAGTTTGTTTTGATTCAAAGTTTTTTCTCAACCATTTGAATACACATGAAATAGAGATTAAAATATTTGTACTTCTCTTTTCTTTGGTTATTTTCTCCTTGATCAATCTTTTATCCTAAGGATTGAGAATTATAGGACAGATACTTACGCTTTCTATCATAGTCAACTTGTTTGAATCTCTAGAAGCTCATTTTGAATTTTATGGATATAGTTGGAAGAATATTTGTTGACTCATAGTGACAAGACAACAGCACACTATCACCATTTATTTTATGGAGACTGTAGGTTCACTGCAGCCAGTAGCACACTGGCGATGCACGACTCCTAGAGTTAAAATTATTTCAAAGAAATGTAGGTTATCGAATATTGCTAAAACTATGTTTTAGTGGTCCTCTTTTCATCTTAGTTACCCTTGTGTCAATATTGGATAGAGTTAATAAATATCCGATATCATATCCTACTTGAGTCACAAAACCAAGGGTTTACTACAGCCAGGTGTGGCATAAATCCTCGGTAAAATAACTTCAGACATGATTACAGTTTTCAGATACTACATAGGTTAGGAGCATGCCCTGTATGTTCCATTGATTCAAAGCCAATACTAGAAAAAAATTTATAAGTTGGGTAGCATGCATCCCAACCTAGTTTTCCGTTGTCCTGATGACCTATTTAAGAGGTATTTGACTGACACTAGTATGTTTACCTAGACTATAGAGTTAGAGGCCTCTAACTCATTGGTCGATCAAGGCCTTAGGCAAAAAGACAAGCAGGACAACTATAGAGGTACCAACACCGGACGAGTCTTAGATTTTGATGAACTTGAACTACTTGTGTTTTCCTTCAATCAAAAATCTCGTTGTACTTATATTTTGGACTGTCTTGACTAACGTTGCTATTATAGCCTAGTTTTGTAGGCTTATGATTTATCGAGCTTGTTCAGGACATGTTTATTGGGGATACCCACTAACATATTGTCTAATTAGAATCAGTGTATTATGGTCTAATCAACCTTAGTGCACTCGGTTCGCACTTCATATGATTATTACACATGGATTGAGATATAGTTGACAAATATACTTGCCTCTAGGATCTCATTCGCAACTGCCTTGACAACTCTCCTTGAATTATTCGATCATCTTCAGAAACTGTAATTGCATTCGAGTTTCCCTCTTTTGAACTCTTTATTGTTTTCGCCTTTATATATTACGGAAAAATAAATGCTTGTATTTGAGATAAGATAGACACAAAATGTCCATCTTAGTTCACCATATCACTTGTGGCCATGAAAGCTATTAAGCAATCATCCTCCACCTATTCGAAATCGATGAACGATCTTGAACTTGATTCATATCTACCATATCCCATTCTCCATCATGTCGTGTAATATTCTTTTATAACCAAGAGTCGAGGTACAATATCACTACTTTGGAAAATTTTCTAACCTTATTAATCCAAAAATCGTTTCTTAGTTTCTGGAGTGAATAGTTGTAAGCTCTTCCGAATTTTAGAATGTCTGGGATTATGATTGGACAGGATGAGTTGATTTCCACTAGGATGACAAATTAGTGCCTCATGAACACCCACTATCTATTTAGATCTTTTTGGTGTCCCTTGCCGTGACATTGTTATTCGGAGTACAAGATCAGTTGTTCTCTTCCAACAAATTCCATATACAAGATCTAGACGAGTCCACATTCACCTAGGCATATCATGTCCCACTTGTACTTTATTTTTATGATACGACTTTCTAGTCAAAATGGCTTAACTATAACCCTTACCGTAATACCAATATACCTTTTGTTAGAGACTCAACGTTGACTCAAACCTTTCGACCCAATATATGGTTGTGATATATTCGAAGCCTACTGTGCACATGCCACTAGTGTGCCTCTCAATTGAGTCTTCTTGTGCTACTTAAACACAAAAGTCACAGAAGGCGGATTTTAGGCTTTAGGAATCTAGTTAACCAACGCGACTAGCAAATAGCCTACTCACTTGAATTTGAACCTATTCTAGATTATCCTAACATAATAAAATTAGTTCAGGTTGATTTTTGGAATCTTGTCCAGCCAATATAGATTAAAAATTCAAGTTCAGTCAATCAAAGATTGATGTCCAATTTGGGAACCCATTAAAATCCAGTTAAACCCATCCATGAATATCGCCACATTTGGACTATAAACCAAACTTAAGAAACTAGGCCCCTATACCTATATTGTAGTCCCTATCTCATGGCCTACGAATCCTTTCTCCATCAATCTCTTAACCACATTCCTTCATAGCCATTGTTGTGGGATGAATACAATTCCGCTGTACCAACTTGGGTTCGGTTATGCTCTACCAAGATTTCTCCTACTGCCCTGACGAAACATGATCAATATAGAGTAAGGTTAAATAGGTAATACCTAGGCTTCCCATAGAGTCTGTGACTATGATCAGAAGTACCCCATATCCTCATGTATCTTCTCAAAATTTGAGCTTCTTAGGAGTCTTATTTTTGTGCTTCCCAGGATAACCAATTTATGTAAGTTGGGTAGAACCTTGAACTTACTATACCTTGTCTTTTAGAATGGGATGCCAAACTTGGATGCCATTCGTGACCATTCTTCCATCTATTTGGAAGTTGCGATACGATCTTCATATTGCCTTTTATCACTTGCTTATGCGGTTGGATAAGCGCGGTAAAAGTTCACAACCTTGATTTTTTCTTCAAATTTCATTCTATCGTAGTATCGTGCTTTAGTTTTTAAATTCAAGAAACAAAAATTTGGTAATGCATAGATTACAAACCCCTATAGGAATTAGAAAATGATTAGGATAGATTGGTTCCAACTGAACTAGTAAAACATTGGTTCGTAGTGTCCACTCCTATCCGTATTATTTGATACCCACAACCGTGACTTTGATATTTGAAGCAGGATACTAGCTTTTTTCCTTCCAACAAACTTCATGCTCATGAACTAGACCATTCAAACCACACACATGACGTACATGTCCCACACAAATACACCTTCATGTGCTCTACTTCCATTACACCACATAAATGACAGATTTTCCCTTGGACTAAACCATATATGACCATTTTTGTCCCAATTGATCTTAACCATGCAAACATTGACCCATCCCCTTCAAATAAACTAAATACCCATGGTCCATGTAAGACGCAACACATTTATAACATATGCTTTTCCCTCAAGCTAGCGCATGCCTCCTATACAACACAAAACACCTATAGTTGACAAATATACTTGCCTCTAGGATCTCATTCGCAACTGTCTTAGAAACTCTTCTTGAATTATTCGATCGTCTTTGGAAACTGTAATTGCATTCGAGTTTCCCTCTCTTGAACTCTTTATTGTTTTTGCCTTTACATATTTCGAAAAAACAAATGCTTTTATTAGAGATAAAATAGACACAGAATGTCCCTCTTAGTTCACCATATCACCTATGGCCATGAAAGGAATTAAGCAATTATCCTCCACCTATTCGAAATCGAAGAACGGTCTTGAACTTGATTCATATCTATCATATCCCATTCTCCATCATGTCGTGTAATATTCTTTTATAACCAAGAGTCGAGGTACAATATCACTACTTTGGAAATTTTTCTAACCTTATTAATCCGAAAACCAGTTCTTAGTTTCTAGAGTGAATAGTTGTAAGCTCTTCCGAATATTAGAATGTGTGGGATTATGATTGGTTAGGATGAGTTGATTTCCACTAGGATGACAAATTAGTGCCTAATGAATCAAGCTATTAATCTATTTAGTATTTTCTATAATATAAAAATGCATTGCAGTTTAAACAGAAATAAAAACACACAAAACTAAAATAATAACCAAAAACGTTAATACTATATGATTATAATGTGCATGATTGTGTTATTATTCAATGTGCCTCTTCTGATCAAAGGTGTGTAATATATGTACTATCTATTCGATTATTTACAGAAAAAAGCACATAGTAATCACCAATATGCTGATTCAAGTAGCTGAATTTATAGTATTTATGGGTTGGAGAGAATAAGCTTGCGGTGAAAAAACTTCAATTTCCATTTAGACTGAAAGAAACATTTCAGTAAACATTCCATCCTTCCACCCTTTGATTCAAAAGACACCTATGTACCACCTATTAAATAGGTACATCTAGTCGTAAGTCTCATCTTTGTAGAAATTAGAAATACTCGAGCGGCTTTTAGTGATAATATAGGCATTTAAAGTTCTAAAGATTCCTTTCCAGCCTATATTTTTGATGCAACCAACTATAGCTCAAATCTTATCTTGGTAGCAACTAGACAAGTGGGGGTTACTTATAGAATGTTAATATAGTACCTGCAGTTGTAGGTCCTAAAAAATCAAGTTGCATCAATCAACAAAATCAAGAAATCAAAATATACATCATCTTGTTGAATTGCGCAGACAACAGATTACGCAGCCAACCGATTGCGCATTCTAATTTGCGCACACAACCGATTGCGCAAGCTGACGTGGCAGAAGTCATCATTACTAAATCAAATCAAATCTTTTCTGACAACTGACAGAGCGGATAACAAGGAGTCTGTTCGTTTCCTGCGCCGCACAGTGCTCGAGGGCGGCTGACAGCTGGCAGCGCAAACCAATCCTGCGCAGTTTGAGTTTGCGCAAACCATGTATGCGCAATTCAACTCTGCGCACTCTATCAAACGTAACTGTTAAGTTACACGTGGCATTCATGCCATCGATTGTTCATTACGTGGCAACTGTTTATGCACGATCATGCGCATTTCTATCAAATCATGCCATGTGTCCATGATAGTCGGCCCACGATCCAGTAACTATCTGCGCAAATCAATGTTGCGCAAACCAATGCTGCACAAATCATCATGCGCAGTCCAAAATAACTGAAAGTTAGTTATTTCCAGAACTCTATAAATAGAGTTTCAAGTCTTCATTCAAGGGGCGGAGATCAGAGATCAGATATCAAGATCAGAAATCAGAAATCAGAGAGTCCAGGAGTTCTTGCCAAAGTGCTGCTGCATTCTTCCGAGACTTTTGTCTTCAACTTCAGAGGCTTTTGCCTTCAGTTTCCAGAGTTGTTTTCAACTTCAAAGGCTTCGTCTTTACAGTTCACATCGTCCAAGGGATAAAGCAATCGTCATCGAGATTGGATTCCTACAGTTGTAATTTTCCCAGAATTCTTGTAATCTTTATTACAGTTTGTATCAATAAAGTTCTATATACTTTTGTTTTTGCAAATAAAATGGCGACTCTGCTGGGGACAACTTTCTCCTCCGACGAGGAAGTAGCAACTCAATGTGACGTAGCGTCTATCGGGAAGACGCAGAAGACCCTGGTTGTCAAGGTCAACCAGACAGCCTACAAGGCAATGCTCAACTCCAAGACCATTCCCCGTACTGCAGCCACTTCTGCCAAGAGCAAAGTGCGCTCAGTTTGGGTCTCCAAGACTGCTGCACAATCTGGCAGTTTTGCCACCAAAGGTGCTGCACACTCTGTTGCACAATCTGCTGGCCAGTCTGCTGCGCAAACTGCTGTGTCAACTGCTGCACAGTCTGTCTTAGCAACTGCTGCACAATCTGTTGCAGTCAATGCTGCACAATCTGTTGCAAAAGTTGCACAAGCTACTTCATATGCTGCCTTGTCAAAATAGAAGACTCCTATGACTCTGGCGCAATTGGCAGTAGCTTTTCCTGCGCAAAACAGCATTCCAGCAACCAAAGTGCATCCTAAGCACTCTAAAGCAAGGACTCCTACTTCTGTGGCCAGAACCAATGTACCCTCCACTCATGCGCAAATCACTTCTGCGCAAACCAAGAGAAACAGCCCTTTGGCTAGACTCTCTCCTTCTCATAATCAAGAGAAAATATCTGATTCTCCTCTTAAACATCCTGCTGTTCTAGTACAATCTACTGGGGGTAGTCCTTTGGCTATTCCTCCTCCTTCTCAGATCAAAGGAAAAGGCCCGTTGGTCTTTTCTCAAACTTTCTTGTCTCATGACTTGGAAGACAACAGAGGAAAATGCTCTTTAGTTATCCCTTCTTCTCAGAACAAAGGAAAAGGCCCTTTGGTCTTTTCTCAGTCTTCTTCAGTCTTTACTGAAGCAGATCAAATTGAACGTGTTTCAACACCCGTCAGCACAAGATCTCCTACGAACAAAGATTCTTTTTACCTTCATAACAAAGAACTTGTACTGATCAAAGAGGTATTCTGCCTACCCCAGTAGCAGAATTCCAAGACCTCCCAACTTTCAAAATATCCCGTTCCAAACAAGGAAAACTGTTGGTGTCTCAAACAGAAACCCCTGGGGGTGAATTTGCAGACCTACGAACATATCTTAACAGGCCAACTTCAGCAAAACGTAAACAGCCAATGCCGAAGGTTAAGCCTCAAAGACAAATCTCCAGGAACATAAATTCTGATACCTATGCCAATGAGATGAGTACTTCCTTGTATACACAGGGGACAAAAAATTTGAAGAATCGAAACCATGTTCCAAATATTGTTAAAGAACACATTCCTCGAACTTTTTTCCGTCCCGGCATGGTTTCTGATCTTCGAGAACATCTCAGACAAAAACGGGATAATGTCTCAACTCCTTCAAATCAACCATCTGATCATCCTTGCAATCATAAAGTCATCATCCAATGTTGTTGTCAAACAACAAAGCGATCTATCTTCGATCGTCTGACTTTTGCTAAAACAGAACCAATGTCAGAAGAAGACGAAGTGTTGTACGCTTCTGTCAATATGGCTTCCCGAGACACCGGGGGTAGAAAGTGCTCCAAACATGGTAAGCCTCGCAGACCAAGCCAACGATATTTGGATTTACTCCAAGAATCCTCTGAAGGAGTATTTCAACATACTCGTTCCCACAGCCGAGACACAATCGGTCAAAGGAATCTTCCTCAAGATCCTTCAGCTTATCTTCCTACTTTTCAGTCAGGAGACGAATCTTTCTCTGATTATGATGCATATAGTGAAAGCTCTGAACAAACAATTTCGTCTACTGTGCCTAGAGAAGTGACGGCATATGTTGTTACTGATGATCCAGATGCTTCAACTTCTGTAAACCAAGAACAGCGGATTGTTGTACTGGAGGACAAATTGAAAACCATGGCTGAAATGGTCGCCAGTATGCATTCTATCATTATGGCACAACATGCTACCCCACCAACTGTACCGGCTGCTATAAACCCTGAAATCATAGCTTCATCGGTGCCTGTCAATACTGGGCTGGGGGTAGTACCTCCTCAGATGCCTCCTGTGCAAGTACAAGTTCAAACTACACCCAGTCAATCAGGTGCTGGGGGTAGTGCTTATAATGCTGTCCCTCCTCCTACCACGGCTCCTTCCTCTTCATCTGAAGATGCTAATGAAGCAGTCAAGCTTTTACGAACTCAGTTTGAAGCTTTCAAAGAGAAAGACAACCTACAAAGGTTGGGAATCAAACAGCCATATCCCGTCGAATGGAAAGAAGTTCCATTTCCTCCCAAATACAAGATTCCAACAATCGCTCTCTTTGATGGTAGTACCTCACCAAGTCAATTCATCAATCACTTCGAGGTAATGACTGTTCAACTTCAACCAAATGACGCTCTTCTTACCAGAGTGTTCGTCGGTTGTTTAGCCGGCGTAGCATATGACTGGTACAGAAGTCTGCCCGATGGTTGTATCACTTCTTTCTCAGGTCTCAAGCAAATCTTTCTAGAACGATTCTATGAGGGATTCAATGACATGACTATGTCAGCCTTAAATAAAATCAAACAGAAACATAACGAGACTGCAGAGAGTTTCATTGAACGTTTTCGTCGAGAAGCCCTGAAAATACCTCCAGGGACTCCTGCTGCTGTTACCATAGATACTTGTAAGGCAAATCTCTTGCCTATTATCAGTATGTGGACAGGCTCAACTCAGTTTCAAGACTGGCCATCCTTCATTGTTAATGCCAAAGCAGCTGAAGTAAGTGCTGATAAATTCAAACAGTTGGGGGTACAAATGTCTAATCCTGATCGCGATGAGCATCAGAATTCAGGCGGTGGTAATCGCCAAAACAACCGCAAGAACAAAGAGACTCTGAACATTAATCTGAAAAGCAAAGAGTCTTTGGCTGTCAACGTAGCTCAGCCTACGTCCACTTCCACTCCTTCTGCACCACAACCGAGGGAACCTCGTCCTAAGGTAGAGTATTCTTTTGACGAGAATGACACGGCAAGTATCTTCGATTGTTTACTCAAAAGCAATAAGATCCAGCTCCCAGACCCAAAGAAACCTGATAAAGTCGGTAAGACCGATCATCTTAAGTACTGTGTTTACCACCGATTCATTGGACATCCTACTAGAGCATGTTATGTGCTCAAGGGCAAGATTCAAGAGCTTGTTAATGCTGGAGTTGTTACTCTGCAACAAGATGAAAAGACTGTCACTGCCAATATGGTTTCAGTTCAGTTCGGTAACTTTCCCCCGCAGATGATACAGCATGGTGTCATTCCTATTCCGAAAACTACTCTTGAGATTGAAAATATTCCTTCTCTACCAAATGAAGGTCTCGTTCCTTTGTCTCTAGACAATGGCGAGGTTATGTGGATTCACCCCGATCTTACTTCAGAGTTCGAGTATTCTTCTTCTTCCAAGAAGAAAAGTCGCTCCAAAGGCAAGACGAAGATTTGCAACATGGTATCTTTTGATCCCATAGTTGACGAAGAAATTCTATTAGGCACCAGATCAGGAAAGCCCTATTTGAAGGATTACCCTGAAACTCAAGAGAATCTTGCTTCTTCTTCTGAACCTACCTCAGCACAACCTGCTCTAGCTGAAGAGAATCCTGCTGCACCTTCACCAGTTGTGATTCCTATTCCTCCTAAGCCAGTGACTGCTGATAAAGGCAAACAACAAATCCGCTTTGACAAACCTTTGAAGAAATCGTCTCCTACAGGACTCGAGAAGCCTTACAACTTCGATATATTGGCTCAACTAGCCAATACCCCAGCAAAGTTGTCTATCTTTGAACTCTTGCGTCTTTCCAAAGAGACTCGAGAAACCCTCAGCGAAGCTCTTATGCAAGCAGAAGCTTGTCTAACCTTTCTCAAAAAGCCCGAAGCAGAATCAGTCTCTTGTAATAGTGTTCAGGAATTCATTCCGAACATAACTTTTATGCAAGATGACATGCTGATGGAAGACAACATGCATGACCGTCCTCTTTACTATACAGGATATGTCGATTCGATGAAAGTCGATCGTATTCTGATAGATCCAGGGTCTGCTCTTAGTATCATGCCGAAGACAATGCTCGATGCTTTGAAAATTCCTGTGCATAGTCTCTCTACTACAATCACTACCATCCTTGGATTCAATCAAGGAAAGAGTGAACCTTTGGGCAAGATTCGCCTAAAACTTCAAATTGGCAATCTTCGCACAAAAGTTACATTCTACATTATTGACAATTTTGGTTGTTCTTACAACGCTCTATTGGGGAGACCATTCTTACACGAGCACAATGTTGTTCCATCAACCCTTCATCAATGTTTCAAATATGTTGATGACAAAGGCGTAGTTCGTAAGGAGGTTGCGGATCTTTATCCCTTCAAGGGTGTTGAAGCATACTGCAACGACGCTCGGATGTATAAGGATGAATTCATGAAAATCGTGTTAGCATTAGACACTGAAGAAGAACAAGAAGCGACGCCTAAAGACACTCTAATCATACCCGTCAAAGGGCGAGTTTCTCATCCTCAATCTTCCAAGTCACTGGCTATTCACTTATCAGCCCAAAAGAAGTCAATTGATGCTGATCAAGATCAAAGGGAGCTCACCTCTTCTGAGCCACTTGTTATCGATTTACGTCGTAACAAGGACAAAAAGCAGCTCACTTCTTCTGAGCCAATTGTTGTTGATCTCATTCGCAACAAAGAAAAAAAGGAGCTCACTTCCTCTGAGCCACTTGTTATCGACCTCCGTCGTAACAAACCGCCTCCACGTTCTTCTTCTCCTCCTCTTGTAATTAATCTGACTAAGCCTGCTAAGGCCAAAGGTCCTGTTGTAAATACTGATGTACAAATCAATGAAAAAGCACCTACTTTCCAGTATACTGATGTTATTTATCATACTAAATACTATTTAGATATGTTAGATAGCTTCCAATCAATTACAATGGGAGTTGTGCAATCTCTTCATACAGAGGTCTTACTCGAACATTCAGATGATTCATACTTTGTTGTCTCTTCTCGAAAGAGAGGCGAAAGTCCAATAATTTTTATTAAAGGACCAGAACAAAAATTCAGTTATACGGATGACAGTAAACTTAACGACACGAGGCGTATCCAACTCCATCGTTATAGTCAACAATCAAAAGACATCATTCGGAAAATGGGTTATGATTTCAAAAGTGGCTTCAATTACGGTAAGGGTAGACGAACTCCTATTCGTACAACTGTTCCGAAAGGAAAGTCAGACATGTACTATAGCAGGACTAAGAGAGGTCTCGGATATGCTTCTCCTCCATTGTTATCCCCAGCAGTCTCCGACTCCGACAGTGAAGAACGCTCTAACTCATCTGATTCCAGATCTTGGGATTCTGATACTAGCATTGGTGAAGTCCATAGGTTGGTCGTATCATCTAACATGGTCTCCGTTGAACTTCCAGAAGACTATGACGAGAATGTGGAAGAAAATCCTGAAACAGATCCTTGGGCTCAGCATATGGACAATCAATGGGTACTTCGCTTTGAACAACGTGAACCCCCTACTGAAGATCAACTACTTCAAATTGATGTAGGAGAAAGAGATTCACCTCGGCCAATTTTTATTAGCAAAAATCTTCCAGAAACAGACAAGGAAGAGTTGATTCTTCTTATTAAAGAATATATTGATGTCTTTGCTTGGAGTTATGAAGACATGCCGGGTTTAGATCCCAAGATTGCTACACATAAATTGAACATTTTGCCTAATGCAAAACCTGATAAGCAACAACAGCGACGCTTCAAACCAGAAATGATGGACGCGATCGATGATGAAGTCAAAAAGCTCATTGTTTGTGGCTTCATTCGAGAAGAACAACATCCTGATTGGGTAGCCAATGTCGTCCCAGTTCTGAAGAAAACTGGCAAAGTTCGAGTCTGTATTGACTTCCGGGATCTTAATGAAGCATGTCCAAAAGATAAATTTTCTCTTCCTATTACGGACGTCATGATCGACAATACTTGTGGGTTCGAACGAATATCTTTTATGGATGGATTCTCTGGATACAATCAAATTAAGATGCATCCTGAAGATGAAAAGCATACTTCTTTCCGCACTCCTCGTGGTGTTTATTGCTATACGGTGATGCCATTTGGTCTTAAGAATGCTGGTGCAACTTACCAACGTGCTATGAGTACTATTTTTAAAGATCATCTTTGCAAAACTGTTGAATGCTATGTTGACGATATTGCTGTCAAAAGTCGTCTAAAGGAAGATCACCTCCAAGACCTGAGAACTATCTTCAATCTCATGCGCCAACATCAACTCAAAATGAATCCCACCAAGTCGTTCTTGGGTGTCTCTAGTGGCAAATTTCTCGGCTTCGTCATTACCTCTAAGGGTATACACGTAGATCCCGAGAAGATCAAAGCCATTCAAGAGATGCGTCCTCCACGTAACTTAAAAGAGCTACGAGGATTCCAAGGTCGACTTGCATACATCAGGCGATTCATTTCGAACTTGTCTGGACGTTGCAGACCATTCACTCAACTAATGAAGAAAGGTGTATCTTTCGTTTGGACTGAAGAATGTCAACAAGCATTCGATGATATCAAGCGATATCTCATGAACCCACCAGTCTTGGTGCCACCTATTTCTGGTATTCCGTTCTTAATGTATGTCCGTGCTATGGATCATTCATTGGGTGCTTTACTTGCCCAAAAGAACAAAGAAGGTCACGAACAGGCCATTTATTATCTTAGCCGTACTATGATTGGTGCTGAACACCGTTATAGTCCAGTTGAAAAAGAATGCTTGGCTCTCATGTTTGCTGTACAAAAGACGAGGCATTATATCATTGGTCAAACTATTCATGTTATATCTCGAGTTAACCCTCTCCGGGTACTTATGAAGAAACCAAGTACACTTAATTCTCGGTTGGCTACATGGGCAATCCTGCTAGCTCAATATGACATGGTGTATGTTCCACAAAAGTCTGTCAAAGGTCAAGCGCTGGCGGACTTTTTAGCGGCTCATCCTGTACCTGAGACATCTAAGCTCTATGACGAAATTCCAGACGAAACATTGGAAGTCAACATGATCTCTGAAGAATTTCCAACCTGGCGTTTATTCTTTGATGGTGCATCAAGGATTGGACCAAATGGTGCTGTTGTGGCAGGTGTTGGAGTGGTCCTCGTTTCTCCAGACGGATCAACTATCCAAAGAGCCTACTCTTTAGATGAACCTTGTTCTAACAATGTAGCAGAGTATAATGCTCTACTTATTGGCCTTCAGTTAGCTAAACAACTGAACGTTGAATATCTTGAAGTATACGGTGATTCTAAATTGGTTGTTAATCAGGTTAGAGGAACCTATGAAGTTCGTCATCAAGACCTAGTGTCTTATCATGAAGCGGCAATCAATTTAGCTATATCATTCAAAGATTTCTTCATTGATTATGTGCGGCGGGCTTGCAATACTGAAGCAGACGCTTTAGCCAATCTTGCAGCTGTCTTAGCTATCCCTATTAAAAGACAGCAGGTGGTGGTTATCTCCAACCGAGAACTGTTCTGTATTGAAAATAATCGTAATATTGAATTCAGCAATTTTGCTGAAGTTAATGTTATCGATGATGACTGGAGAACTCCTTTTATCGACTTTGTGGTACATGACATACTTCCCGAAGATCCTAAGGAGGCTACAAGTGTTCGTCGACGATCTCTCCGATTCTATTATAATCAAACTACTAAAACTCTCTATCGACGAACTTATGACGGTCTTCTTTTACGCTGTCTCGCTGGTGATGAAGCTAAGCAAGTACTGCGTGAAGCTCATGACGGTGTATGTGGAGCACATCAGCCTGGTCCTAAGCTACAAGATCGCATTAGACGTATGGGTTACTACTGGCCCTCTATGGTATCGGATGCCATTGAGTATGCAAAGAAATATCGAGCTTGTCAAATCCATGCAGACTTCATTCATCAACCATCAGAATTCTTACACCCGACGGCTGCCTTGGATTGCGCCTAAGATCGGGGAATACTTTGCTTTGCGCAGACAGCCCATCATCATGCGCAACTTGATTCAAAAATTCAAAAATTCAAAGTATTTCGAAACTTTGAATCAAATCAACTTTCGAAAACTTTGAAGGGGGTCTTGTAGGTCCTAAAAAATCAAGTTGCATCAATCAACAAAATCAAGAAATCAAAATATACATCATCTTGTTGAATTGCGCAGACAACAGATTGCGCAGCCAACCAATTGCGCATTCTAATTTGCGCACACAACCGATTGCGCAAGCTGACGTGGCAGAAGTCATCATTACTAAATCAAATCAAATCTTTTCTGACAACTGACAGCGCGGATAACAAGGAGTCTGTTCGTTTCCTGCGCCGTACAGTGCTCGAGGGCGGCTGACAGCTGGCAGCGCAAACCAATCCTGCGCAGTTTGAGTTTGCGCAAACCATGTATGCACAATTCAACTCTGCGCACTCTATCAAACGTAACTGTTAAGTTACACGTGGCATTCATGCCATCGATTGTTCATTACGTGGCAACTGTTTATGCACGATCATGCGCATTTCTATCAAATCATGCCATGTGTCCATGATAGTCGGCCCACGATCCAGTAACTATCTGCGCAAATCAATGTTGCGCAAACCAATGCTGCGCAAATCATCATGCGCAGTCCAAAATAACTGAAAGTTAGTTATTTCTAGAACTCTATAAATAGAGTTTCAAGTCTTCATTCAAGGGGCGGAGATCAGAGATCAGATATCAAGATCAGAAATCAGAAATCAGAGAGTCCAGGAGTTCTTGCCAAAGTGCTGCTGCATTCTTCCGAGACTTTTGTCTTCAACTTCAGAGGCTTTTGCCTTCAGTTTCCAGAGTTGTTTTCAACTTCAAAGGCTTCGTCTTTACAGTTCACATCGTCCAAGGGATAAAGCAATCGTCATCGAGATTGGATTCCTACAGTTGTAATTTTCCCAGAATTCTTGTAATCTTTATTACAGTTTGTATCAATAAAGTTCTATATACTTTTGTTTTTGCAAACAGCAGTGAATAGCCAGCAAAGGCTCCAGGAAACTTATCAGCCATTATTTCCATCGCTGCAAGAAATGCAACAACATATTCATAAAAAGAGTGGAGAAAAGAAAAAAAAATACATACGAGAATTAATTATAACTTAGATTGGGTAAAATGATAATTGATGAAGAGCTACTCATTCAACCAATATTTGATTTTTTTTAAAATTAAACCTGTTTTCCCATTTATGGAGAAATAACAGCATAAGAATTTTCATCTTGAACTATCTTATACAACCTTTGCCTATCTCCACCAGTCGTGCCCATAGGAACACCAATTTTGCAATAGAGGTCGGCGTTGTCTGCATATATAACACACATCCTGATACTGCAACTAAAGCCATACTTTTCTAACTAAAAGAAGTATAAATGTGTCATAATACTTTTACGGCCAAGAGTCATTATACTTTTAAGGATGTACATTTATGCCACTTATTTCCAGATAGGAAAGTTCTTGTTAAATTGTCTACCATATCCAATATGCATAAGTCTCTTCAACTTGGAACTTCAATACTCAATGGCACATAGATGCGTCAAACTATTGATGTATTATTAATTTTAAAATTATTTCACACTTAATTCTTACAATCTACTGTACTGACTATGTAAACTATACCAACAAGAAATGATAAATAACTGCAAATATTACAAAATATTTTTTACCATTCCCTGCATCAGGTATCTGGATATTCATCAAAAATATCAGAAAGAGCATGCTGTCTTCTACATGGACCAAGTATCTGAATATTTGTGCTACCCAGCTGTACGATTCTAGACTTCTCTGAACTGCTAAATGTTATAGGAAGTAACGGGTGGCCAGCAGAAACTGCTGTTTCTGTAATTGCCTTTCCCATTTTTCCAGCACATCCATTCACCTAAGTGAACAACAAATGGGTAAGCAAAAAAAAAAGCTAGCCATCTTTCAGAAAATTAAACAAGATATATGCTTCTTCCATGAATGCCAATGGATCAGTAATATTCATATAATTTATCTTTATCAGTTTACAACTGCTTCCTAAATTTTAAACTGCAGGATATGACTTAAATAGTTTGCCGAGAAGAGGTCCATCTTGCATGAACTTCCAACAAATGAATGCACTAATTTACGCCAAAAGTCAAATATGTGAACTTAAGAGGCACTTCAAAATTTGGGAAAGCTTTCAAAAGGGATTTAAGAGTTCAGAGATATGTCTGAAAGAGAATGTAGCCATTGTCCAGTATGATAAGAAGGATATGTCTGAAAGAGAATGTAATACAACATCATTACAGAAAGCCCCCCTAAGGTTTACAAGTTCTTCAAATTACCCCCTACCATTATTTTTTTGTAAATTTTCCTCTTGTCGTCTATTTTATGGTAAAACTATTAACTTAAAGATGGAAAATGTCAAAATAACCCATGCTTAAGTAAATTTGTAATCTAAATATAATTAAAGTTTTAAAAAAATAAAAAAATAGAAAGAAAATAAATCTCACCTCCTTATCTTCCACTATCTATGCTTACCCAACCCCATGACGACAACAAAGTCACTACAACAAAAAACCCTTTTAATGACGCTTGATAAGTGGATTTCATGACGGCTGATAAAGAAGCGTCATCAAAGTTCGAAATACCTTTTTTCTATGACGGTTTTGGCTAATTTTGGGCTTTCTATAACGTTTATAAAACAAAGCGTTATTAATATTTTTGAGCGGTGGTAAACTTGTAATTAAGTTTTTTGTAAAATTCTTTCCACCAACGCGATATTTGGAGGCTCAAGCCTCCGCCCCCTTCTCATCCCCTCCCCAAATCCCTTCTCCTTCCCTCTCAGCTCCACTCCCCTTCTCATCCTCTTTCCTCCTCTCACCAAACCCTAAGCTTCTCCTCCTCCTTCTTTCAATCCTCCACATCATCGTCCTCCGCTTAGTTTCCTCCTCCGCTTCTCGATCTGGAACCCTAAATTTCCCCCATCTCCACCAAACCCTAGATTCTCCCCCAACCCGATCTGCTAAACCTCGGGCACAGGACAGGCGAAGTGATGTACGGCCGCCGCCGTCACTCCCACCAGCCGACCCCCTCCCCATCCTCCGTCCAACGGACCCCTTCCCGCCACACCCCAGACCCCCACAACCCCCGCCACTCCCGCCACCCCCATGTCCTTCTCCTCCGATGCCGACGGTCCCGACCCCGCCACCCCTATGTCCTTCTCCTCCAGGACGTCAACGCCACGATCCTCCGCCACTTCCGCGACTCCCCCGACCAGCCCGACTCCAAGTACATGCGCACCGTCCACCGCATCATAGAGCTCGATGGGGGCGAGTACCTTGACGTCGATAGAGGTATAACACTATTTCTACAATTGTAATATATTTTTTATTCACAGATGCAAATGTGGCATGGCAATGTGGGCATGGCACCGATTTTGTGAAATTTTGGAGTCTGTGTTGTCTTTGATACATGTGCGATGAAGAACAAATTTTGACAAATTTTGGCATTACTGCTACTAGCATATTTTAATATAACCTATGTGGGTTAGTAAACGGGTGGGGGTTTCTGGTTTCTGGTTAGGTAGCTTCCAAACAGGTGGTTGTTCCCTTGTTTGAGATTAGATTAGCCAATCCATATGTGGGCAAGATCATACCTAGCAGAATACACGCAACTTGTTCAACCTATTCTGCAAAATGCGACTTCCAAAGCCAATCCTTTGGATGTTTTCTGGCTATATTCATGACCTTTCCAAATAATAAATTTTTTTTGATAAGAATTGCAAGTTTATATGTTCATGGAAAGAGCAAATAATTGATTTTCTTTCCTTTCCGCGAACCAAACGTGGTCTTCATAATTGTCTGGTTACCTGTATGGATTATTTCCTTCTTTCTTTCAGCTGTTAGCTCTCTACCGATGTTCTTTGGGCTGTACCCTTAGCTCTGCAGCCGGACTGTGTAATGCACTGTCATATTTTCACTTCTTACAGTAACATTATCATTTATGAAGAGTCAGAGAACAATAGAGCAAATCCAATTACACAGATTGTAGACTTAATGCTGCATTAGCAGATTGATCGATACAACAGTTGCCAATCATACAAATACACAGGTTCAGTCTTTAACAGTGTGTTTCCATAGATATAAAGTTTGTGCCTGAACACCCTCCGGCTAAATTATTTCCATCCACTGCTTTCCTTGAAAAGTAAACAAATCTCTTTGAAACCTACTTTCCTTCAACTGGGATTTAAATAGATAATGTGATATGTGAACAACTAATTTTACATGTTTTGGAGTACATGACAGAAACTATGAGTACTATGTCCAGTTAAAATTGATCGGGAAGATCCATCTGGCACTGGATGAGTCCATCATATAGCTCCCGTTTCTGTCCCACTTCCATCATTCATCAAACTTGTCCTTGAACCCTTTGTAGCAATTCATTTCTTACTAACTTTATCTTTACAGCTACGTAGAACCTTCAATACAAAAGATCTTGTTATAGTATACTATTACCATAAATTCATTAAAAGATACAACATGAAACTTGAGGAAAATAAATTCCTGCAGAAGTTTCCAGGAAACCGTACCAAGTATTATGAGATCAAAAGAATCACATTCCTTCGACAACTCTAATTCCTGCTTTTCGGTCCCATTCCTCGGGAGAGGCAGCATCATCCATTATTTTTTCTTGACCACGCCAAAGAATCTGAACCATAAGAGAAGATCAAGTTGCACAATATATTCACTGCTCACAAGAGGCTTCAGTAAGTCATTCACTTTGTAGGTTGATGCAAGTTGCTTTTTTCTTCTGATAACTGATCAGAAATGTGTCCAAGTATTACATGAAGGGTCCATCCTTGCACTTATGATTGTGCAGTTGATTTTTAAGAGGTTATATTGAATATTATGGTACTATTTCTATGTTTTACATATTCTAATATAAATGGAATTCTTTAACATATTCATGTTTACATAATATGTCATTACATCTCAAGGATTTTTATAAAAATATAGAGAGTTAACTTTATTTGCTATCTCCTCTCAAACATTACCTCTCATATATTTGATGACAATGACAAAAGAGATGTAGGTCTATCATGAGTAATAAAGCCACTTTGAATAACCAAGAAAATTGCCTGTGAACCCAAATTGAGATGCCAACCGAAATATGAGGGTTAGATTTGCTCAGGATCGAACGTGGACCTCCACAAGGACATTGACAAGTCATCCTTGGCTATCCAAAGATGAACTGATTTTCATGTAAGGCCTCTCCTCCGCCCATGGTTGTTTATGGTGTTATGATAGTCTATTTATAGGGTTATATATCTCAGCGTTAGCTTGCCACACTCAAGCAATTTCTAAGACCTTTTCATAATTTGACATTCTCCATAAGAAATAAATTCCTATAATCTCGAGGCATAGAAAGATTACAATGTTTCCTATAGATAAGAGGATAATGTTGCATGAGCAAGATTACAATATTTGTATAATAAAGTGCCTGGTTGATAACCGATTAATCCTTTTTGTAGAAAACTTCACATGTTATATATCAATTCTTATAGGATCATGAAGCCACATCAGAAAGATAGGCTAACGTATATCAGTTTTTGAAATCGTTGATAACCTAACACTTCACATGTTACAATTTTTTGCTTTCGGGGTAATGTCTTTGATAGCCTATACAACTAAATCTTACTTCTTCGCGTTGGCCTACTTTTGAGAAGGTGGTTCACATGGAGGTTGGATGGTTTGATGATCCTGAGAACTCGAGTGGAGCCGTTGGGGAAAGAACACATATAAGACATTTGTTATGAAAAATCTTATATAGGTAGATAGGCAAATCTGCACTTGCATATTTCAATCTTATATAGGTAGACTAGTCTTTCTTCAATTTCGAATTGATTCTTTGTGCATCTTAATTCTTTATGACCTATATTGTATCCGTTTGTTGTTTTTCTTTTGAGAATTATGATGCAATTTATGTGCTTGACAATAAACTGTAATTTTTTGCTCAACATATTTTAGAAAGATTGGAGAAATGAGGCTCAACTTTGTAAGGTAAAATATGATATTAAAAATAAGAATACGAGTACATTTTGTAGTAATCTTTAGTTGCCTGCTATGGAGTAACTCTCCTTTATCCAATTGTGAGGTGATATTTTTGTGTTCTTGACCGGTCTGGATGGCTCATTGGTTGGGGAGTTTCCTAGGTACTGTTATCCCTAACTATAAGTTACATGTTGGTGCTGCTAGAGAAGTTTGATGCTGGCTGCTCAGCTTCCAATATAATCTTTTTTAAGCTTATTCATGTTAATTTAAGAGAATGTACTGTCAAGTTTATTCATGCTTCCAATGTAATCTTTTTTTTTCAGCTTTCCTTCTTTTATCTGTGGACCAATCAATTGCAAGAGACATTAAATTCAAACAAACGAGGATACTGCTTTTTTCCATAAAGATTTTAGCAGTTGGAGGTCCTTTAGTCCATAGTAGTCCAACAGAGCTCTGGGTGCAGGTTTTTTGGTAGTTGTAAATGTACATATGTATTTGTAAATATATATATGTATTTGGATATTCTATTTTGAGAATGTAATGAAGATGTTGATATGTACTCTATTTTGAAAATGTAATAAAGATGGTGATATATAATGTTAATTTGATTTTTAGGCCTGATAATTATATGGATTGATTTGGATATGTTAATTTGAATAGTATAAAGTGTTATAAATGTGCTGTATTGAGCCTATACATGTTATCTATTCATGACGTTTTAAAATTGTTCTGAATTGTGCACTATATATTAACTATTCATAACGCTTTTATAGAAACTATTCATGACGGTTTTTTATGACGCTTTTAAAAAACATTTATAACACCCATTTTCATAACGGTTGCTTTGAAAAAAAAGCGTCATGGTTTGTCATTAATGACGCTTTTTAGCCGTCATTAAAAGGGTTTTTTGTTGTAGTGAGTAGAGGAGAAAAGTTTGTCAGAGAGGTGGAATAGGAGAAGCAGAAGAGAATAGTTAACTAAAGGGAGGGAATGGTTAATTGAAGGGGGCAACCACGGCTCTCCACTTTGAGTAGGGTCTTGTGAGGAGAAGAAATGAGAAAGAGGCAAAGGAGGGGAGTTATGGTTTGCCATGGCTCTCTACTTAGAATAGGGGGTCGTGCAAAGAAGAAGTAAGAAAAGGGAAGAGAGCCATGCTTTTTAAGTAGGGGTTGGGTGAAGAAGGAGAGTAAGAAAGAGAAAAAAGAAGGGAAGTCATGGACGGCCATAACTCTACATTTTTAGTAGGGGTTGGGTGGAGAAAAAAATAGAAAGATGAAAGGGGAAAGAAAGAAGAAGAAGAAGAGGAGTGAGAAGGAAGAAGAAGGGCAACCATGATCATTTTTGAAATTCAGGGAGAACTTATAATTTTAATAATGTGAATAAAACATTAGAAGCCTTGGTACATTTATAGGAGTAAGTCATGACATCGTTCTTCGGCCTAGGCGTTGTGGGAATTGAGGTATATAATAATAATTAACTAACACCCCCCGCAAGCTGGAATATAGATATCAATCATTTCCATCTTGGGTAACAACGGAGCAAACAAAGGTCGAGGCAGTGATTTGGTGAAGATATGTGTCGCTAAGCTGAAGAAGAGACATGTTGTAGGATAACTTTCTTTTTTTACGTCACTCTCTCTCAAATAAAGTGATATTATATCTTGATTGCTTAGTCCTTTCTTGAAAGAATAGATTCTCAGCAATATGAATTACAACTTTGTTGCCACGGTAGATAGCAGCTCAGGAAGGGGGGGGGGACTCGATCTAAGAGCGAGTTGGGCCAACTTAAAGCCAGCATGTGTCATAATTCTATATTTGTCTGTTGTAGAAGAACGAACAATTATATTTTGCTTCTTACTCCTCCATGTAATCAAATTATCCCACAAGAAGATAAGGTAATCGCGGGTAGAGTGACAATCATCAAATGATGCAACAAAGTTAGCATATAGAAAGTTTGAGCAACAATGTATAAGATATGTAGATAAGGTCATCCAGGAGTTTATGTAGCGTAGGATTCTTTTAACAACCTGAAGATGAGAGGTCAAAAGATTATGTATATAGTGGCTCACTGTACTCACAACTTAGGCAATGTCTAGACGAGTGACTGTAAGATAAAATTTCCTCGACTAGTCATCTATAACGTCCTAGGTGAGATATCGGAGGATTTGATGAAGAGCTCAATTCGAATAGTTTGACTGTGGAATCTATATGTATGATCATTGGCCTGCAATCTAGGAATATCATCTCAGATAGAAGATTCAACGTGTATTTACGTCGAGAAAGTTGTAATCATCTGGAACTCTCTGATAACATCATACCAAGAAAGTATCACAATGGCCCAAGGTTCTTTGTATAAAAGTAAGAGGCTAAGTGTTCTTTTACCTTAGAAATGCTAGCATAATCATCCATGATGATGATTATGTCATCCACATAAACAAATAAGATGACTATGCCTGAGACATCTAATGTGTAAATAAGGACCTATTTAAGTTGCTACGAACATATCCAATTTGTTGTAAGACTCAGATGGATTTGTCAAACCACGTACGTGGTGACTGCTTCAGACCAAACAGGGACTTCTCTAGGAGACATACTATATACAACCCGGTCGTTCGGTGCCTGGAGGCTGCTGCATAAAAATGTTTTGTAAAAGATGTACACTGAGGAAGGCATTCTTCACATCCAATTGATGAGGAAGCTAATTCCTGAAAATTGTCAAAGATAAAATAACTCGAACTAAAGTCAATGTAGCAAACAAGTAAAAAAGACTTTACATCCTACTACCTTTTACCTTAGGGTAAGGGTACCAAAGTCCAAGTCTGATAGAGTATAATGCATCAAGTTCTTCAACCGTAGCGGCGTGTCAATCCGAATATTGAAGCTTCCTAAACCTAAAGAGGAGGGGTTGGGAGGTAAATGAGTAGGTATGGAGGAGAGAGACAATGGGGGGCAGGCTAGGTTTAGGGTCAGGGTAGTTTTGTGGAGTAGAGTGGATGATATTATTGTGCAATTTTTTTCTTGCAGCCTGATGCTAAAAGTTCAATTGAGGAACTATTAATGAATATTTTCTCAATGTATTATATAGATTATAATACCTCAAGTGCATAGCATATCTTATGCTCAGTACCAAATAACTCTGTCCAATAGTAAAATAGTTATATGAGAAAATATTGTTATGCGTTTTCCATCCATGAGCAGAGTATTGAGCAAATTCCTACCTAGAGATACTCTTGTGAAAATTTTATTTTTCAGAAAGGAGACGAGTATACCACGACTACTCGGGTAACCATAGATTGATATGCTTTATTTTTCGAATGAATACCATGGATATGCTAAATGTATAAGTAAAAGCCAACAGATATACATATCACCAAAATTGATATATAGTTTATATACCTCGAATTGAATCGGAATAAATACATTAAACCATACTTTTGATCTTACTGTGAAAATATATAAGTTCTGAAACCCAACTTAAATACAATTAGAAAGGATAAGTATACAATTAATGCATGGATATCTAGTCTGTCATCTATATTTAGTCTCCTCTTGAAGTTGGATTGAATGGTAGGTCTCGTATGTAGCCATGCATATTTCTCTACCCTCTATTCACGTATGACCCCATGATTAGATTGGTTATACTTAGAACTACCAATGCTTTCTATCTTTTCCCCAATTCTTGCTATATATATAACCCCTCATTTCGGATATATATGTCAACCTTACTGTTAATTAGTGTCTGCCCAAGTAACGAGTAGAAACATCAAGGTATATACACTAAGGTTTCATTTAAGGTCAATATTAATGTTATGATAGTAATATGGCAAACTGCAACATATGCATGAGCGTGCGCTTCTACATTCCTACAACAACAAAGCCTTCATCCTAACATTTTCGGCCCTAATATTTGAATCGTTCTCTTCCTTTCCAGCTCTATTAATGGCATTGTCCTTTATAATATTAACAAAAACCATGTCTTTTATTACATGTTATATAACAGTTTCTTTGATCAAATCTTATCGATCCTTCTAACCATGGTAATTATGTCTCTTATGTTATAGGTATTGTGGGTGTTTTCTATTAGAAAGAATATGGCTGCCATTTTTCGTGCTTGGTTTATACTAGTACTTGTTGCATTTGCAACCATTGTTTCTGCATAAACTCCTATTAGCAATGGGGCCATGGCGAAGGATGGTATTCCGTGTAGTAAGAAGACGGGCGCTGATATGAATTGTCGCCCCGGTGGCGGTAAACCAGTGCCGCCGTATCTTGGTCAAGGTTGCAGTAAAATAAACTAGTATAGGGGCGACAACGAGGTTGGCAAATAATTTCCAGCATTGTGACGGTCTATCTCCATATTCTGATTTTGTGTATGATGCATGATTTGGTTGGGAAATGTCCACCATTTTGTTAAGGGATGGGGCACTCTTTGTGTGCAATTATCCATGGATATGATCTCTGTTTTCCTTATGTGCATAATACATGATATGCACAAGTCATAATAAATATTTATTTCAACTCAGAAAACTAATACAATCACTATTGTTTAATACAATGAACGATGCCACAATGCTTACAACTCAGGAAACTAATACAATCACTATTGTTCAATATATTATGACCTTTATAAACAAAAAAATATCTCCAATAAATCAGTACGTCCAAGCAGCTCCTCCCACATATAGAGTTGGAATCTCAGCACATTGGAGAATGCACCGGTGAGTAGCCTTCACCAAAATCACCTAAAACCAGCATGTTGATTACGTGATTGCAAAGAAAAATTATGTGGTCTTTCTAATATTGCCTTAGGATCTACTAACAATTGATAAGCATGTGTGTCTATAAGAATTAAGTGTCACTCAATAATGTGGATCTACCCAATACTTATAATCCTTCCATGTCATAAATCATAATATATATATATATATATATTTTTTTTTTTTTCATAATATATATATATATATATATATTTAATATATATATATATATATATATATATATATATATATATATATATATATATATATATATATATAATATATATATATATATATATATATATATATAAAAAATATATATATATATATATATATATATATATATATGTAAAAAAAATATATATATATATATATATGTGTGTGTGTGTGTGTGTGTGTGTGTGTGTGTGTGTGTGTGTGTGTGTGTGTTAGCTATTGGGGTGCACCTGTATGTTGTGAAATAACTGGAGTGCATGAGGCATGATTAATCGGGGGATATCGTGCGGATTACGAGTTGACGGGTTTCTACTACTTGATCCAATGTCTTAGACTTAACCCATTTTTCGACGTGTGGTCATGATTTATAACTTAATAGGGGGTCGGATTGTAGGTTGGCGCTAGTGGATCTGGCCCAACAACTAGTAAGTAGTTAGAATTTTATTTTACAAAAAAAAGGAAATTTGGCTTTTCAATTACATAAAATACTTTTATCTGATTTTTAGTTTTTCTAGGGTATTGGTTCTGAAGAAAATTTTTATAAATTTTTGAAAGTTCTCAAATGGGTTTCTGAGTCTTCTAAGGCCTTGTTAGGACTCACTAGATGATTTTTAAGCTATATGATCTTCATTATAGGTTTTTTAAGTCTATAGAGACAACATCACATTAAGTCTATCAAATGAAAAATACACCTACGTTCCGTTCTTGTTCTAGTAGTGTTTGTATTATGTTTCTTCGTAGCAGACGCTATACTTCCTATTATCGAAGTTTCATAGTATTCTTGTCAAATTTTCACACCGCTATATTTCAAATTAGGGCAAGAGATTAAGTCATATATCACTTAACAATATCGCGATAATCCAAACCTTTAGGATCTCATCAAGATACTCGATCTAAAACTCAATTTTTTTCAACCTGCATAGACGCATTGAAAACATCAACACTTTACAGTATGGATCTACGGTACTCCTTAAAAGCCTTTGATACTAATTCCAAATTGAGTCTTATGTCGCTTTCGACTTTTCAAGCTTCTTCGGTGTCACGCCCCGGTCCGGGAAATCGCTCGTCCTTGCTAGATTTCACTTGAATCATCGTCTTTGCTGGGGCGTGATGCCGCACGAGGCTAGAGTTGCGCTCATGCAAGGCAAGATAACATGTTCACATAAGATTATCTCAAATTGATAACATAAGCTGTAGAAGGAAAACAGAGTATACAACAAGGATCTCTTTTATTAATAATGAACTGAAGGTTACAGAAGCTTTAGTAACTCAACTAAATATGCCAACTGGCTACAACGCTCATGATCTCTCTAGCTCACAAAGGATTACATTGTTCAATATATTACGCCTCTTTATAGCCAACAAGTAGTCTTTGGCCGAACATCTCCATGTTTCAAGTCCGAATGCCAATGCGGTAGCTTTTCTTGAAACGCTAAGAAATCCATGCCTCGGCGCATCCAAGCCAAGCTCCACCTCGAGCCGATCATAATCTGAACCTGCAAGCAGACTAGTGGGGGATTAGTGCTTTCATCCTCGCTGCACTGATCAAGACCCACTCGCACCCAAACCAAACACTAAGTACATTTAGTGAATCATGCAACATTATTTGGTGATCTTTCTAATTAGCCTTAGGATCAATTCCATGGCATTATTCAACATAACAACTTAATATAAATGTGTCCAATATCGTGTCCCTGCGACAGATACAGTTAGACATAATATGAACATAAACATAGTGATAGTGCTCATCTTCGTCCCTTTTTGCCTAGCCTGCAATGGTTAGAACTTTACATAAGCAATCATACAATTCACGTATCCAACCAACATACTTAGACATATACATAAGGGTAGCAGGTCCTGCGCCCGCACCCAACTCTAATCTCAGCCCACTGGCCCCTTCTATATGAACGTCACGGTGTTTCGTACCGTAATAGACTTGGCATCTTTTATGTGTAAGCCTATGATCGCTCCAGTACGGGTTGCTAGACCAGTATCCGAAGGATCCTAAACTTACTGATATCACAGCTTATCATAACACTGGCCGGTCGTAACCCGTCCTAATGATGTGCACCATAAATACCATACATAATTCTCTCCTAGGCCGAACGGTCCAGGACCCCCGGTTGTAACCGTCCGAAGGAAGCTGTACCCGTACACGGGCCATCTGAGTCCATTGACCATACAATACGTACCATAGCAAACAAGTTATATCATTCCAACCAATCTTACGTTCCATAAACATAGTCCCGTTCCATAAACATATTCACGTTCCATAAACATATTCCGTTATCTCTATCTCAAGTTCCATTGGCATTATGCCCCAACACATCCGTATTGATGCACGACGCCCAACGGCTTAGACATCTCGTACTTATACTCAACGCGTTCCATTCATAAGTTATTCACATAACCGTGGTTCCGTAGTTACTTAGTCATTTCGTAGCTTCCGTGCACGAGGGCATGTATAACGCCATAATCAATGTTCTAGGCCTAGTGTTCAATATTCTCGGAGTCGTGCACGTGATGCACATTTCGATATTATCTTTCAATGTTCTACCATCACCGTCCTACCGCAACCTGTACACTTGATGCACATCGCTTCAATTGTTCAATGTTCAATTTTCTATCTTAAGGTTCGACACATACTAAGACCTTTAATCGCCCGAGCCATGCTCGCTAACTCGATAGCAACTTATGCATACAAGAATATATTTTATTAGACGTAAAAGAGTAGGAAAAGAGAGTCAAGAACCCGCCCACCTTAAGCTGATACGCCTTGTCGACTTGCCGAGCTGATGCGGCTCGATTCCATAACTTGCTTGCACGGCTAACTCTCCTAACTTAGCCATTCCATTGAACTATTCGACTGATTCAGCCTACCGTACCCATGCCACAATCCGTTGCAAAGCGATGATTTCGTTTCGCGGACATCATTTCGAATAAGGCAAAATGTCGACCCATTCACAATCCAGCGTAAAAGCATAGCCTGCACACCAGATCAACCAAAGTTAATACCTTGTTCAAACCAAACTTACTTTTTTGCATCGATTTGCATCGATACTTCATCGGGTCAATACAACTCTTCGAGTCAATGACTCACCATAATGCACCATGCGGAGCGGGGCATTACATAATATACCACTCAAAACAAGGTTCGTTCTCGAACCGAAACCAACACTTAATCCAAGTGTCTCGCTAGATCGTTTCACGATCTCGTGCTACTATCATTGGAATCATACAACTTAGTTTGGATTATACACATATTTTAGGTGTCCCACCAATATATGCATTTCAGCCAAGCTCAGTTGTAGGATATCGGGACAAGGTTAACAAGCTCAACATAAATCCTCAAGCACCAATCATTCCATACTTGACTTAGTCAAATCTTAGCACCTATTCCCCAAAATACTTCTCGTATGCATTATCCCATAACATGCAATCATCCTCCCAAACATTTTTGCGTATAACTTAACTCAAAATCGTTACTTCGATCCCATAAGTTTCTCGCCGGCCATCTAACACATGTATTACATTAAGTCATTGCGCATCTGATCGCATCAATTTTTTGTAATGCCTATTCGCCCAACCATTTTCTATCTCTTACATAACTCAAGTCTTTCATCTAGTCGTTCATAACATTTGGCCTTAACGACATGGACTAAGTCCAACATGTCCAAACTTTCTTTGCCTACAATTCGTACTATGCATCTCACGCAACTATTCCAATACGATCCACGTTTTCGAACTACCTACGCATCGCGCCTGGGGCTACACTCGCTAGGTAACTTATCCAGACATCATACTTAATCTCTCTTGACACAAGAGGTCAACTTGAGTCTACGATGCTCAAAGGCAAAAATCTTTCCGACCCAAGGTCTCTTACGATACGCCTATCTCCGATTCTTGATCGAATATGAATTCCTTACTCAATCTTTGAATCAACCCCAATTAATTCATTTCATAACATAGATCGCGCGCCCAAACATACATAGCCTAACCGTTACTCAACCCGACCTACGACACAATTCTTAGGTTCATTCTACTATTCGTCGCTCTCGCACATTGTAGAATTCTTGCAAAAGCCTTACCGTATTACTTATGCTAAGTACGTTCCTCAACATCTATTCGATCATCGACCAACCAAATCTACTTACGTACTCATTCGATCGATCATAAATTTTTTGACCATATCGATCTAGTCGAAGGCTACTCGCTAACTTCCGAAACACGAGACTTAATCGCTTAGACTTATCCTTAACATGTACTACATCATGCTCATCCTCGATGAAATTTCTTATGCGACTTTATTGGGTCATCCTATGGGACTTCAACATTTAGTTGATTTGGCGGTCAAGTCTTCTAGGGTCATCTGTGTAGAAGCATGGAATTTTAGGACCTGAAATCCTATGCGCCAAATATTACATGCGCCAGGGAAAGTACTTGGCAAAGAAAAGCAAAAATATAGACATTAAAAGAAGATTTTTATTTCATATAAAAGTCTATTATATGTCTTAAAAAGAGCTGTACAAAGGAGGATTTCTACAAAGAAAAGACCCTAAGTCTACAGCTAGGCGCAGCAACCACCATGCGCTCTCAAACAGGCGCATCTCGCCATGCGCTCTCAGCCAAGCGCATCTCTTCAGCATCACAGTTATGTGCATCCTCAGTTATGTGCATCCCTTCAGCAGCTCAGTTATGTGCTGCCCTTCAGTATCCCAGTCAGGCGCATCATGAAGTGTCAGCATATGCACCATCAAATGCTTCAATGAAGCATTTATTGAGCAGAACGAGGGTGGCAATCAACTCTCTAGCTGGAGGAAGAGCTCCCCAAACCAAGGAAGAGAAGAACACCGCAAATCAACCTGCGGCTAAATGAGCAGCTTTCAACCCAACCAGAATGGGCAACACCCACTCTAGCAGGAGGAGAAGCTCTCCTAAAGCCCAAGGAAGATGATCAGGGCACCGCAATTCCGATCTGTGGCTCTTCTAACATAACGGAGACGAGGCTCGAGCATCCCGATCTTTGGATGCAACAGACACCTTCTGTCTGCCTCAGAAGCCCTCGACTCCGACTTTTGGATGTAACGGTCACCTTCAAGTGCATCAACGAAGATCATGCGTCGCATCTTCACCCTCAGGAGCATCTCATCAATAGAATGTGCTCGAGTAAACAAGTTCATTTCAGGAGGACGTGAGAGAAAAAGAAGAAAACCCTCTCCATGCCACTATTTATAGGCCGGGCAAATCAAACCCATGCGCCAAGTGGCTGGCTCTCCGAATCCCATGCAATGAATTTGCATTAATGGTGATGAACCTGACGCTTTGAATTCAGCCGAGTTAAGAACAACTATTTAAAGTACTCGAAGAACTTAACAGTCGGGCCCATAAAGACGTGTCATGCAAAGCGGATGCGTCGGCCAGACCGCGCATCATACTGACCCGCCCAGCTCCCATCAACCTCATAAGGATGTGCCCCCATGCGTCCCTATGCGCCTAGTAGAACGTCGATCGATGCGCCCACTCAATAACCCATCACCTGTCAAAGAAAATTAAATGCTGAAGTCTGACAGAGTTGGCAGCACGTCCCCCAAGGACTGCAGTTGATAGCTTTTTCAGAAAATGAAGCATCGCCAACGTCAGCACCATCATTACTCCCCTCCGGCGGTTACAAGCCACGTGGCCACCCAACCATTTCCCATGCGCCTCCGCGACCATGTTCCCAAATCTCTGCATACGCCTCAAAAGCCGTACGCCTCAGACTTTTCTCTGATCCCTAAAGACAGAAGTAAAGTCACTACTGAAGCCCCGCATGCGCTTCAAAAGCCATACGCCCCGACTGGTTCATGACTCCTAAAGGTTACGAGCCAAATCCTCCTCATGCGCCCAATCCCAGGCACATCCTATCAGATTACTCCCTACCAAATCCGAGATCTTCGAGCCATGAACCTACGATACGAGTCCTTTGACTTGATTTAGCCTATGAAGGGGTGCTAATCACCCAAGATCTCAGCAACTGAAAGATCTTCTCCGTTACTACTTGCCAGCTCTGCCGCAGCCCACGACAGCGACGAGAAGAGTTCAACTCCTTAATCAGGGTACATCGCCTACGTGCCTCCATCAGCAACTACCACATGGCGTCCCCACATACATGTGCATCTAACATGCGTGCATGAGCAGCCAGCCTACAAAGCTATAAATAGAGGGATCATTTCCTTCTTACACACACACACACAGACAGAGACGTCGTGCAATCATCAGCAATATATAGAGAGAGGCAGATACAGACACTCAACGTCTTCTTCCTCTCCGCAAGCTCCTGCACCTAGAGCAACCCAGATCTTCAAAGAACCGAGAACCGTCGTCAGATCGTCAATGGAGTCAACGCATTACCACTCGCTCCTTCGACACTAGGGACCAGATTAAACAAAAGTGTACTCCTAGGACTGCGTCTAAGTCCTACATTGTAACACGGTTCTGTTTGTATTAAAATTACATCAAAAGATTTTAATGGCAAACAAGCTGGCGACTCTGCTGGGGACCTCTTTCTCCTCCACCGAGAAAGCTGTGTCGCAATCCGACGACGTGAAGGTGGGCTCCTCCCACAAGACACTGGTCGTACGCCTCAATCAACAGGCGTATGAGGAGTTCATCTCTGAAGGCAGTGCGAGTCCTTCGAATTGGCTGCCGAAGCCGAAGAAGATTCGCCAAGTCTGGGTGCACAAGGTCGACGCCTCTGGCACCACCACCGAAGGGGATACACCAATATAGCCATCCCTTCCTGCTGACGTCCTCAGCAACCAAGATGCGCCCACTGGTGCAGCGCATCTCTCGAGGAAACGTGAGGCTGACCACGTTCCCCAGCCATCTCCCTCTCAGGCGAGGAAGGTGCATCGACGGAGCAGGGGCACAGCTAATGCCCCGCGTATCACCTCTGATGCGTCGCAGAAGGTCTTTGTCTTTGACAGACTCACTTGCTGTAGTGGCGAGAAGAGTTTGGACTCTAAGTACTACGTGCCCCAGCGGGCTAGTACGAAGAAGTCGAAGGCAGCACGGACCATGCACCTCAAACGTGCTATGCCGGCAGCAAACTAGAAGCATGCGCTCACAATCAGGCGTGCTGCTGATGGTAAGCTGTACAAGGTCGACTCGGGTGCTTCTGCGCCGAAAAAGAGTCGACCTTCAAAGTCCTTGTCTCACTTGGGGGCATCTGTTGCGTTCGCAACCGAGTCGAGCAAGTCAAACCCTGTGGTATTGAATTCCCGTGCCTCCTCTGGTTGTGCGTTTGAGGTTCGTTCAAGTTACTGTAAATGTTGTTCCCCCACTACTGATCTGAGCACCTGTTTGGTGTTGGATTAGGGGGCGCACCATTCACTAGACCACCCCGGCGCTTGGCCTTGCCATGCGCCTGATGGGGGTGCAAAGGTGGCACTCTCCTTCAACGATCTGCATAACGTGATCACTCATAAATGCCGGTCAGGAGAGTCGAGTGACAACCACAATACGCCCCTCACAAGGCACGCCTATGCTGTAGTCACCATCAACTGTTGTTGTAAAACAGCAGTCCCGCCACCAAGGTAGTCAGTGTTCCAGTGGCTACAATCACCAACACCTCTCCGACGTCGCCTCGGGAAAAAAATGTCAATTCAAGAGAAACCAAAGGTTGTTTCATGCAACGTGATCTCTAATTCCTCGTCAATCCAAAAAACGACCGGCCATTCCTCGTCCTCGTCTAAGAGTCAGCCGAGGAGAACCAATACAGCCGAGGAGAACCAAGACAACTGTTCCATCCTCTCGAGTGTTCAAAGGCACTCGGGGGAGAAGGAAGATCCTGGAGGAAGCTGGAGGTAGTCAAGCCCTCATTGATCCTTCTTCTGAAGACGAAGATGCCCTACAGAGCACAACTATGATGGAAGTCAACCTCCCAGATGTTGCTGGGGGTAGCCTAGCCCCTGTGGACCTGCGTCTCGAAGACGAAGAAGTCCTCCAAGACAGAACTGGGGGTAATCAGGCCCTCGCGGATACTTCTTCCAAAGACGAGAGTGTCCTCCAAAACACAGCTGGGGGTAGCCAGGCCGAAACTCCAGGAGAGGCAACTCTCCTACAAGAGAGCGAGGCCGAGAGAGAAGCCTCAACTGATCCATCCGACTCCAGCCGTGTCATGACGGTATACATGACTGGGGATGATACCGAGCCTGATGCGCCGCCAGCAGACCTTGTTCAGCGCAGGGATACTCTGGAGGGAGGGCTCAAAACCCTCTCTGCCTCCATGCAAACACTGAGTCAAGCAGTGTTCGAGATACGGTCAGCTTTGGCTAGGGCACCTTCTACCGGTCCTGACCCAGGGGCCAATGGAGAATCAAGTGTACCTCTTCAACGGGTATCCTTGGATACGGATCGCCGCGAAGCACCTCGGACGTCGGAGCTATCAAATGCTCAACTCTATGTTATACCACATTCCTCGACTCCTAGCTTCATGGAAGACATGGTGGAGATGATCAGGGACTTGCGCGAACGCTTTGAGTCCAAGAACAGGCAAGAGGAGCACCAGAAGATGGGGATCCCCCAACCCTATCCCCTCGAATGAAATAAAGTGGTTTATCCTCATAAATATAAACCACAAATACTGTCGCCGTACGATGGGAAGGACTCTTCGTGTCGCTATCTGACGTACTTCCAGTCCCAAATGGGACATCTCCCGAAGGAGGATGCACTACTTACCAGTATATTTGTCGGGGCACTGAAAGGAGTGGCGTACGACTGGTACTACAGCCTCCCCGATAACTCTATATCTTCCTTCGACGACTTGATGTGTCTCTTCCTCGACCGTTTCTACGACGGCGGGAAGGACATGACAATGGCGTCCCTCATAGAGATACGCCAGAAGGAGAAGGAAATAGTTCGAGTATTCATCGAACGCTTCCGACAGATCTACTTCAGACTGCCCCCGGGCATGCCAGAACATGCACTCCTCTCCTCCTGTAGCATGAACATGCTGCCTGCAGTCAAACTATAGCTGAACTCCACTACTCCTCCCGACTGGAGTTCCTTGATCATCGAAACTGAAGCAGCAGAAAAGAAGGCGTCCAATGCTCGCCTTCTGGGAGTTAGTTTCCCTGCCTTTGAGGACAAAGGGAAATTGCCTACAGCCAACAACCCCAGACAAGAGACGAAGGGAAACATGCGTTGACTGTTAATGCCTCCAAAGGTGCATCGGTACCCACTCAAAAGCCTCCACTTGCACCAAGGCCAAAGGAGGTTTATTCTTTCAACGATGAAGACATCCTGCAACTCTTTGAGATACAAAAGCAGGGTGACAAGATCAAACTGCCGGATCTGTAGCATCCCGACGAGGTTGGGAAAGTGGACAATCCGAGGTACTGTCACTACCATCGGTTTGTCTGATATCCAACCAAGGACTGCTACGTCCTCAAAAACTACATCCAGCGTATGATCAATGTTGATGTTATCTCCATCGACTACGAAGAGAAAATGGTCTTGGCCAATCTGGTGTCACTCCAATTTGGCACCTTGTCGCCGACCACAACACAAGATGGCATCGTCCCCATCCCTAAGGTGACAATGCAGGTGGTTAACTTACCACCTACTCGTGACAACGTGAGTGGACTCACCCCGCTCACCACATCTCGGGGAGAGATCTTATGGGTTCACCCTGATCTTGTCTCCGAGGTTATTCAACCGGAGGTACGCTCTTCCTCCAAAACCAAAGGCAGGAAGATCAAGTCTTGCCGCATGGTCTCTTCCTTCGCAGAAGAGGCTCTTCCTGTACAAACCCATTCGCAGTTGAACGTCCAACCCTACGAAGCTGTCGTCGAGGTAGTGCCTCCCTGCACTGCCCCTGCTGCCGAAGAAGGGGGCCCGTCCAAGCCTCCAGCAGCCAATAAACATAAGCATGTAGAGGTCCATTTTGACAAACCTCTGCGAAAGGAGAATGCTTTGGGGCTAGCCAAGCCCCACAACTTTGACATACTGGCACAACTTGCTAGTACTCCTGCCCGTCTATCTTTGTTTGAGCTTTCGTCTTTCCAAGGACACTCGTGAAGCTCTCTGTGAAGTCCTGAAGGATGCTGAGTCCTTCATCAGTCAGGTCAAGCAACCTGAAGATCTCCCGACTACATACGTGCATTGTTATTGTGCGAATGAAGTTATCCCCAACATAACCTTTACCCAACAAGACATGCTGCTCAAGCACAACCGACACAACAGGCCTCTGTATTATACAGGGTATATCGGTTCCGTCAAGGTGAAGCGAATTCAGATCGATCCGGGATCTTCCCTCAGTATCATCCAGAAGACGCTGCTCTTAATACTGGGGATCCCAATGTACCGTCTGGTACCCTCCAACACCATAATCAGTGGCTTCAATGCCAGCAAGAGTGAGCCGCTGGGCAAAATACGGCTAAAGTGTCATATTGGTAACCTCAGAACTGAGGTCACTTGCTATGTCGTGGATGCCGATGTCAACTACAACCTCCTGCTGGGTCGTCCGTGGCTGCATGAGTACATGGTGGTACCTTCTCCACTCTACCAATGTATGAAATACGTGTCCACCAATGACATCATCCGGACGGAGTTCGCGGACATCGACCCTTTCAAGGGGGTTGAAGCCTACTTCACTGATTCCAACTTGTACAAATCACCTAACGAGGAGGAAGCCAATGATGCTGACGATGAAGCAGAAACGGCAGCAGAGCTCGATATGGAGCCAGAGACGATTCCTGTCACTCCTCTAAAAATTTGACTCAAAGGGAAGCCGCCTCAGACGTTGCCTCCCATGAGCATCAAGCTACCTGGAAAAGCACCAACTGCTCCAGGTAGAACACCTACTGAAGCTCCCTTAAAGATATGGCTTAAGGGAAAGCCGCCTCAAACATCGGCTCCCCTTTTGGCAAAACTACAGGGGAAGGCACCTATCACCGAAGGCGCAGTTGAGGCACCTCTGAAGGTGCGTCTTAAGGGCAAGCCGCCGCGATCATCTGTCTCGTCCAAGCTGCCGGAGAAGGCCCACATAGCCCTCTCGGACCCCAAGACCAAAGCTGTGGTGGACTCTTCCGATCCAATCCCAGTACTCACAGATGAAGAGCTAGGGTAATATATCTCTGCTGATGTAGATGCACCCTCTCTGGACAATATAATTCTGCGGGACAAAATCTCGTATTTCATCAATAATAGAGTGTCTTTTAATTATTCTAGTCTTCCAAATTGGAATGCCATATATATATTAGATAACGCTCTACGGTCGTTGCAAACACAAATAACGACCGTCCATCATGTAAATCGAGTAGTCCCTTCCCAAGGGGTCTGTTTTGTAGTCCCACCGCGGAATCGAGACGAAGAATCCATCATCTTCGGCAAAATCGAGCGTCATCAAGACCACCCGCCACTCGAGCAAGAACCGGATACCGGTAGAATACAAGTCTATCGGTACACGGACAAGACAAAGTACCTCATCCAAAAGATGGGTTACGATCTAAAAAGCAACCAAGGCCTGAACTACGACAAGGGTCGACGTCTTCCTCTCCGGCTTCTAACACCTAAAAGAAAGCCGCATGAATACTATCATCGAACTCGACGGGGGGTGGGCTACGTCACGCCGCCGTCAACACCAGAGAGTTCGGAGGCAAAAGAAGTAGAACATTCTCACTCGTCCGAAGCATCAACTTGGGATTCCGATACCAGTATCGGCTCAGTCTTCAAGAGAGTGCTATCAACCAACAAGACAGATCTCAAGAAGATGAAGGCGAAGACCGAATGCCAGAATTCTTCGAAGAAGAACCCTGGGCTCAACGCCTAGGAGAACAATGGGAGTCTTGTAAAACCCCTCAATTTTTTAAAATTTTATTTATTAATTAATATTACATGATTTAATTGATTTTCTATAATTATATATATAGGAATTATTTATAGGTGTGACTATATATTGGTTTGTGTGTTTGCCCCTGGGTTTTCTTAGACTTTAATCCTTAACCCAAACCCTATCTCAAACCCTAATCTAGATTAACCCTTAACCTTAAACTTCATTGATACTAATTATATTGGTATTTATTATCTATATCTATTATATATATATTATATGTATTTAGTTTGTGTGAGTTGGGTTTGGAGTAGAACAGACCATCACCACCATCTTTAATCTACAGAACCCTACCCGAACCTTAACCAACTCGAACCCTAACCCTAGCGTCTAATCCTAACCCTACCCTGGACCCTGGCCTACCAGCCAGTGGGTCGGGTCGGCCCATAACCAATTAGGGTTCCTTCTATATAGGATCACCATCAACCTATATATATATATATATATATATATATATATATATATATATATATATATATATATATATATATATATATATATATATATATAGTTATTCTTTTGTGTAGGCCAAAACCAAACCCTAATCCTAGATTTATCTCCTCCTAGCCGCCACCACCACCGAAGGAGCCTAGCCCCGGCCGACCCCTAGTGACCCCCGGCGGCCTACTGATCTCGACGACCCCCCCTCGGCGGAGCTCGAGCCTGCGGATCGGGCGACGACCGCTGCTGCAGTGAACCGGGCGGCCACCACCGACCGCTACCACCGGCGCCACCGCGACCGGAGGGTTCGCCGTCGAGCCCTGCCTCGGCGAGGTACTGCCCCGACCGCCCACGTGCCCTCTGGCACGTGTGTTTTGTTTGCAACAATTAGGTTATTCATTGTTGAATTATTTGTGTAATTATATGGCTGTGTAATGATTTAATTAATGATTAATTGATGCTAATTACGAACTAAATTATTAGCCTAATGAATAGAGTCATTAGTGTAGATTCTATATTAATTATGTCAGATTTTTATATAATTTATTCGTAATTATTAAGCATTTAACTGGTGGCATTAATGCAGTTTTTTGTGTAAATTCTACAGTATTGTATATTCTGTTTTTGATTTTTAGAATTTAATTCATTAGGAATTACTTGTTATGATCTATACATAATTTGTAGTTAATTATGTAATCTAATTACTGTTAAATTTTCAGGATTTAATAAATAGTTTAGATATTTTAGTTATATTTTAAACTGGGAATTATTGTATCTAAATGACAGTTTAATTTAACTGTTTCGGATTTTTATTAATTAATTTACTAAGAATTAATTAATGGTCTCTATACAAGACTTGTAAATAATATTTATATCTATTTACTGTAAAATTTCCAGAATAAAATAATTATATTAGTTATTTATTTATATTTAATCTGTGTTAAATTATATTGTATATATATTTGGTTCACTACTAAGTTTTAATTTTTATTAAATATAAATTATTATGGTAATGTTCATAAATGTATAGTCACTGTTGGAAAAATGTTATTTTCTGTGAAGTATGAATTTTCACAATTTATTAGTAAATTTTTAATATTTAATTCTAATTTCAATAGCCAAAATAGTAATTTTTATATATTAGTAGTTAAATGTTTTTAATTACTTATAATTAGGTAAATAATATTAAATATGTTATTTACAGTGGGTTTTCATGGAAAAGTGTTTTATAACCCAATTTAGATCTTTTTACTATTTATTAACTAGTATTTATAATTATTAGCACTAATCTAGTTATTAGATAGATTTATATATTAAATAAAGAAATTCTAATTATGATTTTTTTTTTTACAAATAATATATATCTAGATTTCTGTCATTATTTAGCTTATTAGAATAAAAAATGATTATCATGGATTTTTACAAATTTTGTTGGTATTATTAGGAATTTGTGAATGCTTGTGTTTATTAATTGATTAATTAATTATTTATAAGTAATTAATTAATTATTAAATATATATTAGTTGTATTAATAATTTTAGAATATAAAATTATAATAATAAGTACTTCATACTTATTATTGTATATTATTATTATTCATAATTATTGGTACTTATTAGCTAGTAATAATGGTTTGATATTAATTATTGATTAATTAGCAATTAAATGTATTGTTTAATTTGACTAATTAGTAATTAATTAGAGTTAATGCTTATATAGGGTTATTTGCTTCGCGGGACTCGGACTCTATTTTGGACCCGGATACTCAGTTGCAGGACACAGGCAAGTACACCTTGCTTGATATTACTATGCAGTATTTATTTTTGACCAGTATTTACTTCGTGTGCACTCGTCTCCATTGTTGACTACCATATATAGAATTAGTATAACTTGACACTGTCTCAGTCACGTATCACATATTAGTGAGTTGAGTGCAGAGGATCTGTGTTGACTGGCCATTAGCATGTGATCTTGAGTCTGTTAGAAGTTTGGTTAGTTTTACTATATATGACGTCTTGCATATTGTTCGTACCGCGTATACGGTACGAGTACATTGGGTGGGGAGAGTCTACTAGTGGTGTATGAGAATTTCTGTTTCCAATGGACGCTGGATGCTCGTAGCCCCTCGTTCCTCAAACCGTAGGACGCTTGGTGGCAGTTTCTTCTTCTTCTCCCCCTCTCATGTGCCACTAGAGATGTCTCGAGTGCATTTTCACATAGATGGTTAGAACACCTTATTGCTTCTTTGTTTTTCCTGTCCTTGTTTGGTTAGAGAAATACTGGGTGGCATTCTTACTAGTACATTTACATTACTGCTTAGTATTTTCTTGCATGTCTTTTTCCTGTGTATTTGTTATGTCACTCTGAGGACCTGGTATCTTTTCCAGAGCTCGACGAGTACTCGTTCCCGGCTGATTACGGAGTTAACGGACTTGTTGACGACGACTTTGAGGTGGAGCCACAGCCTTGATCCTCTGGAGGCTAGCTACATCTTCAGACGTGGGTTCCATTTCCAGTATTCTGTTTATTTCTTTTGCTACTTCATTTCATTCCAGATGTACTCATCTACTTTTAGTGGATTGTTCTCCTCTAGCCATAGTTGACATTTGGATTCTGTGGCACTGTGGATTTTCTATTCAGTTATCCATTACATTATTTCATGGATAAGACTAGTTTACCTGCCTGTGATGTTACTTATTAGTTATACTTCAGCGTACTACAATCGAATCATAGTCCATTAAATTGGGTTTAGCTATGCTAGATTGTACAGCTGGCATGCCACGTGTTCCCAATTCGATTATTTGGAACTGGGGTGTGACATGTTTTTAGTGGTGGCCCATGCAGGTCATGAAAATTTGTTTGGTTACGTTACTGTACCGAATAAGCCTGCAAATTAGGTTTAGAATATAGGGTCTCATCCATACTTGACTATATCATTCTTGATTAACCTTGAACAAATTTTTTTGCATCTCGTTTGTTTCCGTCCTATTCTCAATTCCTTCTATCTTATTTCTACAGAATCATGAATCTAAGGAGTGGACGTACCGCTGCCGGTAGAGACAACCAGTCATCTGGTACGGATGAGCAGTCCGCAAGGGTAGTTCCAATCCACCCTATGCTACCAGGGCAGACGTCTCAGCCAGTTGGTGCACAACCGACTGGGGTACCCCCTCCTCCCCCGTAGTACCCTCAGACACCATATGGAGTGCCTCCGGTTGTGCCACAAGACAGTCAGGCACAGATGTTTCAGTTCATGCACATGATGATGCAAGAGCAGAGACAACAAGTAGCGGACCAGCACGGGTAGGTTCAGTGAAGGACTACGTGCAGATGGACCCCAAACCTTATAAGGGAAATAAGAGTCCGGAGGAGACCACTAATTGGATCACCAACACCAAGAAGAAATTGCAGGCATCTCAGTTGCCAGAAGATTTATGGATGACTGGCGTAAGAACTCAGTTGGAGGGGAATGCCCATCACTGGTGGGATTCTATGGAGCGTCAGTTGGGCACTCGTCAGTCGTGGGAGCAGTTTCTGGAGTTCTTTGATAAGAAGTATTTCCCTACTACTGTGAAGAATGCCTTATACAACCAATTTTTGCATCTGGAGCAGGGGAACAAGACTGTGGACGAGTATGACTCGGAGTTCAGTCGACTCAGAAAGTATGGAGAGGTACTGATACCCAATGATCTGGAGAAGGCCAAGAGATTTCACAACGGGCTGAGGCAGGAGCTACAGCATTATACTAGCTCTCAGTTCCGAATCTCTTATGCTGAGTTGCTGACGGAGGCCAGGATTCAAGAGACAATTAGCAAGGGGAAGTTGAACCAGCAGAAGAACCAGCCAGTGCAGACGAAGATGCAGCAAGGAGGTCCTATCAAGAGACCTATGGGACATCATCAGCATTAGCAGAAGACTGGACCCTACCAGTCTAAGGAGCTTCCGACTTGCCATTACTGTGGCAGGAAGGGACACTTACAGAGAGAGTGCAGAAGGATGCTGGGTACTTGCTTAGCTTGCGGATCGGGCCAGCATCAGGCTCGAGATTGCCCGGTTTGGGGAGCCATTGTGCCAGCAGGAGGACAGAAGCCACCAGCACCAGAAGGTCAGCAGAGAGGACCTATACTCCCTTCACAGTCAGCACAGTTTGAGAAAGCCAAGCAGCAGGCAAGAAACAAGAAGCAAGGACAGATTTTTGCTCTCACTCAGGGAGAAGATGGAACCGAAGGTGAGGCTATCACAGGTACTATTTTAGTAGGTTCATTGCCTGCTACAGTATTATTTGATTCTGGTGCCACCTTATCATTTATATCATCTAGATTTGTAGCTGTGCATAGGATAGCTACTTCTACTATGCCTAAGAGTTGGAAAATTATTACTGGTGGGGGTATAGTACCTGTGACTAGTACATGTAGAACCTGTTCGGTAGTTATTTGTGGCCGAGAGATGAGAGCTCGACTTTTGGTATTACCCATGCCAAATTTCGACGTAGTACTGGGTATGGATTGGCTTAGTCAATATCATGCTATATTGGACTGCCACAAGGGTTGTGCTATATTTAGACCGCCAGGTCAGTCGGAGTTTGAATTTCAGAGAGGAAGCATTGAGAAGGGAGTATCTCAGTATCATGGAGCTTGCATGGCGATGGAGGTTGCCCCGCCACCGATCATTGATGAGTTTTCTGATGTCTTTCCCGATGATCTGCCGGGTCTATCACCCGACAGAGAGGTTGAGTTCACCATTGAGCTCATACCAGGAGCGGCACCAATCTCTTCGAATGTTTATCGACTGGCAAAGAAGGAGCTGGATAAAATGAAGGTGCAGTTGCAGGAGTTACAAGACAAGGGGTTTAACAGACCAAGTGCATCACCATGGGGAGCCCCGGTCTTGTTTGTGCCAAAGAAAGATGGAACAGTTCGCATGTGCATTGATTATAGGGCTCTTAATGCTGTGACGATCAAGAACAAGTATCCCCTGCCCAGAATTGATGATCTATTTGACCAGCTGACAGGAGCCCAGGTATTCTCAAAGATTGATCTGAGATCGGGATACCATCAAGTGAAGGTTCGGAGAGAAGACATTCAGAAGACGGCATTCAGGACTCGGTATGGTCATTACGAGTTCTTAGTAATACCCTTTGGTTTGACTAATGCACCTGCTATGTTCATAAATTTAATGAATAGAGTATTCCATGAATATCTTGATAAATTTGTCGTAGTATTTATCGACGACATTTTGTTGTATTCAAAGAACCATGAAGAGCATAAGGATCACTTGAGGAAGATGCTGGAGATCTTGAGGCATCAGAAGTTATATGCAAAGCTGAGTAAGTGTGAATTTCTGCTAGATCATGTTTCATTTCTTGGACACGTTATCTCAGGGAAAGGCATAGAAGTGGATCCGACGAAGATATCAGCAGTGGAGTCGTGGCCAACTCCAATCGATGTTTCAGAGGTGCGAAGTTTTCTAGGGCTTGCCGAATATTACCGAAGGTTCGTAGAGAATTTTGCAAGAATTGCGGAGCCCATGACAAAGTTGACTCGCAAGGATCAGAAGTTCGAGTGGACGGAAGAGTGCCAAGCTGCCTTTGATGATTTGAAGAAGCGCCTTACTACTGCACCAGTTTTGACCATTCCATCAGGATCAGGAGGTTTTGTCATCTATAGTGATGCATCCGGGAAGGGATTAGGATGCGTATTGATGCAGCATGGGAAGGTAGTTGCATATGGGGCTCGGCAGTTGAGGACCCATGAAAAGAATTATCCCACGCACGACTTGGAGCTTGCGGCGGTGATATTTGCCTTGAAGCTTTGGAGGCATTATCTGTATGGAGAAACAGTGGAGGTATATACAGATCATAAGAGCCTCAAGTATGTCTATACTCAGAAGGATTTAAATTTGAGACAGAGGCGTTGGCTTGAGTTGATGGCAGATTTTGATATTGAGTTACATTACCATCCAGGGAAGGCGAATTCAGTAGCAGATGCATTGAGCCGGAGGCCTATGGCACACTTCCTGACATCATAAAAGGAGTTGCTGTATGACTTGGAAAAGATGGGCATTGAAGTTGTTAGGCCTGGAGGAGTTGCACAGATGATGAATATTCAGGTTCAGTCTTCGTTAGTAGAGCGGATCAAGGCGACCTTACCGACAGATGCCAGATACCAGAGGCTTCGACAGAGGACGGAGCAAGGACTGCAGACTGGATTGAGGATTCACGAAGATGGGACCTTGAGGTGTGGAGACCGTCTCTATGTTCCTAATGGAGAGATCAGGCAGGAGCTGATGACAGAGGCTCATAGCTCGATTTATTCTATTCATCCAGGAGGTACGAAGATGTACAGGGACCTGAGACAGCACTACTGGTGGCATGGAATGAAGCGTGAGATAGCACGATTTGTAGCAAAGTGCTTGGTGTGTCAGCAAGTCAAGGCTGAGCATCAGAGGTCCGCAGGATTGTTGCAACCGCTTCCGATACCTGAGTGAAAGTGGGAGCACATCACTATGGATTTTGTTACGGGATTTCCGAGGAGCCCAGCTGGACGAGATGCAGTTTGGGTGATTGTGGACAGATTATCGAAGTCTGCTCATTTCATACCATTCCGAGTGGGGCAATCTACAGACGTATTGGCAGACTTATATATGAAGGAGATAGTGCGATTACATGGAGTACCAATCAGTATAGTCTTCGATCGAGATACGAGATTCACATCGCACTTCTGGAAGAGCATGCAGGAAAGTCTGGGCACAAGACTGAAGTTCAGCACAGCTTATCACCCTCAGACAGACGGGCAGTCAGAGCGTACCATTCAGACATTGGAGGACATGTTGAGAGCTTGCATGTTGGATTTTGGAGGATCCTGGGAGGATCACTTGCATTTGGTAGAGTTTTCTTATAATAATAGCTACCAGGCAAGTATCCAGATGGCCCCTTTTGAAGCATTGTACGGAAGGAAGTGTCGATCGCCAGCATGTTGGGGTGATGTAGGCGAGAGACAGATATTGGGACCAGAGTTGGTGACTCGTACAGTAGATACAGTCAAGAAGATTCAGGGACATCTACGAGCAGCACAGGACCGGCAGAAACAGTGGGCAGACACTCATAGGCGACCTCTTGAGTTCAAGGAAGGAGATCATGTGTTCTTGAGAATCTCCCCGACTAGAGGTACAATCAGATTTGGAGTCAGAGGAAAGCTCAGCCCAAGGTACATCGGACCGTTCTTTGTGTTGGAGAAAGTTGGCGAGGTTGCATACAGATTGGCACTTCCGCAGTCATTGGAAGGCGTCCATGATGTATTTCATGTCTCCCAGTTGAGGAAGTATGTGGCAGACCCTAACCACGTACTTGATCATTCAGAGATCACCGTGGGACCGACTTTGTCCTACGAGGAGCAGCCTTTGGAGATCCTAGACCGCAGAGAAAAAGTGTTGAAGGGGAAGACCATTCGACTAGTCCGAGTTGCGTGGAAACACCATTCTCCAGGCGAATCGACTTGGGAGCGGGAAGATTCTATTCTGGAGCGTTTTCCATACCTACGTGAGGCGTCTGGTATGACTTAATTCTGTTAATATTCACTCTTTAGATTCTGCTTAATTTAGTTTGTAAATTGCCTAGAATTAGAATTATGATTGTGTGATTCTTTTATCCTAGCTTGTTTCAATTTCGAGGACGAAATTTTAATAAGTTGGGGAGAATGTAAAACCCCTCAATTTTTTTAATATTTTATTTATTAATTAATATTACATGATTTAATTGATTTTCTATAATTATATATATAGGAATTATTTATAGGTGTGACTATATATTGGTTTGTGTGTTTGCCCCTGGGTTTTCTTAGACTTTAATCCTTAACCCAAACCCTAATCTCAAACCCTAATCTAGATTAACCCTTAACCTTAAACTTCATTGATACTAATTATATTGGTATTTATTATCTATATCTATTATATATATATTATATGTATTTAGTTTGTGTGAGTTGGGTTTGGAGTAGAACAGACCATCACCACCATCTTTAACCTACAGAACCCTACCCGAACCTTAACCAACTCGAACCCTAACCCGAGCATCTAATCCTAACCCTACCCTGGACCCTGGCCCACCAGCCAGTGGGTCGGGTCGGCCCATAACCAATTAGGGTTCCTTCTATATAGGATCACCATCAACCTATATATATATATAGTTATTCTTTTGTGTAGGCCAAAACCAAACCCTAATCCTAGATTTATCTCCTCCTAGCCGCCACCACCACCGAAGGAGCCTAGCCCCGGCCGACCCCTAGTCACCCCCGGCGGCCTACTGATCTCGACGACCCCCCCCCCTCGGCGGAGCTCGAGCCTGCGGATCGGGCGACGGCCGCTGCTGCAGTGAACCGGGCGGCCACCACCGACCGCTACCACCGGCGCCACCGCGACCGGAGGGTTCGCCTTCGAGCCCTGCCTCGGCGAGGTACTGCCTCGACCGCCCACGTGCCCTCTGGCACGTGTGTTTTGTTTGCAACAATTAGGTTATTCATTGTTGAATTATTTGTGTAATTATATGGCTGTGTAATGATTTAATTAATGATTAATTGATGCTAATTACGAACTAAATTATTAGCCTAATGACTAGAGTCATTAGTGTAGATTCTATATTAATTATGTCAGATTTTTATATAATTTATTCGTAATTATTAAGCATTTAACTGGTGGCATTAATGCAGTTTTTTGTGTAAATTCTACAGTATTGTATATTCTGTTTTTGATTTTTAGAATTTAATTCATTAGGAATTACTTGTTATGATCTATACATAATTTGTAGGTAATTATGTAATCTAATTACTGTTAAATTTTCAGGATTTAATAAATAGTTTAGATATTTTAGTTATATTTTAAACTGGGAATTATTGTATCTAAATGACAGTTTAATTTCACTGTTTCGGATTTTTATTAATTAATTCACTAAGAATTAATTAATGGTCTCTATACAAGACTTGTAAATAATATTTATATCTATTTACTGTAAAATTTCCAGAATAAAATAATTATATTAGTTATTTATTTATATTTAATCATTGTTAAATTATATTGTATATATATTTGGTTCACTACTAAGTTTTAATTTTTATTAAATATAAATTATTATGGTAATGTTCATAAATGTATAGTAACTGTTGAAAAAATGTTATTTTCTGTGAAGTATGAATTTTCACAATTTATTAGTAAATTTTTAATATTTAATTCTAATTTCAATAGCCAAAATAGTAATTTTTATATATTAGTAGTTAAATGTTTTTAATTACTTATAATTAGGTAAATAATATTAAATATGTTATTTACAGTGGGTTTTCATGGAAAAGTGTTTTATAACCCAATTTAGATCTTTTTACTATTTATTAACTAGTATTTATAATTATTAGCACTAATCTAGTTATTAGATAGATTTATATATTAAATAAAGAAATTCTAATTATGATTTTTTTTTACAAATAATATATATCTAAATTTCTGTCATTATTTAGCTTATTAGAATAAAAATGATTTTCATGGATTTTTACAAATTTTGTTGGTATTATTAGGAATTTGTGAATGCTTGTGTTTATTAATTGATTAATTAATTATTTATAAGTAATTAATTAATTATTAAATATATATTAGTTGTATTAATAATTTCAGAATATAAAATTATAATAATAAGTATGAATACTTCATACTTATTATTGTATATTATTATTATTCATAATTATTGGTACTTATTAGCTAGTAATAATGGTTTGATATTAATTATTGATTAATTAGCAATTAAATGTATTGTTTAATTTGGCTAATTAGTAATTAATTAGAGTTAATGCTTATATAGGGTTATTTGCTTCGCGGGACTCAGACTCTATTTTGGACCCGGATACTCAGTTGCTGGACACAGGCAAGTACACCTTGCTTGATATTACTATGCAGTATTTATTTTTGACCAGTATTTACTTCGTGTGCACTCGTCTCCATTGTTGACTACCATATTTAGAATTAGTATAACTTGACACTGTCTCAGTCACGTATCACATATTAGTGAGTTGAGTGCATAGGATCTGTGTTTACTGGCCATTAGCATGTGATCTTGAGTCTGTTAGAAGTTTGGTTAGTTTTACTATATATATGACGTCTTGCATATTGTTCATACCGCGTATACGGTACGAGTACATTGGGTGGGGAGAGTCTACTAGTGGTGTATGAGAATTTCTGTTTCCAATGGACGCTGGATGCTCGTAGCCCCTCGTTCCTCAAACCGTAGGACGCTTGGTGGCAGTTTCTTCTTCTTCTCCCCCTCTCATGTGCCACTAGAGATGTCTCGAGTACATTTTCACATAGATGGTTAGAACACCTTATTGCTTCCTTGTATTTCCTGTCCTTGTTTGGTTAGGGAAATACTGGGTGGCATTCTTACTAGTATATTTACATTACTGCTTAGTATTTTCTTGCATGTCTTTTTCCTGTGTATTTGTTATGTCCCTCTGAGGACCTGGTATCTTTTCCAGAGCTCGAAGAGTACTCGTTCCCGGCTGATTACGGAGTTGACGGACTTGTTGACGACGACTTTGAGGTGGAGCCACAGCCTTGATCCTCTGGAGGCTAGCTACATCTTCAGACGTGGGTTACATTTCCAGTATTCTGTTTATTTCTTTTGCTACTTCATTTCATTCCAGATGTACTCATTTACTTTTAGTGGATTGTTCTCCTCTAGCCATAGTTGACATTTGGATTCTGTGGCACTGTAGATTTTCCATTCAGTTATCTATTACATTATTTCATGGATGAGACTAGTTTACCTGCCTGTGATGTTACTTATTAGTTATACTTCAGCGTACTACAATCGAATCATAGTCCATTAAATTGGGTTTAGCTATGCTAGATTGTACAGTTGGCATGCCACGTGTTCCCAATCCGATTATTTGTACAACTGGCATGACATGGACCCTCCGAAGAACCTCCGAGAACTTCGAGGCCTGCAAGGGCGTCTGGCATACATCCGGAGGTTTATAGCAAACCTTTCCGAAAAATGTCAACCCTTCATCCAGCTCATGAAGAAGGGAGTCTCTTACGTCTGGACAGACGAATGCCAAAAAGCTTTCGACGATATCAAGGCTTGCTTGACGAGCCCGCCGGTCCTGGTGGCACCCGTCGTCGGCTAACCATTTCTCCTCTACGTCCGTGCCATGGATCGTTCCCTCGGCGCTCTGCTTGCTCAGAACAACGAAATAGACTATGAGCAAGCTATCTACTACCTCAGTAGAACACTGATCGGGGCCGAACACCGGCACAACCCCGTTGAAAAAGAGTGTTTGGCTTTGGTATTTGCCATCTATAAGACTCGCCATTATGTCTCGGGCCAGACAATTCATGTCATCTCCCGAGTCAATCCACTCAGACTTCTCATGACGAAGCCAGGGTCATTAAACTCCCAGCTAGCTACATGGGCAATCCTGCTAACTCCATACAACATGGTATTTGTTCCACAAAAAGCCGTCAAGGGTCAGGCTGTGGCCAACTTTTTAGTTGCACACCCCATCCCAGAGTCCTGCAGACTCTATGAAGACATCCTGGATGAGGTCCAAGAATCAAATGTCACTGAAGAAAGCTCCGTCTGGCGGATATTTTTCGATGGCGCGTCAAGAACAGGCCCCAAAGGCCAAATCATCGCAGGTGTGGGGGTAGTCCTAGTCTTCCCCGATCAGCTGGTCATCCAACATGCCTAATCCCTTTCGAAGCCGTGCTCCAACAATGTTGTCGAGTACAACGCTCTCATCATGGGACTCCAACTGGCACAACAGTTGGGGGTAGATCATCTGGAAGCCTACGTCGACTCAAAACTCGTCGTTAACCAGGTCAGAGGGCAATACGAAGTTCGCCATGAAGATCTGATTCCTTACCATGAAGTTGCATTGAACATTATTTCAACCTTCACCAAGTTCTTCATCGAACATGTACCTCGTTTACAAAATCTGGAGGCTGACGCTCTGGCTGGCCTCGCAGTCTCATTGGCAGCACCCCTCGGGACTCAACACTACGTCACGGTAGTTGGTCGAGACTTGGTCTATCCTAAAAACAACCTTTGCTCACAAATGCCCCATGCCATGTCAACAAGTACTGGTATTAATGTCCGAGACTGGAGATTCTCGTTCATCGACTTTGCTGTCTACGGAATTCTTCCGGAGGACCCGAAAGAAGCCGTCTCAGTCAGAAGACGCTCCCTTCGATTCTACTACGATATAGCTACTAAAATGCTGTACCGACGCTCCTACGATGGACTTCTCATTCGATGCTTATCCAACGAAGAAGCAGCCGAAGCCCTTCGAGAAGCTTACGATAGAACCTGCGGGGCTCATCAACCTGGTCCTCAGTTGCAGGATCGTCTGTGACGTATGGGCTACTATTGGCCAACCATGGCAGCCGACACTGTCGACTATGCTAAAAAGTGCCATGCGTGCCAGCTTCACGCTGACTTCATCCATACACCGTCAGAACCATTACATCCTACGGTCGCCTCCTGGCCCTTCGAAGCCTGGGGCATAGATATTGTAGGACCGATCTTCCCTTCGTCATCGAGGGGACACCGCTTCATCCTAGCTATTACCGACTACTTCTCCAAATGGGCAGAAGCAGTTCCACTGGCGGAGGTGAAGAGCTTCAGGGTGGTCAACATCATCAAACACCATGTCATCTACCATTTCGGGGTACCTCGGAGGATTATCCATGATAACGATCCTCAGTTCATTAACCATATTTTCAGCAGATTCTGTGACAAGAATCGCATTCAAAACGTGGCATCAACCGCCTACAATCCGGCAGCAAACGGATCGGCTGAGGCATTTAACAAGACTATCGTCAGGCTAGTCAAAAAGGTCGTGTCATCCAACAAACACGATTGGGACGAAAAGCTCAGCGAATGCCTTTGGGCCTATCGTACAACGGTACGGACCCCGACATGCAACACACCATTCTTCCTGGTCTACGGGAGCGAAGCGGTACTGCCTCTCGAAATCCAGATACCCTCACTCCGTGTAGCAATCACGAATCAACTCATAGAAGAAGACAATCAACGTCGCCGTCTGCGAGAATTGGAGGCACTTGACGAAAAGCGTCTCCTAGCTCAACAACACATCGAACTCTATCAAGCCCATATATCACAAGCTTTCAACAAAAAGGTCAAGCAGAGGACTTTCCAAGTAGGCGACCTGGTTCTGGCAGTCAGAAGGCCGATGGTGTTGACTCACAAGACACCAGGAAAGTTCGAACCCAAGTGGGAAGGATCGTTCATCATAGAGACGCTATACTCAAATGATGCCTACCGTCTTGCTAAATCCAATGGAGACTTGTTCATGATGCCCATCAATAACAAGTTCCTAAAGAAGTACTACTCTTGACATCCTTAGACTTGTACTTCTATCTCCACCCAACAAGGGAGTCTCTGGACCCAATCATCAGGGCCCACGTACACCTCCCTTAAAATCTTACGCTTCTGGAACCCAGCTGTTCTATAGCGTTCTATTTTCCAGTAGAGAGACAACCACGTCCACATTACCTCTGAGTTGTTCCCCTACACCCTACAAAGCAGAATCTTACGCTCCGTAAGATGATGCTACCCATCATGTTTACCACGTCCATATTAACTCTGAGTAAACATCCCGTACAGACAACCCCTACGTTGTCGTACATTGATCGCAGAACTTCCACGTCTACATTACCTCTGAGTAGTTCCGCGTATTCCTCCAGGGTCATTCCTACCACGTCCATAACACCTCTGAGTAGAAAGATTCTATCATTTGAATCCCATATTTGCCACATCCACATCACCTCTGAGAAAACATGTCGGTTCTCTCGAACTTATTATCTGTACCTAAAAACCAAGGTGCGCAAAAGATAATAGGTCCACACAAATCATCAAGTTCATGACAGCAAAAATGAACACACCACAAAAACTCTGTATTCTTTATTCAAAAATAAAGGATTACACCCCCAGCAGGAGTTGCAAATTACAAGAAGAAGAGATTACAATCCCTAAACATCCCCGAGGTTGGCCGAAAGCTCTTCAATCTGATGCTTCAAGCCTGCTGCCCGAGTCTCTACAGTCGCTAGGACCCGGCGTTCGGCTTCTTGACGCATCGTTTCTATGGCCTCAGGAGAAGTGTCATCCTCATGCTTGTCATCCAACTGCTGCCGCTGCTGAGCCAGAGTAAGAGCCCGGCGCGTGAAAGCTGCTTCCTCCTCCTTAGATGCTACATGTTCATTCTGGACTCGTTCAGCATCTAATAAGAGTTGGGCCCGCTAGTCTTCAAGGAGGCGAATCTTGGCATCAACCTCCGTTATACTAGCGTCCAACGCGGCTCGCAACTCCACCTTCTCCTGCGTGGACTGAGATAGCCTTTCCACCGCAGCCTCAGTTTCAGCCACCTCAAGTTCCCAGACACCCACGTTGGCCTGATAAGAGGACTCAATTTCAGCAATCAGCTTCTCCTTTTCTGCATCTATCAGAAAGGAGAGATTATTTTGCTGGATACGCTAAAACTCGAAAAGCAGCTGGTCCAGCTCAGTCATCGAGGCCTCTAGAATCTCGGCCATATGATCATGGCCCTGGTGGAGACGTATCAGACCGATGTGTGGAAGCGCCATAGATTTTGCCATCGCGAAACTCCCATTGGCGTTCATCACTATCGATACACCCTTCTGCAGCATCTTGTACACTACCTCAACGATGAATTTCACGTACTAATCCGCATCCGCGAGCACTTGTGGTGTCATAGTAGGAGTTGGAGGAGCTGCCCTGGATGGCGGACCTGAAGAAGACCCGTCGATCTCAATCTATGAGGCTTGAACGTCGACCTCAGTAGACCCTTCCGTACCAGGAACTTGAATTCCGCTACCAGCTCCAGGTGCCAAGAGAGAAGAAGGAGTTGGGTGGGGTATCGATATCGTCCCCCAAGTCAAAGAAGCAACAGAGGGCTCTCGCATCAGCAAGCCCTTGCCCTTTCCCGTCTCAAAGGGACTATCAACATCCGGAGCTGCCTCCTCCACCACCGAGGCACAATCTGTAACCAGCACGGAGCCTTCCTCTGGAAAGCTAACTGGATCAGCTCCCGTTTCCTGGCGGGGCACGTCTTCTGGGGTCAAGTTCGGCAGACGAGTCTCCCCCTCATCATCGAATCCCTCCACGGGGACCAAATCTGTCGCCACCTCCCGGTCGGCAACCACTTCAGCCTCCATTGCTGAGCCTGGGGTATGGCTCGACAATGCTACAGCCGACCTCCCTGCATCATAACAAAGAGAGGAATCAACCCTCTCCTCTGTTTCAATCACGTCTGTTGCTTTCGCAACAGACTCACGCATCTCTGGAGGAACGTTATCTGAAGACGACGAACTCCACTCCACTTCTTCATATGGATGCCCAGTGTCTACTGGACTCTCAACGTCCAAGGCCCCCACAACGGCTTGCACCACTTCGGGAACTGCTTCAACATCAGTTTCCCTCCCAACATAATTTGGATACTGAAATCTCCGCCGGAACAACATCGTCAGGATTCTCCCCCATGGGAGACATTACAATCGGAGGAATACGCTCGTCAGAAGAGCTTGCCACCTCATTTGGTTTATTGACGCCCGGTTTCAAAACCCGGGTCCTCTTCTCCAACGATTCCTACAAAAGAAAAAGCATACCAGAAATGGCAGAAGGAGCCAGATTATGGAAAAATTCTTTACCTCAATAGGAACTGATTCCGTTGGCGTTACAGGCGGCACTCCTGTAGCCTTTGAAGTCGTCGTCTTTCTCGGCCTTTTTGGTACAGACGAACTTGCTTCTACGCCAGCCCGCCTCTTCCCAGCAGGGGATCTTTCCGAATACCTCTCGATGATGCTACAGCAGCAGCCCGATATCCCGCCAACTCTGGCGGACGATATGATCGAGCAGCCACCAACATGTTCTGAGTAGCCTCTAGCTGAGTTCTAATGATGAAGCTGGTCTACCTATCATAATCCGGAGGCACAGTATTTATGGTGCAATACAGCTTAACGGCCGAATACAGGATCTGTGGTAGAGGGTTGCGAACTGGCGTATTAAAACGAACTCCAGTGCACCCGACATTATAATATTGCCAACCCTGGGCTCCATCCAATAAACTCCCAGCAAACCCCAGACTGCTACTGGGGTTCCGTAACATCAACTGGGTGTAACCAAACTGTCGAGCAAATCGGCTTGGTAGATAGGGCTCCAGATAACACCTATTTTGATTGCAGTAGACCAAGTGGGAAGGCCGGATACTCTGCAACCAACGAAACCCCCATTTCGGTAGAGTGATCGCATCCTCACCAGAGTCTTCCAAATCTTGGTCGGCCTCGAAATCTTTGAAGATGGGACAGACCTTGACGATCTCCCACCCCTGAAGGTAAGATAAGACTCTCTTGCAGACGGGGACGCCAGTGTGCAACCAATTCCTCTTGTAGAAGTGGCGGATAAAGGCATCACCTTCAACGTGATCCTCTTCAGGACCTGGACTCATCACGTTCGGGTGATGCAGAATCAACCATCCCATCAAATAATGAAATGGTAGCTCGGCCCGGGGAAGTTGTCATTCCTACCTCTCCTATGGATCACATCATCAGCAAAGGTCCTCAAACCCCGCAACAGGTTACACACCATCGTGGGAAGGAGAGCCAAAGGGCGACCAAAAACCAATTCCACTGCTGGCAAAATGAGGTTCCGGTTTACCCTCTCCACAGAGCCAGATCCGCCCGAGAACACACAATCCCTGAGCCATATCATCAAGTATGTAGTCAATACTGCCTTGGATGACATCCGGTGCACACAATGCCAGAAACAACTATACGCGTCTTCGCCACTCTCATTTGAACGGGGGGCACTCTCGTCCAGTCGGCTCATTTCGGAAGTTACTTCCGCGGGTTTCAGCCCCTGCAGAGTCGTAAACCGGATCTTTGAAGGGTCCGCCAAATCCTGCTTGAAGACGTAATCCCTTCAAGCAGTTACATGAGGCTGAGACTTATCCTTGTCCTTCCGTTGTATCAAATAATGATGGCTCGCCACCTCCTTGAAAACAGCCATAATCTCCGGGTCCTTCCTTTCCAGAACGACGACCTCTTCGTTTGAGGGAAAGTATTCCTCGTACGGTTCCGAGCCCCAGGGAAGCTTGGACACCTCGTACATCTCATGGAGAGCCAGTCCCAACTCCCCCACTGGGGTAAAGAAAGTGCCAGTCTGGGTATTGAACATCTCCAAGAGCGCAAGAAACATATGCTTGTTGAGATCCACACCGGCCTGTGTGGCACGGATAGCAGCCGTCAGCCCAATCTCTTTAACCTCAGCCTTTAACTTCGATAACACCCAAAGGGTCAACTCGTCCCACTTCAGCACGTGGTGACACCAACCTTCAACCCTAAAGCTACCTTTCGGATATATAACCTTCGATGTTAGCATCTGATTAGCAAAGGTCGAAGCACTAAAGGAAAAAGTGTCACTAGGGACCTCACTATAAAGGCTCCCAGAACACAAAGATCGGTAACTGAATGAGGGACCGGCTCGCGAGGCAGCCAAGGTATCCCTTTGATTCGAAGTAACGTCAATCGAAAGAGTACCCCCCACTGCCCCTCCTTGAGAAGGAGTAAGTTCCCATGACATCCTCCTCTTGGAAGCTAGACGGTGGGAGGCCGTCGGCGACAATTGGCGTTCGAGTTATCGCATGTACAGAACCATGCCCTTCGCGGAGAAGAACCAGTCTTCCTTGGTCTTCAGTATCTTCGCCTCGGTGGAGATCAGTCGGTCACCGAACAGAAAGGCAGGTCTCAAGAAGGTCATATCCTCAGACTCAGCAGATTCCAGCTTGCCGCTCTCCATCATACTTTGGAGGAAAATAGGCCACTGATTCTGGATTTGCAGCATTCTCTCGGGTGGCTGATTCAATAGGATACCAGCTTTCGCAGGATTAATAACTTCTTTGTCGAAATCAACTCCCGTCTGAAAATGAGAAGCATCCAGGAGGACTTCATTCAGCAAAAGGATAGTCATCGACACTGACACAGCAAAAATAAAAGTCAGGCAAGGAACTTTAAGAACACAAAATGTGTGAAGCTTCGGCGCATCATCAAGGTTTAAACCCATACGCGTCAGCAGTGGAGCTTCGGCGCATCATCAGGGTTTTAACCCATGCTCGTCGGCAGAATAACCTCGGCGCATCATCAGGACGGAAGTCCATGCGCGTCGGCGACAAAGAGTTAGGGAACAAAAATATGATGCAACTCAGTCATGTGCTCTAAACTCGTCTAAAAAGGTTGAAAGATGACACCCACCCGTCACCGCAGGACGAACATCGGCCGGAGTCGCAATGGTGACAGGAACGTCCTCCTCGACAAACTTCGTAGGCTCCTTGCCCTTGCCAGCACCGCCGCGAGGGGTTTTGGGAGCCATTTTTCGCAAGAAGGAAGTTAGGGTTTTTCAAAAAACTCTAAAAGAAGAAAGCAAAGAGAGGAAGAACTCTCTCTCTCTCTATCTCACGCCTATTTATAGGCTCAGTCGCACGCGTGAACCGATGAAGTGTGACCTCAGCCGCCGCTTCGGGTTCTGTGAAGAGATAACTGCAGATAAATCCAAAAAGATCATCATTAATCTTCTTGGTTATCGAAGCGTCATAATTCGCATTTACTGAGAGGAGCATGCACCCCATCACTGATGAGCAGAGTGATCATGCACCCGAACAGTCATGCGCCCTGTAGAAGACACCACCATGCTTCTTATTCAAAGTATTCCAAAACTTGACAAAATGTTTTGAAAACTTTGAAGGGGATCTTGTAGAAGCATAGAATTTCAGGACCAGAAATCCTATGCACCAAACATTACATGCGCCAGGAAAAGTACTTGGCACAGCAAAGCAAAAATGTTGACATTAAAAGAAGATTTTTATTTCATATAAAAGTCTATTACATGTCTTAAAAAGTGCAGTACAAAGGGGAATTTCTACAAAAAAAAGACCCTAAGTCTACAGCTAGGCGCAGCAACCACCATGCGCTCTCAAACAGGTACATCTCGCCATGCGCTCTCAGCCATGCACATCTCTTCAGCAGCTCAGTTATATGCATCCCTTCAGAAGCTCAGTTATGTGCCGTCCTTCAGCATCCCAGTCAGGCGCATCATGAAGTGTCAACATATGCGCCATCAAATGCTTCGACTAATGAAGCATTTATTGAGCAGAATGAAGGTGGCAATCAACTCTCTAGCTGAAGGAAGAGCTCCCCAAACCAAGGAAGAGAAGAGCACCTTAAATCAACCTGCGGCTAAAGGAGCAGCTTTCAACCCAACCAGAATGGGCAACACCCACTCTAGCAGGAGGAGGAGCTCTCCCAAAGCCCAAGGAAGATGATCGGGGCACCGCAATTCTGACCTGCGGCTCTTCCAGTATAACAGAGGCGAGACTCGAGCATCCCGATCTTTGGATGCAACAGACACCTTCTGCCTGCCTCAGAAGCCCTCGACTCCGACTTTTGGATGTAACAGTCACCTTCAAGTGCATCAACGAAGATCATGCGTCGTATCTTTACCCTCGGGAGCAACTCATCAACAGAATGTGCTCGAGTAAACAAGTTTATTTCGGGAGGACGTGAGAGAACGAGAAGCAAACCCTCTCCATGCTACTATTTATAGGCTGGGCAAATCAAACCCATGCGCCAAGTGGCTGGCTCTCCAAATCTCGTGCAATGAATTTGCATTAATGGTGATGAACCTGACGCTTCGAATTCATCAGAGTCTAGAACGGCTATTTAAAGCACTCGAAGAACGTAACAGTCGGGCCCATAAAGACGTGTCATGCAAAACAGATGCGTCGGTCAGACCGCGCATCATACTGACGCGCCCACCTCCCATCAACCTCATAAGGATGCGCCACCATGCGTCCCTATGCGCCTAGTAGAACGCCGATCGATGCGCCCACTCAACAACCCATCACCAGTCAAAGAACTTTAAATGCTGAAGTCTGATAGAGTTGGCAACACGTCCCCCGAGGACTGTAGTTGACTGCTTTTTTAGAAAATGAAGCATCGCCAACGTCAGCACCATCATTACTCCCCTCCGGTGGTTACAAGCCACGTGGCCGCCCAACCATTTCGTATGCGCCTCCATGGCCATGTGCCCAAATCACTGCATGCGCCTCAAAAGCCGTGCACCTCAGACATTTCTCTGATCCCTAAAGACAGAAGTAAAGTCACTACTGAAGCCCGCATGTGCCTCAAAAGCCATGCGCCCCGACTGGTTCGTGACTCCTAAATGTTACGAGCCAAAGCCTCCTCTTGCGTCCAATCCCAAGTACATCCTATCAGATCACTCCCCACCAAATTTGAGATCTTCGAGCCACGGACCTACGATACGCGTCTTTTGACTTGATTCAGCCTATGAAGGGGTGCTAATCACCCAAGATCTCAGCAACTGAAAGATCTTCTCCGTTACTACATGTCAGCTCTGTCGCAGCCCGCGACAGCGATGAGAAGAGTTCAACTCCTTAATCAGGGCGCATCGCCTACACACCTTCATCAGCAACTACCACATGGCGTCCTCACGTACAGGCACATCCTACATGCGCGCATGAGCATCCAGCCTGCAAAGCTATAAATAAGGGGATCATTGTCACGTCCCGATCCGGGAAATCTCTCGTCTTCACTAGATTTCACCCGAATCATCGTCCTCGCTGGGGCGTGATGCCGCACGATCCTGGAGTTACGCTCGTGCAAGGCAAGATAACAGTTCACATAGCGTTTATCCTAAATTGTTAACATAAGCAGCAGAAGGAAAACAGAGTATAACATAAGAATCTCTTTTATTGATAACGAAGTAGAGATTACAAAGGCTCTAAATAGCCCAACATATATGCCAATTGGCTACAACGCTCATGATCTCTCTAGCTCACAAATGATTACATTGTTCCATACATTATGCCTCTTTATAGCCACCAAGTAGTCTTAGGCCGAACATCTCCGTGTCGCAAGTCCGAACGCCTATGCGGTAGCTCCTCTTGAACACCAAGGACTCTATGCCTCAGCACGTCCAAGCCAAGCTCCGCCCCACGCTGATCATAACCTGAGCCTGCACATAAACTAGTGGGGGATTAGTGCTTTCGTCCTCGCTTCGCACTGACCAAGACCCGCTCGCACCCAAACCAAACACTAAATATCTTTAGTGAAATATGCATCATTATTTGTGATCTTTCTACTTAGCCTTAGGATCAGTTTCATGGCAATCTTCATATATAGCAACTTATCATAAATGTGTCCCATACCGTATTCCTGCAGCAGATACAGTTAGCCAAAATATGAACATAAACATAGTGTTCGTGCTCATCTCCGTCCCCTTTCGCCTAGCCTGTACTCGTTAAAAATTTGCATAAGAAAACATACGATTTACGCAACCAACCAATCATAAACTTAGACATATGCATAAGGGTCGCAGGCCCTGCGCCTGCACCCAACTCTCATCTCAGCCCACCGGCCCTAACTATATGAAGGTCACGGTATTTCGTACCGTAATGGACTTAGCATCTCTTATGTGTAAGCCTACAATCGTTTGGATACAAGTTGCTAGCCCAGTATCCGAAGGATCCCAAACTTACGGATATCATAGCTTATCACAGCACTGGACGGTCGCAATCCGTCCGAATGTTGTGCACCATAAATACCACACATAATTCCCTCCTAGGCCGAACGGTCCCGGCGCCCCGGTGTAACCGTTCGAGGGAAGCCGTACCCGTGCATGGGTAATCCGAGTCCATTGACCATGCAATACGCGCCATAGCAAACACACATAACTTTTCAACCAAATCCTCCGTTTCATAAACATAGTGCTCGATCCATAAACGGTTTCTCGTGCCATAAATGGTTTCCCGTGCCATAAATGGTTTCCCGTGCCATAAACATATTCGCGTCTCATAAACATAATCCACCATTCATATGGGGAGCTCCGTCGGCGTTATACCCCAACACATCCATATTGATGCACGACGCCCAACGGCTTAGTCATCTCATACTCGTATTCAACGCGTACCATTCTTAAGTTATTCTCATAGCATAATTCTGTTTTACTTAGTCTTTTCGTAACATAAGTGCCCGAAGGCACGCTCAGCGTCGTATTTAATATTCTACGCCTAGTGTTCAATGTTCTCGGAGCCGTGCACATAATGCACATCTCAATATCGTATTTCAATGTTCTACCATTATTGCCCTACCGCGACACGTACACTTGATGCACGTCGCTTCAATTGTTCGATTGTTCAATGTTCTAACTTAGTGTTCGTCCCACACTTGGACCTTTTGTCGTCGAGCCACGCTCGCTAACTCGATAATATCTTACGCATACCATAACATATTTTATTAGACGTGAAGGAATAGGGAGAGAGAGTCAAGAACCCGCCCACCTTAAGCCGATACGCCTTGCCATGTTGAAGCGGCTCGCTTCCATGACTTGGTCGCATAGCTAACTCTCGGACTTAGCCATTCCTTTGAATCACTCGGTTGATTTAGCCTATCGCGCCCATGCCACAATCCGTAATCCAGCATGAAGGCATAGCCTACACACCAGATCAACTAACATCAGCACTTGCTCAAACGGGACTTATCCTTTGTATTGATTCAATTCATAGATTCCAACCGACTCAAGGCTTACCTTTGGCCAACGTAACTCTCGTATCGATTTGCATTGATACTTCATCGGGTCAACGCAACTCGTCGAGTCAACGACTCATCATAATGCACCGATGCGGAGCGGGACATTACATAATATACCACTCAAAATCAGGTTCGTCCTCGAACCGAAACCAACACTTAATCCAAGTTCCGCGCTAGATTGTTTCACAATCTCGTGCAACTACCGTTGGAATCATACAACTCAGTCTGGATCATACACATATTTTAGGCGTCCTACCAATATATGCATTTCAGCCAAGCTCAGTTGAAGGATATCGGGACAAACTAACATGCTCACTTAAAACCTCAAGCACCCATCGTTCCGTACTCGACTCAGTCAAATCTTAGCACCTATTCTTAAAATACTTCTCGTATGCATCATCCCATAACATGCTATCCTCTTCCAAACATCTCTGCACATAACTTGATTTATACCCGTAACTTTGATCTCGTAAGTTTCTCGCCGGCCACTTAACACTCACATTACATCGAGCCATTGCGCATCTGATCACAACAATTCTCTGCAATGCCTGTTCGCCCAACCGTTTGCCTATCTCTCACATAACTCAAGTCTTTCATCCAATCATTCATAACATTGTCCTTAACGACATGGACTAAGTCCACATGTCTCAAATTTCGTTGCCTACAATCTGTACTAAGTCTCGCACACAACTATCCATATATGATTCACGTTCTGGAACTGCCTACACATCGAGCCTGGGATACCCCCGCTAGGTAACTTACCCAGACATCATACTTAATCTCCCCCGACACAAGAGGTCAACTTGAGTCTACGATGCTCAAAGGCAACAATCTTTCCGACCCAAGGTCTCTTACGATACGCCCATCTTCGATACTCGACCGAGTATGAATCCTTTACTTAGTCCCCGATTCAATCCCGACTAGTTCGTTTCGTAATATCGATGGTGCGCTCAACACACATAACCTAACCGTTACTCAACCCGATCCATGACATCACTCTTAGGGTCATTCTACTATCCGTCGCTCTCGTACATTGTAAAATTCTTGCAATCGCCTTACCGCATCACTACGCTAAGCACGTTCCTCAACATCTATTCGATCCAACGTAACTTTTCTTGACCATATCGATTCTAGTACTAGCTAACTTTCTGGACACGATACTCACTCGCTTAGACTTATCCTTAACATGCACTACCTCATTCCTTATCCTTCTTACGCGACTTCTTCAGGGTCATCCTATGGGACTTCAGCATTCACTTGATTTGGCGGTCAAGTCTTCTAGGGTCATCTGCCCCGAAACTACGCTCGATAATTGAAGATCATCAACGAGGGACAGTTACAACGAACCATGCTATATCCTATCGCGGAGACAAATCAATTCCTGACACTTCGACGGGACTTTTCCCAATCCGACATACCAATCCGTAATTTCTCTACTCCCGCGCAACTGATGCGCCGTTGCTACTCGAATCACTCATATATTACCGTCGACTATCTATGCTAGTCGCATGACATCTACTCACCTCAAATTCAAATTTTACCTATTCGTAGTCATAGTCCGACACATTCCGTACTCATCAAAACCATCCTCGAACAACTTTCGCATCAAACCACAAGTCAAATCCAATTTTATCATGCCAGGTAAGTTTGATCATCCCCGCTGTATGAATCACCATACCAGCGCTCATGCGGAATGATCGCCCTAATTTGGCGTGACGCATGTGCGATGCTGGAGTGCACTCGCATAAGACAAGAATGTCAACTTAGTGGTTATCCACGAATCAATCCAGACACTTTTGATTTCTTTCGAGTAACATCCCTCCACTCTCAAATTCTCGAAGCATCCCTACCGTCATCATACTAACTGCCATCAACTTAACTTGCATCTTATTCATCCAACAACAATGCTCAACATAATTTTCGTTCATTCGATCAGAGTATCATCGAGTTATTGCATATCATCTTTGATATGCCTCAATACCATCGTCGATATGCATAACTTGAACATCTTCTTTTCTCATAAGCTCAAACTCGTTGCAATCATTGCCATCATCCGAACTCGAATACGAATCAAGTCTCGCTCTTTTCAAGACCCATTCAGTTGTAAATACTTAACATCGTCGCAACACAATTTCAAATTCACGTATCCATTCTCATATCCCTAACTCGTACTTCCAATCGTGCTACCGACTCATCGCGCTAACCCAAATTCGTTCGTACGATTTTTTTTGCACCTACTCAGTTCGTTCCGAAGGAGTCTTCATACTAACTCAACATAAGTCCGACCGGGTCGAATATTTTCTCAACGTGACATTCCTTTCGCTATGCTCAGCCTATTGTTAGACTTATACTTAATAAATTCTCGTCCGACGTATTATCCATAGGTATGACTTCGCATATAATCGTTCAACTCAATTCATCAAGGCATACTCGCATCGACTTCTCTCAAGTCATTCCAACTTGAGTCTTGGTACTACTCCGTCCGTTGAGGACAAACATAGCATAACAACATAATCGTCTCGACAAACTCTATCGCAAGTCACCAAACGACTTAACATAGATATCGCCTAGTGGTATTCCATATACCACTCAGGATCAAGCCTATCGTTATCGATACAATGCTTCACTATACTTGCTCGTATAATTGGTATTGCATATACCACTCGGAATCGAGTCATTACTCGACATCACACTTCGCATAGGTCCGACTTCAATCTCAACTTAACCGTCCCGTATGGCGATCCTTCCGATCCTAGCTCTAACGTTAGCTCAAGTATGACACACATTCGATCTAACCGTACCATGGCGATCATTTCGATCACACCCGTAATATTTGCTTATTCAAAGCTCAACGCGACATACGACCAACATAAACGTTCGCCTACTCAACTCGACTCGTTTTTATCGCATCAACGATTTTCCAATCTCGCTCGTTGCAACTCGTGCAACAACTCATTCTCGATACTTAAGGTCTTTACTCAATCTCGGGCGACATATCGCTATCCATCCGCATAGCCATACAACGCACATTATACCATATCGACTCGTTGTACCGATGCAACGAACGATTCATGACTTGCTGCACTCCGTGCAACCAATAACACATAACCGTTTGCATAGCAACATATCACGCATCTTCTCACATATCGACCCGTTGCACTTCGTACAACCAACAACACATATCACCTCGCACTTCGTGCGACCAACAATACATAACTCCTCGTACTTCGTGCGGCCAACAACGCATAGCTCCTCGCACTTCGTGCAACCAACATCACCATATTCGTTGCACTTCGTGCAATCAATGACTCATAACTTTCTTACACTTCGGGAAACCATAATCTCGTAATCCGTTGCACTTCGTGCAACCAACACTCTATAACTCGTTGCACTGCGTGCAACCAACGTTCTTCGACGGCACCCGGAGATAGCGTGATAGTCACGACATACTTGTGGCAGACATACGCACTTAATATAGACTTATTATATGGAACATCCAATATAGCGTCGAGCAGATCCATAAGCCATGCGGTTGCGAAAATAACTTAGAGTCAACTGAATTCGATAACGAAGCAACATAGGGTCAAAGAGATTCGTGCACGGTCCAAAGGATGGAACCACTCTGATACCAACTTGTCACACCCCGATCCGGGAAATCGCTCGTCCTCGCTAGATTTTAGCTGAATCATCGTCCTCGCTGGGGCGTGATGCCGCACGAGCCTGGAGTTCCGCTCGTGCAAGGCAAGATAACAGTTCACATAACGTTTAACCCAAATTGATAACATAAGCAGCGAAAGAAAAATAGAGTATAAGAATCTCTTTTATTGATAACGAAGTAGAGATTACAAAGGCTCTGAATAGCCCAACATATATGCCAATTGGCTACAATGCTCATGATCTCTCTAGCTCACAAAGGATTACATTGTTCCATACATTATGCCTCTTTATAGCCACCAAGTAGTCTTCGACCGAACATCTCCGTGTCGCAAGTCTGAACGCCTATGCGGTAGCTCGTCTTGAACACCAAGGACTCCATGCCTCGGCACGTCCAAGCCAAGCTCCGCCCCACGCCGATCATAACCTGAGCCTGCACATAAACTAGTGGGGGATTAGTGCTTTCGTTCTCGCTTCGCACTGACCAAGACCTGCTCGCACCCAAACCAAACACTAAATATCTTTAGTAAAACATGCATCATTATTTGTGATCTTTCTACTTAGCCTTAGGATCAGTTTTATGGCAATCTTCATATATAGCAACTTATCATAAATGTGTCCAATACCGTGTTCCTGCAGCAGATACAGTTAGCCATATTATGAACATAAACATAGTGTTCGTGCTCATCTCTGTCCCTTTTCGTCTAGCCTGCACTCGTTAGAACTTTGCATAAGAAAACATACGATTTACGCAACCAACCAATCATAAACTTAGACATATGCATAAGGGTCGCAGGCCCTACGCCTGCACCCAACTCTCATCTCAGCCAACCGGCCCTAACTATATGAAGGTCACGGTGTTTCGCACCGTAATGGACTTGGCTTCTCTTATGTGTAAGCCTACAATTGCTTCGATACGGGTTGCTAGCCCAGTATCCAAAGGATCCCAAACTTAAGGATATCACACATAATTCCCTCCTAGGCCTAACGGTCCCGGCGCCACGGCGTAACCGTTCGAGGAAAGCCGTACCCGTACACGGGCAATCCGAGTCCATTGACCATGCAATACGCGCTATAGCAAACACACATAACATTCCAACCAAATCCTATGTTTCATAAATATAGTGCTCGATCCATAAACGGTTTCCCGTGCCATAAACGGTTTCCCGTGCCATAAACATATTCGCGTCTCATAAACATAATCCACCATTCATATGGGGAGCTCCGTCGGCGTTATGCCCCAACACATCCATATTGATGCACGACGCCCAACGGCTTAGTCATCTCATACTCGTATTCAACGCGTACCATTCTTAAGTTATTCTCATAGCATAATTCCGTATTACTTAGTCTTGTCGTAACATAAGTGCCCGAGGGCACGCTCAGTGCCGTATTCAATATTCTAGGCCTAGTGTTCAATGTTCTCGGAGCCGTGCACATGATGCACATCTCAATATCGTCTTTCAATGTTCTACCATTATTGTCCTACCGTGACACGTACACTTGATGCACGTCGCTTCAATTGTTCGATTGTTCAATGTTCTAACTTAGTGTTCGACCCACACTTGGACCTTTCGTCGCCGAGCCACGCCCGCTAACTCGATAACATCTTACGCATACCATAACATATTTTATTAGACGTGAAGGAATAGGGAGAGAGAGTCAAGAACCCGCCCACCTTAAGCCGATACGCCTTGCCGTGTTGAAGCGGCTCGTTTCCATAACTTGGTCGCATAGCTAACTCTCGGACTTAGCCATTCCTTTGAACCACTCGGTTGATTTAGCCTATCGTGCCCATGCCACAATCCGTAATCCAGCATAAAGGCATAGCCTGCACACCAGATCAACTAACATCAGCACTTTCTCAAATGGGACTTATTCTTTGCATCGATTCGATTCATAGATTCCAACCGTCTCAAGGCTTACCTTTGGCCAACGTAACTCTCGCATCGATTTGCATCGATACTTCATCGGGTCAACGCAACTCGTCGAGTCAACGGAGTCAATGCATTACCACTCGTTCCATCGGCAGAAGGGACCCAGATTAAACAAAAGTGTACTCCTAGGACTACGTCTAAGTCCTACATTGTAACACTCTTCTGTTTGTATTGAAATTACATCAAAAGATTTTAATGGCAAACAAGCTGCCCCGAAACTACGCTCGATAATTGACGATCATCAACGCGGGACAGTTACTACGAACCATGCTATATCCAATCGCGAAGCCAAATCAATTCCCGACAATTCCTATGAGACTTTATCCAATCCGATATAATTTACCAATCCATAATTTATCTACTCCCGCGTAACTGATGCGCCGTTAACTACTCGAATCACTTATGCACATTGCATGCCGTTACAATTCGAATCACTCATGTACTACCGTCGACTATTTTTGCTAGTTATATGGCGTCTACTCGCCTCAAGTCCGAGTTTACCTATTCGTGATCATAGTTTGACACATTCTATACTCATCAAAACTATCCTCGAACAACTTTCGCATCAAACCACAAGTCAAAACCAATTTTGCCATGCCTTGTAAGTTTGATCATCCCCACTGTATGAAACACCATACCAGCACTCACGCGGAACAATCACCCTAATTTGGCATGATGCATGTGCGATGCTGGAGTTGCACTCATATAAGAGAAGAATGTCAACATTGTGGTTATCCTCGAAACAATCAAGCACATTCGTTTTATCTGAACCATCATCAACTTAGCTTGGCTCTTATTTATCCAACAACAATGCTCAACATAATTTTGTTCATTCGATTAGTGGATCCCCAAATTATTGCATATCGTCTTTGATATGCCTCAATACCATCGTCGTTATGCATAACTTGAACATCTTCTTCTCTCATAAGCTCCAATTCGTTGTAATCACTGCCATTATCCAAACTCGAATACGAATCAAGTCTTACACACATCAAGATCCATTCAGATGTAACTAACTACCATCATTACGACACAATTTCCAATTCACATATCCATTCTTATATTCCTAACCCGCACTTCCAGTCGTGCTACCGACTCATCGCGATGACGCAAATTCGTTTGCACGATTTTTTCGTACATACTCAACGCAATTTTGACCGAGTCATCTATTTCCTCAATGCAACATTCCTTCGCTATGCTCACCCTACCACTCGACTTACACTTAAAGAATTCTCGTCCGACGTATCATCCGTCGATATGAAATTTACGCATAATCGTTCAACTCAGTTCATCGAAGCAAACTTGCATCGACTTCTCTCTAGTCATTCCCACTCGAATCCTGCTACTATTCTGTCCGTTGAAGACAAACCTATCATATTCGACACAATCTATTGCAAGTCACCAAACGGCTTAACATAGCTTTCGCTAAGTGGTATTACATATACCACTCAGAAATCGAGCCTATCGTTATCGATACAATGCTTCACTGTACTGATTGCACAAGTGGTATTGCATATACCACTCGAAATCGAGTCAATACTCGACATCACACTCCGCATAAGTCTGACGTCTATTTCCAATCGACTATCCCGTGTGGCGATCTTTCTCTATCCCAGCTCTAGCATTCGCTTACTTGAATTGGTACAACAACTGGACCAACATACACGGTCGTTCGATCAAGTTTGACATTCATTCCAAAGCCAACCATGCCTTGGCGATCATATCGATCACACACGCAACATTCGCTAACTCAAGGCTCAACGTGACATACGGCCAACATAAACGTTCGCCCACTCAAACTCGACTTAGCAACCAATTCGACTCGTTCAAATCATATCCACGATCTTCCAATCTCACTCATTATACCTCGTACAACAATTTATTCTCGATACTTAAGGTCATTACTCAATCTCATTTAACATATCGCTATCCATCCGCATAGCCATACAAAATGTATCATACCATGTCGACTCGTTGTACCGATGCAACGAACAATTCACGACTTGCTGTACTCTGTACCAATAATACATAACCATTCTCATAGCCACATAACACGCATCGCCTCATATATCGACTCGTTGCACTTCGTGCTACCAACAACACATAACTCCTCGTACTTCGTGCGACCAACAACACAACTCCTCGCACTTTGTGCGATCAACAATACATATATCATTGTATTTCATGCAACCAACATCACCATATTCGTTACACTTTGTGCAACCAATAACTCGCAACTTTGTTGTATTTCAGAAAAACCAACATTTTATAACTCGTTGTACTTCGTGCAATCGACATTCTCCGATGGCACTCGGAGATAGCGTGATAGTCTCGACATACTTGTAGCAGACGTACGCACTTAATATCGGCTTATTGTATGGAACATCCAATGTAGCATCGAGCAGATCCATGAGCCATGCGGTTGCGGAAACAACTTAGATTCAACTGATTATCGATATAGAAGCAACTGAGGGTCAAAGAGATTCGTTTATGGTCCAGAGGATGGAACTGCTTTAATACCAACTTGTCACGCCCCGATCCAAAAAATCGCTCGTCCTCGCTAGATTTTACCCGAATCATCGTCCTCGCTGGGGAGTGATGCCGTACGAGGCTGGAGTTGCGCTCGTGCAAGGCAAGATAACAAGTTCACATAAGATTATCTCAAATTGATAACATAAGCAGCGGAAGAAAAACAGATTATACAACAAGAATCTATTTTATTAATAATGAACTAAAGGTTACAAAGGCTTGAATAACTCAACTAAATATGCCAACTAGCTACAACGCTCATGATCTCTCTAGCTCACAAAGGATTACATTGTTTCATATATTATCCCTTTTTATAGCCAACAAGTAGTCTTCAGCCGAACATCTTCATGTTGCAAGTTCGAACACCAATGCGGTAGCTCCTCTTGAAACGCAAAGGACTCCATGCCTCGGCGCATCCAAACCAAGCCCCGCCTCGAGACGATCATAACCTAAACCTGCAAGCAGACTAGTGGAGGATTAGTGCTTTCGTCCTTGCTGCACTGATCAAGACCCACTCGCACCCAAACTAAATACTAAGTACATTTAGTGAATCATGCAACATTATTTGGTGATTTTTCTAATTAGCCTTAGGATCAATTCTATGGCATTATTCAACATAACAACTTAATATAAATGTATCCAATATCGTATCCCTGTGGCAGATACAGTTAGACATAATATGAACATAAACATAGTGATCGTGCTCATCTTCGTCCTTTTTTGCCTAGTCTACAATGGTTAGAACTTTACATAAGCAATCATAAAATTCACGTAACCAACCAACTATACTTAGACATATGCATAAGGTTAGCAGTCCCTACGCCCGCATCCAACTCTAATCTCAGTCTACCGGCCCCGTCTATATGAAGGTCATGGTGTTTTGCACCGTAATGGACTTGGCATATTTTATATGTAAGCCTATGATCGCTCCAGTACGGGTTGCTAGCACAGTATCTGAAGGATCCCAAACTTACTGATATCATAGCTTATCACAACACTGGCCGATCGTAATCCGTCCTAATGACGTGTACTATAAACACCATACATAATTTTCTCCTAGGCCGAATGGTCCCAGTGCCCCGGTCGTAACCGTTCGAGGGAAGCCACACCCGTGTACGGGCCATCTGAGTCCATTGACCATGCAATACGTGCCACAACAAACAAGTCATATCATTCCAACCAATCTTACGTTCCATAAACATAGTCTCGTTCCATAAACATATTCACGTTCCATAAGTATATTCTGTTATCTCTATCTCAAGTTCTATTGGCATTATGCCCCAGCACATCCGTATTGGTGCACGACGCCCAACGGCTTCGACATCTCGTACTTATACTCAATGCATTCCATTCATAAGTTATTCATATAACCGTGGTTCTGTTGTTACTTAGTCATTTCGTAGCTTCCGTGCAAGAGGGCATGATTAATGCCATAATCAATGTTCTAAGCCTAGTGTTCAATATTCTCGGAGTCGTGCACGTAATGCACATCTCGATATTATCTTTCAATGTTCTACCATCACCGTCCTACCGCGACCCGTACACTTGATGTGCATCGCTTCAATTGTTCAATGTTCAATGTTCTATCTTAAGGTTCGACACATACTAAGACCTTTAATCGCCCGAGCCACGCTCGCTAACTCGATAGCAAATTATGAATACAAGAATATATTTTATTAGACGTGAAGGAGTAGGAAGAGAGAGTCAAGAACCCGCCCACCTTAAGCCGATACGCCTTGTCGACTTGTCGAGCTGATGTGGCTCGATTCCATAACTTGGTTGTATGGCTAACTCTCCCGACTTAGCCATTCCGTTGAACTATTCGACTGATTAAGCCTACCACGCCGATGCCACAATCCGTTACAAAGCGATGATTTGGTTTTGCGGACATTATTTCGAATAAGGCAAAATGTCGACCCCTTCATATTCCAGCGTAAAAGCATAGCCTGCACACCAGATCAACCAAAGTCAATACCTTGTTCAAACCTAACTTACTTTTTTTGTATCGATTCGCATCGGTACTTCATCGGGTCAACGCAACTCTTCGAGTCAACGACTCGCCATAATGCACATTCGGTACATAGGTGACACACTCAATGATTGATGTTAATATCATTACTGGGATTGCGAAATGAATCACCACCATAGAATCCCTTTCCTTGTGAAGAGAGTGTATATCCTCTCTCTCTCTCTCTCTTGTGGAGTATTGCTATGTTGGAAAGACACATGCGGCATGTCGAATAAAAGGGTCAAAGAGGTTGAGATGGAGAGGATAGGAGTATAAATTGCAATGGACCCTTCTTATCCGCACATACTGACAGTAGTGCAAGATTCTTTTTTTGTGGAAACGAAGAATCTAATAGCAAAGATGTCGTAGCATTTACAGATGAATGAATGTAGTAGAAGCATCAAAGCAAAGCTAATTAATATAAATCTAAAGCTAATTAAAATATTAAAATTTAGATGGAGATGGATTTGCCACAACCAGTCACGCCCCGGTTCCACAGGACCGATCGTCCCCGCTTGGGCATGATGTCATCTTCCTATTTTGAAAATATGTATATGACTGTAATTCTAAAATTCTGATGATTTTTAAATTTCATATTTCTTTAAATATTATTATTATTTTGTATATTGATATGAGCCTTGATTTTTTTTTTATTTTATTCCTATTATTATTGTTATAATTGTTAATTTATTAATAATGTTAATTGGTCCAATACCTGCCACCTCCATAAATATCCTAACTAAACCCTAACCCTAACCCTAACCCTAACCCAGACTCTCCCCCTTCACTCATCAGCCCCCCCACTCTCATCTCTCTCACGTTTATCTCTCTCTCTCCACCCTCTTACATTTTCTATGGAAGCAACACCCCCCAATTTATTTTCTCTCTTCCGTTCACCACTCTCCAGAGCCTATCTCTCTTCCTCTTTTTCACTTCTCCCCCTTCCCTCTCAAGCTCCCTCCGGCCGCCTCCAGCCCGGCTAACACCATCACTGCCATCGTCTCCGTGGCCATCACCTCCACTCCCACCATGGTCGTCCCCTCACCTCCTTCCTCCTATCGTCGTACGGTCAACCACCACGAGCCGCTACAGCCACTCGTATCCTTCGTTGGTGAGTCGGCCACCCACGCCGAGGTTTTCTAATCGGCTTCTCCTCTGCCTCTTCCACTTCTCTTTTGTCTGACGAGCTAATGCAACTTAGGGTGGGTGCTCCTCGGGAAGTGAGCCTACCTTGGGCAGTGTGCTCCTCGGGGAGCGAGCCCCCTGGGCCCTCTACTGCTAGAGCAGCGAGCCGACCTTGGGCAGCATGCTCCTCGGGCAGCAAGCCCACTCGTTCTTCATACCTCGGGTTTCATACGGCCTCGATATGCATGCTGCCTTAGGGTATAAACCCCTTGGGATGCGTGCTCCTCAGTGTACGTGTCGCCTCGTTCTTTGTGCCCCCTTGATTCATGTGTCATCTCGGTTCGCGTGCACCTTGATTCACGTACTGCCTTGTGCACTGCCTCAATTTTTGTGTCTTGACCTTTGTGTCTGTCTCGTGAACTGTATCATATTGAATTACGTGCACGTACCGATTTGTGTATTGTACCAATTTGCTTGCCACATTGTATCTTACATCATCTCAATTTGTGCGTACGTACCAATTTACGTACTATACTAACTTTTGTGCTATCTTGAATCTTGTACCATCTTGATTTACGTGCTTGCCTCGATTTGCATGCCTGCCTCGATTTGTGTGTCGTATTAGTTTGTGCGTCATTGTGATAATCCCTCAATTTATGTGCATATTTTGATTTATGCGTACGTTCTGTTTCTCATTTGTCTCGATATTCGTACTATCTTGATTCTCGTATGCATCTTGATTTATGTACGCGTCTCGATTTGCATGTTAGTATCGATCCGTGTGCCTTGGTTTCCATGCCAGATCCTTGTTCTGCTTGTAGGACCTACATAGTATAGCCTTCTGCCACTTGTGATTCTTCTACTATTTTATTATTTAATGCTAATGATTGATTATTTGGTTTTCTGAGGACCTCTATGGATGTGCTACCTTAGATCCCAGTCATCAAAGACTTGCTTACCTAGCCGAGCCCTCTAGGCAAGCATCCCTCGCTCATCGACATCTCTTATCCTTCCACTGGATTTTATTATATTTAATTAATTTCAATTGGAAATGTATAACTGTGAGTAGTGTAGCACAGTCATAGAACTGCCATGATTAGAACTTATGATAGTTTAATTCGATACCGGGTTATGACTGTATCGGACAACACGGACGGGTCATCCATACCTCCGAGGACACGAGCACGACTCACATGTATGGATTATCCCCATATGCCTCGTGTCCGACTCGCGATCGGGTAACGGCTTTGGCTAACTATTTCTGTGACCATGCTTATGGATTAGATATGACTGTGGGTCTGTGATACGCCCCGCATGGTGATTCTTGTTGTATGTATTGGCTTGGTGCCCATCACGCATTGTAGTGCTACTGGAGGCCGAGACTTAGTGTTCTTGGCTATGGTTTGGTTTCCTGTATGTGTTGTAGTGCTGCTAAAGGCTGAGACTTAGTGTTTTTAGTTTGTGATTCTGTGGCAGCATACACCGAGTGGATGTAGCCCCAATTCCTAGGGAGCTCCCATTAGAAATACAGAGGAGACTCTGCCAAATTTTTTCAGAATTTCTCGTCAGGAATTTGGTTCGAAGATTTGGGCAGAACCGTTCCTTTGGTTTGATGAACCATACTCGTGCACGTTTATGGTAGTATAATATACCTGATCCCAGTACCTGCTAGGTAGACTTGTGACTTGATTAGTCGCCTAGTTACTTGACATGTCTTCTCCATCGGATAGCGTAAGGAGCACGGTTCTACTCGAGAGACGGTCTGCAACTCTGGTCCTTGTTTGGTTTAAAAGTTGTGGATCTGCTCCAGAGAGGTTCATACAATCCTTGCCATTTTTTGGCAGCATTAATTAATAGTCTCTTATCCCATGACCATTCTTTTTAGGAGTTATTCTAGTCTAGCTAGATAGGCCTGACAGTTGTCCTATGTATCGGAATTGTGACCTTGGATATTTCTGAGGATTTAGTATTATAGGGAGTATGATCTCGGGATATTAATTTGGTAGACTCGTGTGGATTCTTCGATAGTATTGCCATTTTCTTGTTAGATAATGTTCTAATTTGATCAGATATGACCATGTGGATTCCTGCATTTTGATGATTGTGCGAGTGTTTCGCGGAACGAGGAGAATATAGAGGGTATCATTGCATGAGTTTTACCCGACTTCTCATGTGCTCGAAACTTGGTACGATTGCTATATCTCGGTAGTTGGGAGACTTGCTTACTAATACCTGTAATTGCTGTTTCGGTAAATTCTTGTGAGCCATAGGGCCTAGCATTGATTATAGTAGTTACCTTAGTATCTGGTGATCGTCTTTCCTGACATGATATTTATCACATCGTAGATGGGAGACTCCTAATAGATTGATCCGGTGGATATACCAACTTAATGATTAGAGCTGTAGGCTCCCATGTGTACTTGAGATGCTATTATAGTAGAGATTTTGATATTGTACCTGACCTAATATCTATGCCACGATGTGGGCAGATGACTTCATGTGACTGACAAATTTGTCCTTATTCCTGACATGACTAGTGTATCCGTGCTATGATTTCCAACTTACCCTTTGAGGTAATGGCCCTGTTATTACACTGTGATGCTTCCTGTCTACTAGCGCACTGAGGTGTTGTTTCCCTGATTGTATTACACTACGATACAATCCTATTATTCTAGTTATATTATATGATTACCTGTACGGGTACCCTGGTAGTTGGCATGTAGTCTTAGCGTGGTCAGGATTGATTGATTTTCTTGTTGCATTACACTAAGAATGAATTAGAATTGGGACTCTAGGTGCCGAGGTTGATTCTTACTTAACGTTCTCGTACTGTGGTACGACATCTAGGAGGATGATCATGTGACTACGACATGTGATTCCGGATAACTGTAAGGATAATCTGGGTAACTTAAACTGGTAGAAGCATTGGGAGGGAACGAAATCCCGAGGTCATACTGTACTAGCCACTTATTTCGGTTAGCTGCCACGGATATTGTTACAGTCCGTATTAGAGGATGACACTATCCGATGACTTTATGTACTATGTATTATATGCTTATTTTGCTCACACGGTGGCCTTACGAGCGATCGATGCTTATCATGTCTTGTTATATTTGGTCCCGCTGGCCTACTAGATCGGCACGATATGAGGACTCTTATATTTTGCATTGTTGGGGTAGCCCAACCTCCACATAAAAAGTTGTTGGCATTTGAGTGGCCGCTTATTCCCTGAATTATTTGGCTTGCTGCTGACAAAGTTGGCTGGTATATAGTGATGTCTCGGCCGTTAATCCATTCCATTGTCTTTGTTCGATGTAGGGATGGATTGCTGTTCTGAGGACAGACTACGAGTTCTAATTAGCGATGCAGGTATTATTAGATGTTAGGGTGACTGTGATGATTGTTGGTTATTTAGCTATATTTGTTGTGGATTGTTATCGTGCACTGGTACCGCATGATTCTTACCCTCATTTACTATTCATATATGCTTTTCTGTCATATACTTTATCCTGCCGATTTCTTCGCCCGTCCTTGAGCCTTCCTTTCTGGTACTTGCTGTGGTTGGCCTGACCAACCCTAGATTGTTCCCAGATTGCTAGTAACCGACTCTATGGATCTTCCAGACTTGACTTGGAGGATGTGCTTCAGTTCCAGACCATGTGGGAATTGTATAAGAAGGTATTATTGTCTACATTATTTTTACAATAAACTTTATGATTATCATATGAATATTTTTTGCTTTTCATATGGTTCTCTCTCTTGCTGTTATTTTATTATTATTGCCTGTGGATATGAGATCATATTTAGGCTATAGATTGATTGCATGCTAGGATACCCAACAAGATTAACAACCGTAATCGCCGTATGACATCTTCGTACCTTATACGGTGTAGCTGGCCTACGTTCGTCCCCGTATTCTGATACTGGGGTATGACACATGTTGCCACGCAAGCCTAGATTATGCCCGCGTAAGGCAATACCATAAGGGTCGATTACAACAGTTTAACGACGAGGTCGTCGTACAGAAGTTATGAGTAGATTCTAACGGGGCTGTGGATGCTTCAGAAGGCGATGCCATAAATTATGTCCAATATAGATGTAGACTCTAACGGGGCTGCACACCTCAACACGTCAAGGAACTCCATGTCTCAACGCATCCAAGCGAGTCCCGTCTTGAACGAGCGAGTACCTGTAACCTGCGCATGAAAACTGGTGCAATGTCAGTACATAACCGTACTGGTGGATGGTATATCGTCCACCCATACAAACCAATATTTTACTTTTAGTCAGTGCAACTTAGTCTTTTGTGGTCTTTCTAATCTTGCCTTAGGATCAGTTCAAGACATATTCCTGGTCTACTTTGTGATGCAACGACATAGTCTTGCAACAAAATCTATTTGTGTAACAACATCGAGGCCGTGCCTCGCAACTTAGTATAATTTACTCAATACTCGCCTTATGGCCTTCCTCTGTTTCATCGTACAAGTTACTCAATCATAGACTTGTGAACTTAGTGCCAACAAATCAAAATACGACAACATATCTTATGCCGAAGCACGTGTTTCTTCTTATAGGCAAATCTAATGCTCCATACTCGTGTACCCATATCTTGACTCATTGTACCGTGCATATACTTGGCTCATTCGTGTTATGCAGATACTTCTTGACTCAATCTAAGGCATATACACGGATTGTCACTATCAAGCCGACTCAAACTATATGAAAGTCACTGGCACCACAAGCCATCTTGGACTAAATAAAAATAGAAAGGCTTTGTGTGAGAGGTACGGTCTCCCCCAAAGGTTTTTAAAAGTTTGGCTGAAGGCATCCCCACTACCTAATAGTTGGACGCTGAAAGAAATATTTGCTACTAGCATTGTTCTAGGCAGTTATCTTGCCTTAATGATTATCCCAGGAGGGATGGTAGAGCAGCGTAGTTGTTCCGTAGTGAGGGAGCACTGAGGAGCTTTGAACATCCAATGAACAAGATGACGGCGATGTCCCATGTCGACAATAAAAGGAATGATGTTCAGAGCCAAGTTCAGGGATGATAACTTCACCAGGTTCTGCAGCATTTCGAGGGTCGGGAGCTCAGTGGAGCGAGTGGGATGCAAGAATCATCCCCCTAACATGCTAGCATGTTATATATATATATATATATATATATATATATATATATATATATATATATATATATATATATATATATATATATATATATAGGCTTTGTGTGAGAGGTACGGTCTCCCCCGAAGGTTTTTAAAAGTTTGGCTGAAGGTATCCCCACTACCTGATAGTTGGACGCTGAAAGAAATATTTGCTACTAGCATTGTTCTAGGCAGTTATCTTGCATTAATGATTATCCCAGGAGAGATGGTATAGCAGCGTAGTTGTTCCGTAGTGAGGGAGCACTGAGGAGCTTCGAACACCCAATGAACAAGATGACGGCGATGTCCCATGTCGACAACAAAAGGAATGATGTTCAGAGCCAAGTTCAGGGTTGATAACTTCACCAGGTTCTGCAGCATTTCGAGGGTCGGGAGCTCAGTGCAGCGAGTGGGATGCAAGAATCATCCCCCTAACATGCTAGCATGTTATATATATATATATAAAATATATATATATATATATATATTTTTTTTTTATATATATATATATATATATATATATATATATATATATATATAAAATATATATATATATATATATATATATATATATATATATATATATATATATATATATATATATATATATATATATATATATATATATATATATATATATATGGGAATAATTCTTTACTTAATTATGTTTCATTTCATCTCTTTTGTCCTTTCATTAGATATTTTGATGCACAAATTGCATATTTGTTATCAATATAAAGATTATTTGTATTATAGTTCTTTAATTGTTGTTACTGTATTTTTTTTCTCTTACCTCGTCTGATCCGGGCACGCACGGCTGTTGCTCTCCTGACCAATGCCTTGGCGCTATGGCGTAGGCCACAAGCACACTGTAGAAAAGATGGTCACTTATAGCATGTGAAAGTGCATTGTAAAAAGTTGGAGTTGGTCATTTACAACATTCGAAAGAGTGTTGTAAAAAGTTAGAGAGGGTCGTTTATAACGTTTGAAAGCACGCTGTAAAAAGATGGAGAGTAATTTAGCGTTCGAATGCGCGCTGTAAAAAGATGAAGGGGGTCATTTACGATGTTCAATGTGCGTTGTAAAAAAGATGGAGATGATAATTTACAACGTTTGAATATGCTTTGTAAAAAAGGGTCATTTATGGCATGACCTTTTACGGCACCCAAATGTACGCCGTGAAAGATCTTTTACGGCATGTTTCGCATGCCGTAAATGATCATTTTCCTTCTAGTGTATCCTACAATGTACTCCATGGACGTCCGTGGATAAATGTAATGCCCCAGTCCCAAAATACGTAGGACTAGGAGATCGTATATATGCCAGCTACGTATCAAGAGGACCCCTGTCCAGCTCGAGTACGTATAAGTTGTCTTACTGTTCTAATTTTTATCTATCAAACAACTATAAATCTATCTACCTCAATCCAAAGAATAAGTAAATCAGAAATGAACAATATATATTATGGTCTGTAGCCCAATAGCATACATATTTGACTAGATCTGAAGAATGACATAGGTCTATAAAACTAAGCTAATAGCAGAGTATAAATAATGGATACAACATGAAAGCATGATAAGATACCTAAGCCGGATATAGCAACAGCTCTATGAGCAGTGGGCTATCTCTGCATGACCAACTACCTGGGGAGATCACCAGGTCCTCATGGGATTAGAAAGGTACATAATATACATGCTAAGGTACAAATATGAAAAATACGATACAAGGCAATCTAATGTATCCGATCTACGTGATATGCATATGAGAACCATTCCTAGAATATCAGACCTTGCCAATGAGGCTCACAAGTTCCTCAGCAGGCTATTATCTCCAGTACTATGTCGTCGAACTAAGGACAATCAATAACAATAGCCAGTAGTCTGCTACAGAGATAAAGGCTCACAATAATAACATACCACAATATAATAAGTCTGATATCGTAGTGAATTTCTCCCCACCCCATGTCTAGTATCTATCAATGTCAAGTCCATACAGTCATCAATATAGAAATAACAATGAGCAATCTAGTAAACTGCTACGAAGTCAAAACCATGAATACTCATGTAACCTCACACCATCAACGTGTCAGTGTCTGTGGCCATTCGTGTCAATGGACACATCAATATGCATGCAATGCCTTATGTCAATACTCGGTACCATCATCATGACATCGATATCCGTCTTCGAAATAGACACTAAGTATCAACGATCCTACATCATGCTAATGCTAACAAAATAAACAACAAGAAATAAAAAAAGCAATTGATAACCAAGGTAAGGTACACTTGTCTGTAATCGCTAGCTGAGTGTATGCCTGGCCAACTCCAATGTCGTCATAACGTTCGCCAAGTTCACCTATAATAGATATACTATTATTAATACTCTCTAACGACTTACCATATGTATAGACTTTATTAATATTCATACACACTAGTCGCCATAATATCGTTACAACACTATACAACATATCAAGTACCAAATTTTCTTACAAAATTAATTTATAACTAATATAAAAAAATTAATTTCTGGAAGATACTTATAAATATTTTAATATCACTAATAATATTATTTTATTAGTGGAAACTCAAACACAATTACCCCATGTTGATACTACATCATTAATACGACATTTGGCCTACTAATTGAATCCCGGAACAATAAATAATTAAAATATTTAATTCTAGAATAGTTATATAAATTAGTTAAAATAATATTTTTGTAAACGCCAGAAATATTTAAAAAAATTAACATTTATTTTATTAAATAGTGATTGTTGATTTTTTTAAGTACCTTTATCAAATATTTATTTACTATTATATATGGCCTTAGTCATGGTTAAGTTTTGAAGTAAAGATGACTATGAATTATGACATGAAGAGTGTAGTCGTGTGCTTTGAATAGCCATGCTAGGGAAGGCCTAACCATAGCTATATCCCAACTAGGAAAATCACTCAAATTTGTGTCTTGACCCCTATAAATGATTTAGTTAGTAATTTATTAAGACTATAACTTTATAGAAAAAATTGGTTGTACCAACTAGCTGAAATTGACTCAAACAAAAAATAAACACATGTAGTCATGTAGTGAGTCCAAAGACGTCAAAAAATATATATTTTGCTTAGTAAGTAATTTTATAAATAAGGGTTATAAACATACATAAATAGACGTCCATGTAGTGAGTCCAAAGACGTCCATGTATATATATATATATATATATATATATATATATATATATATATATATAGGTATTTTATTTTATTTCTTTTTTTGCTTAGTAAGTAATTTTATAAATAAGGGTTATAAACATATATTATATGCCATTAAATTTGTATATTATTTTGTAAATATGATAATATTTTCTTCCAATGTTTATATATATATATATATATATATATATATATATATATATATATATATATATATATATATATATATATATATATATTAGCCATAAAGCAAATTTTATTGAAGGAAACAGCAGCATTACAGGGGCTGGGTCCCAACACCCGGTATAAAACTCAAACAAAAACAAAAACAACCGGGCGTGGGGCCCAATTCAAAATTCAAAAATCAAACGGCAGGGGATAGGGGGCACGTGGTGGTCAAGCGCGGGGCCCCAGGGGGCTGTTCCATGCACGGGGCCCGACGAGGCTGAACCGAGCACGGGGCCCGAAGGGGGTGCGGCCCGAGGTCCTCGGGACTCCCCGTACGCGAGGGGGGGCGACGCCGGGCGACTCCGCGGCGGGGGAAGCGACTCAGGACCGTCGGAGGGGTGGGGAGACGGGGATTGAGCCGCCCGAGAAGGAGGGGAGCAGGGAAGGGAGGGAGAGGGAGGCCCCGGTCGCTCCTCTGGGTGGACCGACGAGGAGGAGGGGGAGCAGATCCGCCGAGATCAAGGAGGGCGCCACGGTGGTCGGAGGCAGCCGGAGGGGTGACCGCAGTGGCCGGAGCGCAGGGGCTGGCACAGCGCACGGGGGCGACGACACGGCGGGGAGGGCCGCGCCACCGAGGACTGCGGGGAACTACGAGAGGAGACGAGGGGGCGAGCCAGAAATGACGACTAGAGGGGCTCCGACGAGGGGCCCGGAGGAGGCGGAGGGGGGAAAGGATCACCGGACGGAGAGGACCGGACGGGGAGGAGCTCCGGGCGGAGGTTAGTAGTAGCGGCTCGCCCCCAGATAGTGGGTGTAGGCCGCCCACTGCGCTGCAAAAGAAGCGCCAGGAACGCCGGGGATGGAGGACTGCCAGAGGGGCACGGCCGGCTGGGCTGGGGTGGAGACCCAATACCACCGCAGGGTGGAAGGGTCTTGCCAGTAGGCCCCCGCCGAAGAGGAGGGCGGCTGGGCGGGGCGGGCGACGGGAGAAGGTTCCAAGGGGGGCGGGGAGGAGGGGAGCTCCGGGAGGACGGCCGCGATGGAAGCGGGGGGAGGCGCCGGGGAGGAGATCGAGGTGGGAGGACCCTAGGCGAGTACATTTTGTTGTTTGCTTTCGATGTTGATTATTACTATATTTCACTGTTGGTCATTCTTTATGTGATTTTTGTCTCTTTTATGTTTTTTCATATTTTATAATGTTGGACAAGAGAAGTACCAAGGATGTGTGATCTAACCTTATACAGAGTAGACATCGTAGACAGTTAGACAATGTTATTTTATGACAAAGTAGACATCGTAGACAGTGTTATTTTATTGCAAAGTAGACATCGTAGACAGTATTATTTTATTGTAAAGTAGACATCGTAGACAATGTTATTTTATTACAAAGTAGACATCGTAGACATTGTTTAGACATCATAGATATTGTGGTGTAACTATCCCTAGAAGATCACATATCAAGGTATTTTAGTCACTTAGAAAGTATTTTCTTTTGTATATTTCGTTTTCTGTCCAATATCTGTCTAGCTTTCTCATGTCTTTACTTATTTATTTTCAAATCATATATTTAATGGCTAACCTCTGCTTTATAGTCATTTTCATATATTGTAACTGCATTCAATGAATTGTACTCGTTCCATCCTAACTGGATAACCCGACATTTTTTAGATTAGTCGAGACTACGCTTAGGATTGGGATAGTGGGTGTACTTGTAAGCCAAACCTAGAGGCTAGTTAGATAGTTGAGTATTTATTAAGTTGTTCCTTATAAATTGTGAGACCTTGTACCTTGTATCAAATGTAGTTCCTTGAATATTGTAATTTAATTTAGTTATTATGAATGAGAATTATTTATCATTTTAAGTATTGTGGCTTGACATCATGGTGCCGCCGATACTGAAGCGTAGGCCGGCTTCGATATGCACTCGTATCCTGAGAAACGGGTGCTGGTCGTGATAAGTTTTTGTGGTAGCCCATGCAGGCATATTTTTGCAAATTGTATGAACTCGTGATAGTACTTAAGTTAGTCGTATTATTGCGAGCCTGCGACTAGAAAATGCTTATTTACAATTAGGATTGAATTGATTTAAGAGAATGACTAGGACTAGGAGTCCCTTATTCAAACTGACCGCTAGATAGTTAAGTTTGTTATATATGCCATGCACTTTAGATATGGGGTTATTAAATTTAGATAACTTGACAAATCCCTATAGATACACTATTATGTTTTAACATTGTCGATATGACCCAATATGGATATACTATTCACTTGGTAAATTAGACCTTCCTAGAATTAATGCTCTAACCTTGATAAATTGTTCAATTCTTTTTCTTTTTTCCCTCTTTAGATATCATCCTCGTATCATAGTCCGAATTGCCTATATAATTTCCATTTTACCATAATAATAATTTTATAATTTTTGATTATGTTGTCCATTTACGAACCTTGAGTTAGTTTCGATTCAAAATTTTCTCTCAACCATTTGAATACACATGAAATAGAGATTAAAGTGTTTGTACTTCTCTTTTCTTTGGTTATTTTCTCCATGATCAATCTTTTATCTTAAGGATTGAGAATTATAAGACAGATACTTACGCTTTCTATCATAGTCAACTTGTTTGAGTCTCTAGAAGCTCCTTTTGAATTTTATGGATATTGTTGGAAGAATATTCGTTTACTCATAGTGACAAGACAGTAACACACTGTCGCCATTTATTTTATGGAGACTGTGGGTTCACTGTAGCCAGCAGCACACTGGCGATGCATGACTCCTAGAGTTAAAATTATTTCAAAGAAATGTAGGTTATCGAATATTGCTAAAACTATATATGAGTGGTCCTCTTTTGATCTTAGTTACCCTTGTGTCAATATTGTATAGAGTAAATAAATATCCGATATCATATCCTACTTGGGTCACAAAACCAAGGGTTTACTACAGCCAGGTGTAGCATAAATCCTCGGTAAAATAACTTCAGACATGATTACAGTTTTCAGATACTACATAGGTTAGGAGCATGCCCTATATGTGCCATTGATTTAAAGCCAATACTAGGAATAAATTTATAAGTTGGGTACCATGCCTCCCAACCTGCTTTTCCGTTATCCTGATGACCTATTAAAGAGGTATTTGACTGACACTAGTAAGTTTACCTAGACTATAGAGTTAGAGGTCTCTAACTCATTGGTCGATCAAGGCCTTAGGCAAAAAGATAAGCAGGACAACTATAGAGGTACCAACACCGGACGAGTCTTAGATTTTGATGAACTTGAACTATTTGTGTTTTCCTTCAATTATAAATCTTGTGTACTTATATTTTGGACTGTCTTGACTAACGTCGCTATTATAGCCTAGTTTTGTAGGCTTATGCTTTATCGAGCTTGTTCAGGACATGTTTATTGGGGACACCCACTAACATATTATCTAATCAGAATCGGTATATTATGGTCTGTTCAACCTTAGTGCACTCGGTTCGCTCTTCATATGAATATTACACATGGATTGAGATATAGTTGACAAATATACTTGCCTCTAGGATCTCATTCGCAACTGCCTTGACAACTCTCCTTGAATTATTCGATCGTCTTTGGAAACTATAATTGCATTCGAGTTTCCCTCTCTTGAACTCATTATTGTTTTTACCTTTACATATTTCGAAAAAACAAATACTTGTATTTGAGATAAGATAGACACAGAATGTCCCTCTTAGTTCACCATATCACCTGTGGCCATGAAAGCTATTACGCAATCATCCTCCACCTATTCGAAATCGAAGAACGATCTTGAACTTGATTCATATCTACCGTATCCCATTCTCCATCATGTCGTGTAATAATATTTTATAACCAAGAGTCGAGGTACAATATTACTACTTTAGAAAATTTTCTAACCTTATTAATCCAAAAACCGTTTCTTAGTTTCTGGAGTGAATAGTTGTAAGCTCTTCCGAATTTTAGAATGTCTGGGATTATGATTGGATATGATGAGTTGATTTCCACTAGGATGACAAATTAGTGCCTCATAAACACCCACTATCTATTTAGATCTTTTTGGTGTCCCTTGCCATGACATTGATATTCGGAGTACGAGATCAGTTGTTTTCTTCCATCAAATTCCATATACAAGATCAAGACGAGTCCACCTTCACCTAGGCATATCATGTCCCACTTGTACTCCATTAAAATCCAGTTAAACCCAACCATGAATATCGCCACATTTGGACTATAAACCAAACTTAAGAAACTAGGCCCCTATACCTATATTGTAGTCCCTATCTCATGGCCCACAAATCCTTTCTCCATTAATCTCTTAACCATATTCCTTTATAGCCATTGTTGTGGGATGCATACAATTTTGCTGTACCAACTTGGGTTCGGTTATGCTCAACCAAGATTTCTCTTACTGCCCTGAGGAAGCATGATCAATATAGAGTAAGGTTAAATAAGTAATACCTAGGCTTCCCATAGAGTCTGTGACTATGATCAAAAGTACCCCATATTCTCATGCATATCCTCGAAATTTGAGCTTCTTGGGAGTCCTATTTCAGTGCTTTCCAGGACAACCAATTTATGTAAGTTGGGTAGAACCTTGAACTTACTATACCTTGTCTTTTAGAATGGGATGCCAAACTTGGATGCCATTCGTGAGCGTTCTTCCATCTATTTGGAAGTTGCGATACGATCTTCATATTGCCTTTTATCACTTGCTTATGTGGTTGGATAACTGCGGTAAATGTTTGCAACCTTGATTTTTCTTCAAATTCCATTCTACCGTAGTATCGTGCTTTAGTTTTTAAATTCGATAAATGAAAATTTGGTAATACATATATTGCAAACCCTCTAGGAATTAGAAAATGATTAGGATAGATTGGTTCCAACTGAACTAGTAAAAAAATGGTTCATAGCGTCCACTCCTATCCGTATTATTTGATACCCACAACCATGACTTTGATATTTGAAGCAGGATACTAGCTTTTTTTCCTTCCAACAAACTTCACGCTCATGAACTAGACCATTCAAACCACACACATGACGTACATGTCCCACACAAATACACCTTCATGTGCTCTACTTCCATTACACCATAAAAATGACAAAATTTCCCTTGGACTAAACCATATATGACCATTTTTGTCCCAATTGATCTTAATCATGCAAACATTGACCCATCCCCTTCAAATAAACTAAATACCTATGCTCCATATAAGACGCAACACATTTATAACTTATGCTTTTCCCTCAAGCCAGCGCATGCCTCCTACACAACACGAAACACCTATCCTACTCACACTAGTCACTATGACTTAAAGAACCTGAGCACTTACATAATCATATTCTATAGAAAGGTCCTGTACTTACCATGGATTCTCAACTCATGGCCATAAATTTTTCTCTCCCTAAGTTCTTTAAACTTATATCTTAGTTTCCCATGTTAAGAAAAGGACTAAATCCTTTTTGAACCAACACGTTCTGGTTACATTCGAATAAGAGCCCCCTACCCACTTGTTGAGAGCATGGTCGATAGAAACATTGTTAAACGTTAATAATTTTCCTATAGAAGTTATTGACCAAGAACGCTATGACAATATCTGGACTTCTTTTAAGATCCGAGACCGTAGTCAGAAATGCTTCCCATTCCCGTGCTACCCCATAGAAATTACCCTTCTCAGAAGCTTGGTAACAACGATTCTTACGGTTAGACAATTTTTTATAAGTTGCATAGAGTCATGACCCAAGAATTCCCTGTCTTGTAGAATATGGCACCAATTTGGAGCCCTTTGATAACCACCTCCTTGTCGTTTTGAAAATCGTGTTGCAATTTAACATACCTGCCCTCTCTTGTCTTTAATCTCGTTGTCCCTGGTATTAACATTTATTTTAATTTCGAGGACAAAATTTTTATAAGTTGGGTAGGATATAAGCCCCCTAATTTTTACTACATATATTTCTTTTTTATATTATTTTTCTGTCATCCATTTTTATATCTCAAAACTATTAATCATATATTTTTCCTTAAAAAATTATAAATATATAGAATATTTATTCCATAGATTTAGCAATATTGACTCTAGAGGGTACTATATATTTTTACTAGGATAATTTAGTTTACATATACAGGGAATTTATATTTTTAAGTAAAATGTTTTTCAATTTATATGTTAAGTACAAATATATATATATATATATATATATATATATATATATATATATATATATATATATATATATATATATACACACATGCCCCCTTCGCCCTCCCGCGACGCCGCTCTCACGCTCCCCCCTCTCTCCCGCCCTCCACCCTCACAGTCCCCACCATGCCCCCACCCACAGTCGCAGTTCGCCGGATGTTCACCCCCCTTGGATTAGTTTGTAGCCCGACCCTCTCCGTCCAGCCGCAGGCGGAGACGACGCTTCTGCTATCTATACCTACCCCGGCCGAGGCCACCGCGATAGCCTCCCCCCTTCATCAGGGTCTTCCCCTTATATCCTCGGTGCCCCCTCCCTAGAGTGGACGAAACAACAGCTAGCCCTCCTTGGGCGCTGGTGGATCTGGTCACACCCGGCCTCCATCTTCCGGCCGACACCGACACACGTCCGCCCCTCCCCTCCCCCGACGGAGGCTGCCTCGCCCGAAGACCAGCCCCCCTCCCAGCCTCTCTGGGTCGGCCCTCCCCCTCGTCTGACCCGAGCAGGGCTACCACTCTCCATCTTCCACTCCCCTCTTCCGTTGAAGCGGTCGGCGCCGGTAGCCCAGCTGCCCCGCCCTCCAACCTCGGGCCGTGCGGTGCTGCCACGCACGATTGTGGTCACTTCAGTCATCTCCTCTCTCCCCTCGGGCGGCGTGACGATCCACGTGCCTGGCGACCGCTCGACTCCCCAAGGAGACCATCCCCTTCCCCCGTCGGGCGCCGAGCAATGCTGCCCCGGTACAACCTGTCCTCCTGTGCCTGCTTTCAGCAAGACTAAAGATAGGACGCCAGATGGCCTCCTTCCGGTGCAACATGCAGTTTGCGCCATTAATTCCTTCTCGGGCGGCGAGCTGAGACGCTACGGAGCTTCAGGCCCCCTTATGCCAGGCTAGCATGGTCTTCTTTATAGTACGCCAGCTGTCATCCCGCTGGCGCTTGCATCGGGCTGCGCGCTGCAGCCCTGTCCAATAGGAGCCGGTCCAGCCAGCTCTCCTCCCCCTCGGGTGATGCGCAGATCCACGTGACTCCCGCTGGACTCGTGGACCTGCTGTCTGTTGACAGCTCCAGCCCTCGAGGAGCCTGCCCTTCCCCCCCTCGGGCGTCGAGCTGTGCTGGCCCGACACAACCCAACCCTTTGTGCCAAGTCGTAACCCAACCCTTTGTGCCTGCCCTGGCATAACCTAAGGGCATCATTGCTGGTCGCCAGCAGGCCTCCGATCGGCGCACCCCGCGGGTTGCGCTACCAATCTCTCCTCGGGCGGGAGCCGAGATGCTACGGCGCGACCAGTCCCCTTGCGCTTGGTCCTCTAGGCCAGCTTTGCAGTGCGCCAGCTGCCAACTCGCTGGCGCTAGCATCGGTTTGTCCCCCTTGTCCCTGTCAGTGTGAGACGGGGGCTCACGTGTCAGGCACCTCCTACTCCTTCCTCGGGCGCACGAGTTCCCCCATGGCGCAACCAGCATCCGGAGCATATTTTCTCCGTCCTTTCGTGCCCGTGCTAGCTTGTGCCCCACCTCCCGTGCACAACCCTAAGGCACTACCAGCATCCGGTGCCTCTTCGGCACACGCGACATCTCCTACCACGCCCTGGCGAACCCAGCGTCAGGCGTCGGCCCTCCTCGCCACTTGGCACCAGCGGCGACATGCGCCAACCTCGTTGGTTAGGCGCCAACGCTAGTAATTCTGTCCCCCTCCCCCCTCTTCGTCCTCCTGACGCTCGGTGCCACCCCTTCCCTCACATCCCATCCTCCCTCCGAGGTGATACCTCTGTTCTCCGGCACCCCTCCCTCTAGGCGTCACGGACAGTGAGCCAACCCTGGGACGCACTTCAATTTTCCTCTCGCAAGAGAGCCAGGGTCGTCCTCTCTAGAGTCGGCGCCCGTTCGTCCCCTCCAAGATCCTCCTATCTCCTCCTTACAGCCAACGAGGGGCACTCTCCCAGCTGCCGATATCCTCAATTGTACCACAGCCTCCCTGTCCCCGATACACCCCGATGGCTACCCTCCCTCTACCATGCCCAGGCATTCATTCCCGTCGGACCACCTCAGTGCCGTGGTCTCCCCGTAGACCCCTCTCACTCGGCTATCCCCAGCGCGGTGATCCCCCTAGTGCCCCCTCCTACGCTGAGGCCCTCCGTCCAGATCGTGGGAGGCACTCACCCCCTCTGGCAGTTAAGATTCACCTTCCGAACGTTGTATTCTCGCCACCTCCCGACGGCTACCTCATCCATGTCCCCTTTGCCGCGTTGGAAATCTCCTCCCTATCTGCCTCATTCGCCAGGACGTTTGTCCTCAAATTTCGATCTGGATGCCCAAAAATCACCATAGTCAAGGAAGCAGTTGCTAAGTGGGGCCTATCCGCAGCCTACCCGGTCGCTCCGCTTGATCCCACGCACATGTTCCTCCATCTGTCATCCGATCAGGACTACTCATTAATCCGGGCAAAGGGCACTTCCAGAATCGGCACACAAACCATCAAAATTGTCAAATGGTCTCCTAACTTCAAACCCAAAGTTGACTCGTCTATCATATCCACATGGATCATTCTCTCCAACCTTCCCCAGGTTTACTTCCCAGCAGCTGCCCTCAAACGGATAGCCAGCTCCTTCAGGACCCTGGTAGCCATCGTAGAAGAAACTCGCAACCTCTCCAAATGCAACTACGCGAAGATATGTGTAGGGTTAGACCTCGCGAATGACCCACCCAAACTGATAGAGATCGATCTCGGAAATCAAACACACCGCCAACCACCGGTTTATGACAACAGTATCATCTTTTGTACCCACTGCCAGATGAGCGGTCATTTCATACACTGCTTCCTTGCCCACCCCGAGCTTAAGAAGTCTTACCCATGCAACCCGCATGTGACGGCCGTTCACCGTGTCCCGGACACGATCAATCAAACTTCGCCTCCCTATCCTCCCCTCCAGATTGGCGGTCTATCTATACTGTCCAGTCCCCGTCCAACCGTCATGACCAGCTCCGCTATTGTCCCATTCTTTCCCCCGCTATCTAGCTCAACAATTCCTTTGATCTTCTAACTAGCATTACCCCAGACAATGCTCCCGATATCGCCAATGAGCCCTCTCGTCCGATCAGGGCGGAGACGCCAACCGGTTTCCCGCAAGACCGGCCGTAGTGTCGAGCGACATAACCCCCCTCTCACACATCACCCAGGCAACGTCATCGCTCCCTCCGAGCCACACCCCATCTCAACCCGTAACATATCTGAGTCCACTTCCCCCCCCATCGGTGGACTTCCATCCTCTCCTCTGGCCACCAGCCGCCCTCACTAGACAGAAGAGATGCAGACGGAGAACCCCTCTGAGTCGTATTCTGATCCTCTGCTCCTCGACACTCACACAACCTATCTTACATCTGAGCTGACTATCCCCTCGACAGAAGCTGGGTCCCCTCGGCACCCTCTCCCTCCCAAAGCAGACTTTCAACCCAGCTTCGACCCCACTTAACCGGCAGATTCTGGCAAGCCAAGGAAGCAGGTTTCCTGGACCTTGACAATCCCTTATGCGTCCTGGAAGAATATGATAATGACTCGACTAGCTCCCTGACAGATGTCAATGGCTGTAGAAAAATCGGCAGGACCATCAATGCTAACGGACTCAACGAGGCCACCATCACACCCACCAAAAAAAACTCCTCTAGAAAGAACAAAAATAAACAAAAGCAGCAAACGACGATGACAACCAGGTCCGCCATAAAGCTTAATCACCTCCTCCTCACTACCTCATCAAATGCTTAACATCATCTCCTAGAACATGAGAGGGCTTGGAAACAAACCAACGCTGAATAGAATCCTCAGCCTCAAGAAAACTAATCTTATAGATCTACTTGTCATTATTGAACCAAAAATTCCTCAAAGAAGAATAAAAAAAAACTTAAGCTCAGATTCCCTCATGCCATCACAGGTTGTAATGACATCTAGATCTTCTTTGCTCCAGAATTCAAATTTGGCACCATAAAAGACTCGCCTCAGGCCCTCTCTTGTTGGGTAGAACATCCGGACCTCAAGTCCCGCTCCATCCTTTCTGCCGTTCTCGGCAGTTGCAACATCCCAGAGCGAAGATTGCTTTGAGAAGACCTGTTGGAAGCTGTCATACCCAACCAAGCTCTTCCGTGGCTCTGCATCGGTGATTTAAACACGGTATCATGCGGAGAGGAGAAATCTGGTGGCTGCCCGCCCCCAGCCTGCGATGGACGATTTCAACAACTTCATCTTCCACGAAAACTTAACCCCCATCCCCTACCACGGTAGTGCATTCACCTGGTGCAACGTGCAGGAAGGACATCGACGATAGTATTCCCGATTGGATCGGGCGTTGATCAACGACAATTGGTCTGACATGGGCCTAATCACTAACCTCTCCCACCTGAAACTTCCTCCTTCTCATCACGATTGGCAACAACCACACCAGCACTATAAAAGCATTTCATTTCCTCGACTTTTGGCATCACCACCCCCAATTCCAGAACGTCGTCGCCTATGCTTGGAAGTCAGTTTCGCAACTTGACCCCCTGATCCGGATGGCAGCCAAACTGAAAGCCACTTGAACAGCTTTAACGTCTTGGAGCAAAAAGGGTTTTGGAGACTTTTTCCAGGCTATTAAGGTGGCAGAGGACGACGTCACTCGCGCTGAGGCCTCGTTTACCATCGACCGATCTTCGGCAGCCCGCGTCTCGCTCAACCTTGCTAGAGCTCTTCTTAAATCCAGGATAAAAGTGGAAACAGAATTTTGGAGGCAAAAAGCCAGATTGACCTGGGACACCGATGATGACCGGAACACTAAGTTCTTTCATGCGTGCATCATAGGCCACAGAAGCAAATTAAAACTACACCGGATACACGATGAAAATGGTGCCCTCGTGGACAACCAGGATGGTATTCAGGCAGCGGCGGAGAACTTCTACTCTAACATTTTTACTAAAGAGCCTGTCGTTAAAGACGTTGCGCTCTTGTCCGAGATCCCATCCCTCATCAGCGACAGCGAGAATGAGACCTTGGCGGCTACTCCTTCGGAGGAGGAGGTCAAGGCGGCAGTCTGGTCCACAAATAAACACAGTGCCCCAGGGCCTGATGGCTTCAATGGCATCTTTTTCAGAGCTTGTTGGGACATCTTAAAAACTGACTTATTGGAGGCCACTATAGCCTTCTTCCAAGGGACAGATATCCCAATTCCATTTCTTGCACCAACATCATCCTCATCCCTAAAAAAGACAACCCGAAAGCCTTCAAAGACTTCCGCCCTATCAGCCTTTGCACCTTCACCAACAAGATCATATCGAAGATTATTGCCAACCGGATGTCAAATCTTCTCTCCAAGATCATCTCCGATGAGCAAAGCGATTTTGTTAAAGGCCGGAACATCACTGACAACATACTCCTCGATCAAGAGATGATCACATGTATAAAATTCCCGTCTAGAGGTGGGAACGTTGCCATCAAATTGGACATGAAGAAGGCATATGACCGCCTGGACTGGCAATTCATGATCTGGGACTTCAGAGCTTTCGGCTTCTCCGAATCCTTGATTGACATCATTTTTAGATCTATCAACAACGCATGGTTCTCCACTGTCATCAATGATCAGGCAGCTGGGTTCTTCCGATCTACTCGCAGGGTTAGACAAGGGACCCCCTCTCTTCCACCATTTTTATTATTACGGCAAAAGCTCTCAGCAGAAGCCTGAATAGCATGTCCAGAATGGTCGGTTTCTATCACTTCTACACCACTACTGGCTGTCCACTTATCACTCACCTGGCATACGCTGACGACATCCTTATCTTCTCCTCTGGAGAGATCGGATCGAACGAGGTGGTTCCTAGTATGATCGATAGATACACTAGATGCTCTGGACAGCGTGTCAATAGCAACAAGAGCGTCATCTATACCCATCACAAAGCGGACAGAACACACTCAGCCCTGCTCTCCAACATTACCTCATTCGGCACAGCCTACCCGCCTTTTCTTTATTTAGGTTTCTCGCTGGTGTATGGTAAATCTAACTCGGGCATATACAACCACCTAGTAGACAATATCCGTAAACTTATCGTGGGATGGCACAACGCTACTTTATCTCCTGGAGGCAAGATGATCCTTGTCAAACACGTCCTTTCGTCCATCCCATTGTACACCCTGGCTGTCAGCTCCCCCCCAAGAAGGTCCTCCACTCCCTAGAATCCCTCTTCGCCAAGTTCTTCTGGGGCCACAGCGACGCCAAGGACAAATACCACTAGGCCAGTTGGGATACCATGGCCAAACCCACCGAAGATGGAGGTCTGGGATTCAGCAGGCTCGCCCACATCGTGGACGCCTGCTCCATGAAGTTATGGTAGAAATTGTACACGGAAAGCTCGTTATGGACAAGGTTCATGAGATCTAGATACACCAGATTCTCTCATCTGTCGGAGGTGGTGACTAACAACAGATATTCGGCATCGTGGCTTCATATAATCTGGGGTCGCAACCTCGCTGAGCCTTTAATCCGTCTTCAGTTGGGCAACGGGAGAACATCGACGTGTGTGGAACGGTAGCTTGGAGCGGATACCATCCAGCCCAACGTTCAAACATCGTAGGGCTACAAAATTAGGGATCTGTGGGAGGCCAGTTTCGGATGGATTTGGGGGAGGGTCGGAGATTGGCTTGGTCAACCGGCGGCCGTCGCTCTTCTTGTCGCTAATCTGCTGATCACAGCCACAACCGACAAGTGAAGATGGACCCCAAACCCGTGTGGGAATTTTCTACTAGCTTCCACCAGAATTGTAGCCCGAGGCAGTGACGTACAGAATACCATGTGTACTAAGTTTTGGCAGTCTTGCATTCCTACTAAATGGTCTATCCTTATCTGGCGCGCGCTCTGCCAGAAGCTTCCGACGGACGACAACACCAAATCCATCGGATTTAGCCTAGCATCCAGATGCCACTGCTGCATAGAGCACACTTCGGAATCAGTCGAGCACGTCCTTCTCTCCGATGAGTTGGCGACCCAGATTTTGTTCAACCTTCACAATAGACTTAGTCTTCCCCCCCCCCCCGATTGGGGGATTCCACGATCACCTGGCATGCTGGAGCCGCTCCCACGGACATCATATCGTCGTAGCCGCTGGTATTTAGGTTTTATGGAAGAACATGAACAAATTCAGATATGAAGGCCGTCAACTCCTCCATCCACAATTATTCAGAGAGGACATCAGACAAATTCTCAAAGCTAGAAAGCGATGCTCTCACACCTCCAACACTTTTTTGGAGGCCCTTGCATAGGCCATCTCCCGCGCTCCTCACGCCTCCCCTTTTTGGATGTCGTGGAGACCCGGTTCCCTTTTGTGCGCATCTCGTGCGGTTTGTTTTGTTTTTCTCTTATCGCATTTAGCGCGCTTACTTGTATAGGCTTCGACATTTTCTGCATATTACTTCAATAAAGTTTCGGTTTCTCCAAAATATACATATACATATATATATATATATAATATATATATATATATATATATATATATATATATATATATATATATATATATATATATATTCTCGGTATACGACAATAACATAACCTTCTGGAACTATTTCTAGATTAGAGGCCATCTCCAAAAGCACTGTTTCAAAAAACAACCGGAGCTCAAGAGGATAGCTTCGAAGAGGGCCCCAACCCCGAGAACGACTCTACCCACCTCGTCAGGACCTATCCTCCCCCTCCGTAACTCCCACTCCCACTTTACAGACAGCGGCAGCCCCCCGAATCCTCGCGCCCCCTTTCTGCCGAAGAAAGGAACGGTCCCATCCGGGCCCACTGGCTTCACCCTTCTTCACGAAATTAAGATCCTCGGCCCATCTCTCACGATGGAAGATCAGACAAACCTCCCCCATGACAACGATGACGGAACAGAGACCGTGACGACAACTGCTGCTGCCACATTGGGACCGTCAAGGGACACCCTGTCAATGCCGATCACCCCCCTGCTACAAACGCCCAACCACCTCTTCCCCTCCGACTGAGGTAGCATCGATCACAGTCATCTCTCTCCTCAACAAATTCGAGATCCTCAGCACATCTCTTGCATCCGACGACCCCCTCCATGATCTAATCTCGCCAGTTGACAGAGCCTAAAAAGTTGCTACCCCGGCTGTTGGCGCCTCGGTCCATTCTGCTGATATCCAGTCGGCGCATGCCCCCTACGTCGAGCCAGTCGATTCTCCCCCTCCTCTTTCATGATCGAGACCGCGTCATTTGGCCCAGATTACGTGGCCAAGATACGACAAGCTCAGGAGGCCGGCTTCTTGAACCCCATCAACCCCCTCAGCGCACTTGCCGAGAAAGAAACAGAACTCGACAACCCCACGGACCTTGCCACCACCAGCAAAGCTCTTGATCGTCGCAAAAAGACGGATGCAGTTCATGCGGCTACTCACAAGGGCCCAAAAACACAACAAAATAAAAAGAAAAAGAAACACACCCAAGAGACCTCTGCCATGACCACCAGGTCAGCCATCAAGCTCAACCCCACCCCCAACAACAATCCAGCTTATGGTTAACATCCTCCCTTGGAATGTTCGAGGGCTGGCCAATAAACCTACCATAAGGAGATTGATCTCCCTTATCAAAATCCACCACATAGACATTATTGTTATCATCGAACCTAAAATCCTCCCGAAAAAACTCAAAACCATTCAACTTCAGCTCGGCTTACCGAACGCCATTGTAGGGTGTCACGATATCTGGATCCTCTTATCCGACGACTGCCTCTTCGGTACCATCCTCGACACCGAACAGGTGCTCTCCTGCTAGGTGGAACACCCAGCTCTCACCTCCCGATCCCTCACGTGAGATTAAGATTGAAAGAAAGCAGAATTGGTTTAAACGATTCTAAGTCATATCCTATGTTGGTCTCCATACAGTCGTCCTATAGTCTTCTTGTCCAAGTCCTTGGCTGACTAGATGGGTTAGGGTCGTCTAAATTCTAGAATCTAAGTAAACTTGTGAATATAAGTCACAAGGGCAAAGGGATTACTAGGTCACACGGCATTCTACCCAACTTAAAGAATTAAAATAATGGTGTTTTGGGACAAAAAAGTCATGTCTACCTAGTAGGGGTATCTTCCTAACCGATATCAAGTACGAAAGAAGGATAAGAGTTTATGGTAGAGGGGATCAAGTATGATGCTAATCATGGAGTCAAGCGAGAGTTTCGAAATCGAAATCGAGGAAGGAGGTTAAGTATGTGGATGAGATCCTAAACTCTAATCCTATTCGCAGGCTTGCTTGGTACGATAAAGTAACCAAACAATTTATCTTGACCTGCATGGGCAACCACAAAAACATGTAACATCCCAGTCCCAAAATACGTAGGACTAAGAACGTAGACATGCCAACCGTATAATACATATACATAAGCTGTAAAATGCAGTAAACCACAACTAACTATTCTCATCCACAAGATGTAAGAATAAAAGATATCATATAATCAACTATGAGTTGTCATTGGTACATGTAGTTGGACGGAGACAAATCTACGACCAACTATGAAAAGAAATACATAACAAAAGAAAGAATTTTGGCGTGCGAAGCGAAGACGATCCAAGTGCAATCATCCTTGAAGAAATAGAGATGATCATGGCTACGGCTAGAATACCTGCGAAAGACAAGAGCACACACCTTGCGAGATAACCAGGTCCTCAGAGAAATGTAACAAGACACATAATATCATACCAATATAACTGAATATAAATTTCTTAAATAAATAAGTCAATTGAATTATAACATGGTCCAACCTATTGAACTAGCGTACCATCCCCCCAACCAAAGAAGGACAGGAGATGGTAAACTAATTCACGGCGACGTATCTTTCCATGCTATGAATCTAATATGGTATCCGGACCCCAACAAGGTTTAATACCTTCGTATCGAGGTAATAAGTCACACTACAACCAAACAAGGACAAGATGTGACAAAATAATCTGCGACAAGTTATTGTTATGTAACGCCCCAGTCCCAAAATACGTAGGACTAGGAACATAGACATGCCAGCTGTATTCATACGAAGTATACTCCAATATATGGAAGCCTCGTATAAATACATAAGCTGTAAAATGCAGTAGAAACCATAACTAATCTCATCCACACAGAATAAATAAATAAAAGATATAATATAATGAGAATAAATTTGTCTTGATATAATATGTTGGGCGAAGACAAATCCACTACCAAAAAAATAAGGAAAAGTACAAAGAAAATAAAATGAGTGGCGAGCGAAGAGAAGACGATCCAAATGCAATCATCCTCGAAGAAATAGCGAAGATCACGGCTAGAGCTAGAACACCTGCGAAAGACAATAGCACACACCTGGCAAGACAACCAGGTCCTCAGAGGGACGTAACAAGACACATAATAGCATGCCATAAAACCTGAATAAATATTGCTCAATAAATAAGTCAATCGAATTTATAACATGGTCCAATACGCACCTACTGAACGAGCGTACCATCCCCCCAACCAAACAAGGACAGGAGATGGTAAACTAATTCACGGCAACGTATCTTCCCATGCTATGAATCCAATATGGTATCCGGACCGCAACAAGGTTCAATACCTTCTCATCGAAGTAGTAAGCCACACCTACAACCAAACAAGGACAAGATGTGGCGAACTAATCCGCGATAAGTTATTGTTCCAAGCCACGGTCAGATACAAGTACCCAAACCAAAAGTACTCGTACCTAACGGATAGGGTAGCCTACCATTCTAAGTGAAATGTTGTTAAGAACAATCTTTCCTACGCATGGGCCCTGGCTAAATAGGATCGGCGTAGTACCCCTTGGGCACCAGAGGCCCCAGCAGGAAGAGCATGGGTCATCAACCCCATATCTCCAGCGGAGAGTCCGGGTCACAAGGGAAGTGCATCAAAGCCCATACGCTAAGGAATTGTCCTCCCTACCCAATGCCTACTGTGTTGCATCCATAACACAAACCACTATAACCGCTAAGTCAAACTAGCATGCAATCTCTATTAGCGGTTATTCCTATCGCACGGCTTGTACGTACTGGTGGCCAGCCAATCACGCACTTCTGTGTTCTACATGCGACACACAACCTCGTGTTACAACGTGTCAAGGCCAATGAATACAACACACAAGGTGGTCCCTTAAATCTAGGTTTAATTTGTAAGAAAAATAATACACAGCAAGAAATATAAATGAACGGTAAGTTCTAACAGTTATGCCATGTATCACAGTTTATTTTACATAAGAAAAATAAGTAATGCATGAAATATGAGCTAAAATAATTAAACAGCTAATGGCAAGGTGTCTTGCCTGGTAGGACGCCCGGTGTGCTGCGAATATCACGGTAGCACGAAATACGACTTTGGTGTAACAACTACACAAGGGGACCTCTGATGGTGGCACGGACAGTTTCATCGGGTCCGGGACGGTCAGAATAGTTAGGGTGGACATAATGAAGGTACGGAGTTGGCTAAGGGATAGGGAGGATGGGCTAATCGCAGAAGAGGAAGATAATCGAAGAAGTTTTTGAGTGAGAGATACGTCTGCTATTTTAGAAAATATTATACTATTCGAAACTAAGTTTTGGTTAATCTATATATAACTACGAAAATCTAAAGAATTTATTTTAACTGAAAAATTCTTAGTTTGCCAACATATACTTTATAGATAGAAAAATATATCTTTTAGTAAAAAAAATTTAGATCAATATTTAAAAGTATTTTGGAAATAATTTTATTATTTAGAAACTATATTCCCATGGATCAAAATATTAATAATCTAGAAAATTTGTTTTGGGTTTTAAGACCATATTTTGAAATATAGGCTAAGTCATATATAATATTTATATATAATTGTCTAGATACATTATTACAAAGTAATTTGAAAATATTTTTGATAACCATGATAAATTTACAGAAAATCAATTAGTAATAATAATAACTAATAATAAATATAATGACAATACTGTTAATAACAGAGATTATAATAAAATCTAGTAACAATAAAAATAATAATAATAATGATAAAATAATACTAATATCAATATAACAAAGTAATTAATATATGTATAGTTTACGAAGCAGCTGTTCTCAACAGTTAATTATTTACATAATAAAATAAATAAAAATCAGACAGTCATATGTTCTCCTCGAAAAGGAGAACAATGTCTCAACTCAAAAGCAGACAGAGTGTTAATAAAAAAAGATAATATAAAATAATCTAACATAAAGGAAAGAAATCAGTACTCCTTTAGAGAAAAAAAAATTTGCAGTGACCGTTTTAGAAAGAGGGATAGAGGTCGGGGGACGGCGCGATCTCGGCGGAGGAAGGGGAGTTCGGCGAAGGGTCGACGGAGCGGGTGGTTTGGGCGCTCAGGCGGAGGGCAGTGGAGAAGGAGGCGAGCGCGGGGGAAAGGAGTAGGTCGGAGAGGGGTTTCGGTCGGGGCTGCTCGCGGTGGGGCGGAGCTGCGGGGACGAGTAGGGGAGTGGCGGACGGCCGGACGCCGGAGATCGAGAGCGGGAGGAGACAGGGCGGAGTCGCGGGATTTGGGGCGGCGTTAGGTTTTGTTCCAGCGGAGAGGGTTTCAGAAAGGGCCGGAGGGAGTGAGCGGCGGTAGGCGGTGGAGGGCGACTGGCGATTTGGCGTTGGACGAGAGAGGATGGGCGGTCGGCGTTGATCGAGGCGGCGGCGCATGGGTCGGCCGGCGGCTGAAGGTTTAGCGGATGGAGAGGATGGGCGGCGGCCCGCGGCGAAGGGGAAGGCGCAGCAAGGGGTCTCCGGCGACGCGGCTGCGCCGGCGACGGTGAGTTTTTAGGGTTAGGGTTTTATTTTCTTTTTCCTTCTTATTTCCGATGGTGGCGACGAAGGGTTAGGTGGAAGAGTTGGCCGGAGTTGGCCAAGGTCACGGGAGACGGTGGTGGCGAGGCTTTGGCGTGGTTGTTGGGGATGACGGCGCTGGTTGTGGTGTCTACTGGTGGTGGTGTTGTCGGGGCTGAGCCGACGGTGGTGGTGGTCCGGCCATTGGCCGTGGGAGCGGTGTTATTGGTAGTTTGGTGGTGACGCAGCCAGCGATGGCCGGCGGCGGTGGGCTGGAAGGTGGTCGGATGTTTGTTGTTTTTGTTTATTTTGAGGTTTTTGGGTTGTCGGGCTGTCGCAGCGCTGGTCGCGGTGGGGGTGACGACGTGGTGGTGCTAGTCACCTAGGCGAAGGTGGTCGTGAGGGTTGGTGTTGGTGTTGGCGGCGATGGAGACGGGGAGATCTGGAGGTGATGGGTTGGCTGGTTGTCGTGGGGGTCGGGGATAGCAGGGAGTCGGGTTTTTGGTCGGGACGGCGAGGCAATGGCTATGGATAGGCTAGGATTTGCTGTATCAAAATCGTGTCCGATATGTAGACACGAAGAAGATGAAATGTATTTGTAATAAAATATTGAAAAGGAAAAAATAGGGCACGGACACGATGCACTTATTTGGTTGTGGAGAATTTGTGGATGAATAATGTGGAGGAGTACCTGCCTATATTTATAGGATGTGGGAATTTCCAATTAGATATGGACTAGGATATTTAAAATCCAATTTAGATAATTCAACCTATTTAATTCAAATCCAAATCCAAATACAAATCCTATTTAAATTAAATCCCTTTAGTTTTAAATCGAATCAAATAATCCAATTCCAAATATAGATACTAGTTTAATCTATTTAAATAATTCCAAACATTAAATCAAGATTTAATTGGCCAAAATAACTTCCAAAAATATTTTTCAAAATACCAATAATAATAATTTTGAAAATAATAAATATTTTTAAATATCTTTTTGAACAATAAAATATTACTATTAATAAATTTCAAAAATTATACTTTTATTTAAAATAGACCAATAAATAAATAACAAAATATTTGTATGCAACAAATATCCTTTACATAATTAGACTTTTCTAGTATACAAAATATTATTTATTATTAATAACTTTTTAGAAACAAAAGGCTTTTTATAGCAAGAATAATAATTATATAATTTTGAAAGTGTATATTAAAATAGAAAAAAAAATGTTTTTATAAAATATGTACGCTCGTACATATTCGTACTCGTCGAGTAAACGAAAATTTCGCATACGACGTACAATATGACTACGTGACATACAGTACCAAAAATTTTAAATCCATGCAAATTAATAAATAAATATAAAAAAATAGTAGAAATTTAGGGGTTTTACATCCTACCCAACTTAAAAGAATTTCGTCCTCGAAATTAAGGATTTGTAGGGGGTGAGAGGACACAAGGAGGTTTTGATGGGAAACAATCGAATACAAATCATGTCGTAAGAAATCACGATCTTGATCATAGAAAAAATACGGTATGGTCACGGGTAATGAATGAGGGTCACGATTATGGGAACGAAATACATTCGCTTTAATTAAGCGATTGGAGGGTCTTGATAGGGTCGAGTAGTTCGGGATGAAGATATAGCAACATTGAGTGGGAATGTCATAGCCGATAGGAAGGCTAGAGGAAGTTCTATCACAATGTCTTCGTCCTCCTAAAATAGGTGAAGGCGAAAGTAATATAGAGTTCGAAGGAGGCGTTTATCGAATACGAATACTTGATTCAAGTACAATCGGAAAAGAATTTCAAAAGGAGTTGCCAAGGCAGTCGCAGATGGGACTCTAGAGGACAAGTTTAACTATGTCCCCATCCACGTAAAATAGTTGGCAAAAGTGAACCAAAGTGCACTTGGTTGATCAGACCATTATGCACCGGTTCTGATTAGACAACATGTTAGTGGGAGCTCTTCCAATAACATATGTCTTGAACAAGTTCGATAAAAGATAAGCTTGCAAAAACTAGGCTACATTAGCATCATTAGCCAAGATGGTAAAAACATAGGCACGAGAGATTAAGCTTGAAAGAAAGAAGAATGATTCTAAGTCATACAGTTGTCCTATAGTCTTCTTGTCCAAGTCCTTGGTTGGCTAGACGGGTTAGGTCCTCAAAATTCTAGGATCTTGCTAATATAGGTCACTAGGTCAAAGGGATTGCTAGGTCATAAGGTAGTCTACCCAACTTAAAAAATAAACTAATGGCGTTTTGGGACAACTAACTAGTAGGGTTACTCTCTAATAAGCACAAAGGGTTGATAAGAATAATGATAGAAGGAATCAAGCAAGATACAATTGATGAGTCAAACGGTAGATAAAATCAAGGAAAGATGTCAAGTATGAGGATGAGATCCTAGACTTCTAATCCTATTCGCAGGCTTGCTTGGTACGGTAAAGTAACCAAACAATTTATCTTGACCTGCATGGGCCACCACAAAAACATGTAACGCCCCAGTCCCAAAATACGTTGCACTAGGAACATAGACATGCCAGCTGTATTCATACGAAGTATACTCCAATATATGAAAGCCTCGTATAAATACATAAGCTGTAAAATGCAGTAGAAACCATAACTAATCTCATCCACACAGAATAAATGAATAAAAGATATAATATAATGAGAATAAATTTGTCTTGATACAATATATTGGACGGAGACAAATTCGCTACCAACAAAATAAGAAAAAGTACATAGAAAATAAAATGAGTGGCGAGCGAAGCGAAGACGATCCAAATGCAATCATCCTCGAAGAAATAGCAAAGATCACGGCTAGAGCTAGAACACCTGCGAAAGACAATAGCACACACCTACCAAGATAACCAGGTCCTCAGAGGGACGTAACAAGACACATAATAGCGTGCCATATTAACTGAATAAATATTGCTCAATAAATAAGTTAATCGAATTTATAACATGGTCCAATACGCACCTACTGAACGAGCGTACCATCCCCCCAACCAAACAAGGACATGAGATGGTAAACTAATTCACGGCAACGTATCTTCCCATGCTATGAATCCAATATGGTATCCGGACCCCAATAAGGTTCAATACCTTCTCATCGAAGTAGTAAGCCACACCTACAACCAAACAAGGACAAGATGTCACGAACTAATCCGCGACAAGTTATTGTTCCAAGCCACGGTCAGATACAAGTGCCCAAACCAAAAGTACTCGTACCTAACGGATAGGGTAGCCTACCATTCTAAGTGAAATATTGTTAAGAACAATCCTTCCTACGCATGGGCCCTGGCTAAATAGGATCGGCGTAGTACCCCTTGGGCACCAGAGGCCCCAGCAGAAAGAGCATGGGTCATCAACCCCGTATCTCCAGCGGAGAGTCCGGGTCACAAGGGAAGTGCATCGAAGCCCATACGCTAAGGAATAGTCCTCCCCACCCAATACCTACTGTGTTGCATCCACAACACAAACCACTATAACCGCTAAGTCAAACTAGCATACAATCTCTATTAGCGGTTATTCCTATCGCACGGCTTGTAGGTACTGGTGGCCAGCCAATCACGTACTTTCGTGTTCTACATGTGACACACAACCTCGTGTTACAACGTGTCAAGGCCAATGAATGCAACACACAAGGTGGTCCCTTAAATCTAGGTTTAATTTGTAAGAAAAATAATACACAGCAGGAAATATAAATGAACGGTAAGTTCTAACAGTTATGCCATGTATCACAGTTTATTTTGCATAAGGAAAATAAGTAATGCATAAAATATGAGCTAAAATAATTAAACAACTAATGGCAAGGTGTCTTGCCTGGTAGGACGTCCGGTGTGCTGCAAATATCACGGTGGCACGAACTGCGACTTTGGTGTAACAACTACACAAGGGGACCTCTGATGGTGGCACGGACAGTTTCTTCGGGTCCGGGACGGTCAGAATAGTTAGGGTAGACATAATGAAGGTACAAAGTTGGCTAAGGTATAGGGAGGATGGGCTAATCGCAGAAGAGGAAGATAATCGAAGAAGTTTTTGAGTGAGAGATACGTCTGCTATTTTAGAAAATATTATACTATTCGAAACTAAGTTTTGGTTAATCTATATGTAACTACGAAAATCTAAAGAATTTATTTTAACTGAAAAATTCTTAGTTTGCCAACATATACTTTATAGATAGAAAAATATATCTTTTAGTAAAAAAAATTTAGATCAATATTTAAAAATATTTAGGAAATAATTTTATTATTTAGAAACTATATTCCCATGGATCAAAATATTAATAATCTAGAAAATTTGTTTAGGGTTTTAAGACCATATTTTGAAATATAGGCTAAGTCATATATAATATTTATATATAATTGTCTAGATACATTATTACAAGGTAATTTGAAAATATTTTTGATAACCATGATAAAAATACAAAAAATCGATTAGTAATAATAATAACTAATAATAAATATAATAACAATACTGTTAATAACAGAGATTATAATAAAATCTAGTAATAATAAAAATAATAATAATAATGTTAAAATAATACTAATATCAATATAACAAAGTAATTAATATATGTATAGTTTACGAAGCAGCTGTTCTCAACAGTTAAATATTTATAAAATAAAATAAATAAAAATCAGACAGTCATATGTTCTCCTCGAAAAGGAGAACAATGTCTCAACTCAAAAGCAGACAGAGTGTTAATAAAACAAGATAATATAAAATAATCTAACCTAAAGGAAAGAAATCAGTACTCCTTCAGAGAAAATTTTTTTTTGCAGTGACCGTTTTAGAAAGAGGGAGAGAGGTCGGGGGACGGCGCGATCTCGGCGGAGGAAGGGGAGTTCGACGAAGGGTCGGCGGAGCGGATGGTTTGGGCGCTCAGGCGGAGGGCAGTGGAGAAGGAGGCGAGCGCGGGGGAGAGGAGTAGGTCGGAGAGGGGTTTCGGTCGGGGCTGCTCGCGATGGGGCGGGGCTGCGGGGACGAGTGGGGGTGTGGCAGACGGCCAGACGCCGGAGATCGAGAGCGGGAGGAGACAGGGCGGAGTCGCGGGATTTGGGGCGACGTTAGGTTTCGTTCCGGCGGAGAGGGTTTCAGAGAGGGCCGGAGGGAGTGAGCGGCGGTAGGCGGTGGAGGGCGACTGGCGATTTGGCGATGGACGAGAGAGGATGGGCAGTCGGCGTTGATCGAGGCGGCGGCGCATCGGTCGGCCGGCGGCTGAAGGTTTAGCGGATGGAGAGGATGGGCGGCGGCCCGCGGCGAAGGGGGAGGCGCAGCATGGGGTCTCCGGCGACGGTAAGTTTTTAGGGTTAGGGTTTTATTTTTTTTCCTTCTTATTTTCGATGGTGACGATGAAGGGTTAGGTGGAGGAGTTGGCCAAGGTCACGGGAGACGGTGGTGGCGAGGCTTTGGCGTGGTTGTTGGGGATGACGGCGCTGGTTGTGGTGTCTACTGGTGGTGGTGTTGTCGGGGCTGAGCCGATGGTGGTGGTGGTCCAGCCATTGGCCGTGGGAGCGGTATTGTTGGTGGTTTGGTGGTGACGCAGCCAGCGATGGCCGGCGGCGGTGGACTGGAAGGTGGTCGGGTGTTTGTTATTTTTGTTTATTTTGAGGTTTTTGGGTTGTCGGGCTGCCGCAGCGCTGGTCACGGTGGGGGTAACGACGTGGTGGTGCTAGTCACTTAGACGGAGGTGGTCGTGAGGGTTGGTGTTGGTGTTGGCGGCGATGGAGACGGGGAGATCTGGAGGTGATGGGTTGGCTGGTTGTCGTGGGGGTCGGGGATAGCAGGGAGTCGGGTTTTTGGTCGGGACGGCGAGGCAATGGCTATGGATAGGCTAGAATTTGCTGTATCGAAATCGTGTCCGATATGTGGACACGAAGAAGATGAAATGTATTTGTAATAAAATATTGAAAAGGAAAAAAATAGGGCACGGACACGATGCACTTATTTGGTTGTGGAAAATTTGTGGATGAATAATGTGGAGGAGTACCTGACTATATTTATAGGATGTGAGAATTTCCAATTAGATATGGACTAGGATATTTAAAACCCAATTTAGATAATTCAACCTATTTAATTCAAATCCAAATCCAAATACAAATCCAATTTAAATTAAATCCCTTTAGTTTTAAATCGAATCAAATAATCCAATTCCAAATATAGATACTAGTTTAATCTATTTAAATAATTCCAAACATTAAATCAAGATTTAATTGGCCAAAATAACTTCCAAAAATATTTTTCAAAATACCAGTAATAATAATTTCAAAAATAATAAATATTTTTAAATATCTTTTTGAACAATAAAATATTACTATTAATAAATTTCGAAAATTACACTTTTATTTAAAATAGACCAATAAATAAATAACAAAATATTTGTATGCAACAAATATCCTTTACATAATTAGGCTTTTCTAGTATACAAAATATTATTTATTATTAATAACTTTTTAGAAACAAAAGGCTTTTTATAGCAAGAATAATAATTATATAATTTTGAAAGTGTATATTAAAATAGAAAAGAAAATATTTTTATAAAATATGTACGCTCGCACATATTTGTACTCATCGAGCAAACGAAAATTTCGCATACGACGTACAATATGACTACGTGACATACAGTACCAAAAATTTTAAATCCATGCAAATTAATAAATAAATATAAAAAAAAATTGTAGAAATTTAGGGGTTTTACATGTTCCAAGCGACGGTCAGATACAAGCACCCAAACCAAAAGTACTCGTACCTAACGGACAAAGGTGCCTAACCGTTCTAAGTGAAATGTAGTTAAGAACAATCCTTCCTACGCATGGGCCCAAGCTAAATGGGATCAGCATAGTCCCCCCTTGGGGTACCAGAGGCCCAATTAATAAGAGCATAATGTTCCACAGAACGCCAGTGGCTGTCAGTAATCATGGGTTATCAACCCCGTATCTCCAGCGGAGCTTCCGGGTCACAAGGGAAAGTGCATCGAAGCCCATACACTAAGAAATTATCCTCCCCGCCCAATGCCTACTATGTTGTATCCACAACAGAAAACCTCTTTAACCGCTAAGTCAAACTAGCATGCAGTTCTATTAGCGGTTAATCCTATCGCACGTCTTATACATACTGGTGGCCAGCCAATCACGCACGTCCGTGTTCTACATTTGACACACAACTTTGTGGTACAATGTGTCAAGGCCATGAATGCAACACACAAGGTGGTCCCTTAAATCTAGGTTTAATGTGTAAGAAAAATAATACATAGCAGGAAATATAAACGAACAGTAAGTTCTAACAGGTTATGCCATGTATCACAGTTTATTCTGTATAAAGAAAATAATGAATAATGTATGAAATATGAGCTAAAATAAATAAACAGCAAATGGCAAGGTGTCTTGCCTGGTAGGATGTCGGGTGTGCTGCAATGATCAATGTGGCTCGAACTGTAACTTCGGTGGAACAACTATGCAAGGTGACCTTGGGTGGTGGCACGGACTGTTACATTGGGTCCAGAAGGGTCAAATTAGTTAGGCTCGACATAAGGTAGTCTAGAGTTGGCGAGAGAATAGGAATAAAGATATTAGTCACGGACAGAAGGATAATCGAAGGTATTTTGGTAAATAATATTTATACTATTTTATAAAATATTTTTAACACCTTAAAATATATATATTTTATTGCCAAAATATTTATATAAATAAAAACTTAAAATCGAAATATTTTTTGACTAAAACCCTAAATTTGTCAAAATAAAGTTTTAGTAGAAAACTATATATATTTTTATTAGCCAAAATAATATACTAGAAATTCCTAGCAAAATTCGGTGACTACCTTTTTATTGATCAAAATATTTGTTTCCTTTCAGTCAGAAAATAATATTTTCATATAAATAATAATATTTAGCAAATAGATAGTTTTCCAAGTAATAACAACAATAATCATAGTAAAAATAATAAGAACAATAATAATTATATTATATTATATCAGTAAAATAACACAGCTTCTTCCCCATTATACAGAGAAACAAGATAATAGTAATAATAATAGAAGTTAAAAAAACTTTTAGTAGTTGATCTTCTTAAAATACAGAACAACAAAAAAACTATAACAATATTAATAATTATAATAATAGAAATAATAATCGAAACAATAATACAGTAGAAACCTAACACTACTGTTACCTATACTTTTTCAATTGAGAGTGAAAGAGGGGTCACAAAATAAAAAGCGAGAGAGGAAGAGAGAGAGAAGTCAGTAGAGAGGAAAAAGAAAGAGGGTGGCAGTGAGGGAGAGAAACGGAGGAGAGAGAGACGAAGAGGAGAAGAAGTCGGAGTGGAGTCCGGCGACGGCTGCTCCGACGGAGGGAGGGTGAAAAGGGAGAGACTGTGGCGAAAGGGAGGAAGAGGGAAGGAGAGAGTCGGGGCTCGGGGCTGTCGGCTCACGCGGTGGCTGATAAGGAGGCGATAGTGGGGCGGAGCTATGGCGGACAGCGTCGGCGCAGCGGCCAAGACGGAGGAGGGGTGCACGAGCGCGCGGCCAGGCGAGGGTTTCGGTGGAGGCACTGCTGTGGGGGTCGCGGTACGGCACGACACGCAATGGAGGAGGCGGCACGGGTGCGGCTCCGGACGGAGCTCGTGGGAAGACACGGCGGCGGCGGAGCTTGCCAGGAGAGAACGAAAGAGGGGAGATGGGTTATCGGGGCTCACCGCTCTGGCGGCGTTCGTGGTGGAGACGCATGGAGGAAGACTCGGAGGGGCTCGGGAAGAGGAGGAGGGAGGAGACAATCGGAGATGGAGAAGGAGCGACGGCGGCACGGGCACGCCGGCGATGGACTAGGCTTGGCTGGGCGGAGGTAGGCGACCACACGCGCGGGGCGGCGATCGCTATGGTCCAGGGGAGGCACGGTGCTGGCGTGCTTCGGCTCCGGTGGAGAAAGCCCGCGCTCGGCCGTGCGGTTGGGACGCCGGCAAAATGAGGTAAGCGTTGGTGGTGGTCATGGTTTTATATTTTTTTCTGGGAATTTGTGGCTGACGGTGGTGGGGGTTCTGGAGTTGTGGTGGTGGCGCACGGCCAAGGTGGCCGGAGGGTTGTCGGGATGGCGATGGTGGTAGTTTGGGCGTTGGGTTGTGGTGGTGTTGGGGAGAGGTGTTCCGACGATGGCTGGTGGTGGCTTGGCATCGATGGTGATAATGATGGTGGTTGTGGTCATTTGTGGCGGTTATGGCCGGCGCCGAGGAGTGACGGTGCGGCCAGAGGGGGTTGGCCGGTCAGAGAGGATTTAACGAGGCTGGCGACGGTTGGTCGCAAAGGAGGGATCGGGTTATCATGGTGGCGAAGTTGTTGGCGATGGTAGTGTTGTTTGGCTCGGGACTCACAGGTGCCGGGATGGGCGTGGTGAAGGTGACGGTGTTTCTAGGGTTAGGGGGTTCGGGTCTGCGGTTGTTGGTCGGGAGAGGGGTTGGTGTGGCAGAAGAGGGTGTTGTGGCAAACAAGTGGCGGAACGATAGATGGGTGCTGGATATGGTTGGCTGGCCTGGGGCTTGGCTTAGGTTAGGGATCGGAGATTATGTCGGGATTGTCGACACGAAGAGGATGATGTATATATACAAAGATAATGTATTGGAGTTGGACACCGACACGATGCACAACACGTTTGTGGTAGAAATTTGTCGAAGATTAATTGTGGAGAATTCAATAGAAAAAGAGGGCTAGTACCTCTCCTTTTATAGGAGGTGGGAATCCCTTTAGGATAAGGACTAGGGTGGTTTAAATCCCCTTAGATAATTTATCTATTAATTTAAATCAATTCAATAAATTTAAATCCAAATCTAAATTAATTTAAATCTAGATAATCGAAGCTCAAATTAAATATAAATTCTATCCTTAAATTTAAACTATTTAAATCAAATCCATAAAATCAAATCGAGATTTAAATTGCCACAAAAAGTTTAAAATATATTTTCTAAAAATACATATAATTATAATTTTGAAAATTACATTATTATTTAAAATAAACTAATAAAATATTTATGAAATATATGTATGCACGAATTTTTTTACTTATTATTAATGACTGTTATAAACGAAAGACTTTTTATAAATAAAATAAATAAAATAATAACTTGAAAACTTTGGTACGATAGCTAAAATAATTATTATATATATTATTTTGAAACTATAAAAATAGAAAAAATGTTTTTCTAAAAATATGTACGCTGGCATATATTCGCACTCGTCGAGCAATTACGAAAAACGAATTTCGTGCGCGACGTACAATGCAACTACGCGACGTATAAATACAAAATAAAAATCAGTACCAATTTATAATAAAAATAGTAGAAATTTAGGGGTTTTACATCCTACCCAACTTAAAATAATTTTGTCCTCAAAATTAAGAATTAGTAGGGGGTGAGGAGGCACAAGGGGGTATTGGTAAGGAACAATCAATTCACAACGTTCAACCAAAAGATGCATTAGGAAATCGTGATTTTAATAATGGCGAAGATAATCATGGGTTAGCGCAAGAAAGAAAATGAGTAAGGATTAAGATTAAAACAAGATAACGGACAATAAAGATTATTGTGGTAACAAGAGAAAATAACTTAGAGACCTTAAAGTTATGGTTCCTTGAGAGTAGGTTAGGGGCACGATTAAGAGAGTGATTAGGTGCATGCCTAAATTAAGCAATTAGAAGGTCATGATAGCAAATATAGGGCCGAGAAGAAGGACGAGTAGTTTAAGACGAAGATATAGCAACATCAAGTGATAATGGTCATAGGTGATAGGATAGCTAGAGGAATTTCTAGCACAATGCTTTCGTCCTTCTAAAATAGGTGAAGGTGAAAGCAATATGGAGTTCGAAGGAGGCGTTAACGAATACGTGGTTCAAAGGCGACCGAATAATTCAAAAGGAGTTGCCAAGACAGTCGCGGATGGGACTCTAGAGGACAAGTTTAGCTATGTCCCCATCCACGTAGAACGATAGATAAAAGCGAACTAAAGTGCACTAGGTAGATCAGACCATCATGCACCGGTTCTGTGTAGACAATACGTTAGTGGATGCCTCCAATAACATATGTCATGAACAACCTTGATAAAGAATTGAGCTTGCAAAAAATAGGCCACATTATCATCATTAGTCTAGATAGTAAAAATATAGGCACGTGAGATTAAGATTGAAAGAAAGAAGAATTGGTTTAAACAATTCTAAGTCATATCATGTGTTAGTCTCCATACAGTCGTCCTACAGTCTTCTTGTCGAAGTCCTTGGTTGACTAGATGGGTTAGGGTCCTCTAAATTCTAGAATCTAAGTAAACTTGTGAATATAGGTCACAAGGGCAAAGGGATTGCTAGGTCACAAGGCATTCTACCCAACTTAAAGAATTAAAATAATAGTATTTTGGGACAAAAGAGTCATGTCTACCTAGTAGCGGTATAGTCCTAACCAATATCAAGCACGAAAGAAGGATACAGTTTATGGTAGAGGGGATCAAGTAAGATTCTAATCATGGAGTCAAGCGATAGTTTCAAAATCGAAATCGAGGAAGGAGGTCAAGTATGTGGATGAGATCCTAAACTCTAATCCTATTCGCAGGCTTGCTTGGTACGGTAAAGTAACCAAACAATTTATCTTGACCTGTATGGGCCACCACAAAAACATGTAATGCTCCAGTCCCAAAATACGTAGGACTAGGAACGTAGACATGCCAGCCTTATAATACATATACATAAGCTATAAAATACAGTAAACCACAACTACCTAATCTCATTCACAAGATGTAAGAATAAAAGATATCATATAATCAACTATGAGTTATCATTGGTACATGTAGTTGGGCGGAGACAAATCCCTACCAACTATGAAAGGAAATACATAACAAAAGAAAGAATTTTAGCGAGCGAAGCGAAGACGATCCAAGTACAATCATCTCCGAAGAAATAGAGATGATCATGGCTACGGCTAGAATACCTGTGAAAGACAAGAGCACACACCTGGTGAGATAACCAGATCCTTAGAGGGACGTAACAAGACACATAATATCATGCCAATATAACTGAATATAAATTGCTCAAATAAATAAGTCAATTAAATTATAACATGGTCCAATAAACACCTATTGAACTAGCGTACCATCCTCCCAACCAAACAAGGACATGAGATGGTAAACTAATTCACGGTGACGTATCTTTCCATGCTATGAATCCAATATGGTATCCGGATCCCAATAAGGTTTAATACCTTCTCATCGAAGTAATAAGCCACACCTACAACCAAATAAGGACAAGATGTGACGAACTAATCCGCGACAAGTTATTGTTCCAAGCTACGGTCAGATACAAGTATTCAAACCAAAAGTACTCGTACCTAACGGATAAAGGTGCCTAACTGTTCTAAGTGAAATGTAGTTAAGAACAATCCTTCCTACGCATGGGCCCTGGCTAAATGGGATCGGCATAGTCCCTCATGGGGTACCAGAGGCCCAATCAATAAGAGCATAACATTTCGCAGAACGCCAGTGGCCATCAGTAATCATGGGTCATCAATCCCGTATCTCCAGCGGACCATCCGGGTCATAAGGGAAAGTGTATCGAAGTCCATACGCTAAGGAATTGTCCACCCTGCCCAATGCCTACTATGTTGTATCCATCACAGAAAACCTCTATAACCGCTAAGTCAAACTAGCATGCAATTCTATTAGCGGTTAATCCTATCGCACGGCTTATACGTACTGGTGGCCAGCCAATCACGTACGTCCGTATTCTACATGCGACACACAACTTCATGGTATAACGTATCAAGGCCATGAATGCAACACACAAGGTGGTCCCTTAAATCTAGGTTAAATGTGTAAGAAAAATAATACATAGCAGGAAATATAAACGAACAGTAAGTTCTAACAGGTTATGCCATGTATCACAGTTTATTTTGCATAAAAAAATAATGAATAATGCATGAAATTTGAGCTAAAATAAATAAACAGCAAATGGCAAGGTGTCTTGCCTGGTAGGACGTCTGGTGTGCTATAATGATCAATGTGGCACGAACTGCAACTTAGGTGCAACAACTATGCAAGGTGACCTCGGGTGGTGGCACAGACAGTTCCATTGGGTCCAGAAGGGTCAAATTAGTTAGGTTCGACATAAGGTAGTCTAGAATTGGCGAGAGAATAGGAATAAAGATATTGGTCACGGGCAGAAGGATAATCAAAAGTATTTTGGTAAATAGTATATATACTATTTTATAAAATATTTATAATACCTGAAAATATTATTTTTTTGCCAAAATATTTATATAAATACAAACTTAAAATCAAAATACTTTTTAGACTAAAACCCTAAATTTGTCAAAATAAAGTTTTAGTAGAAAACTATATATATTTTTATTAGCCAAAATAATATACTAGAAATTCCTAGCAAAATTCGGTGACTACCTTTTTATTGATCAAAATATTTGTTTTCTTTTAGTCAGAAAATAATATTTTCGTATAAATAATAATATTCAGCAAATAGATAGTTTTGCAAGTAATAACAACAATAATCATAATAAAAATAATAAGAATAATAATAACTATATTATATCAGTAAAATAACACAGCTTCTTCCCCATTATACAGAGAAACAAGATAATAGTAATAATAATAGAAGTTAAAAAACTTTTAGTAGTAATCTTCTTAAAAAATAGAACAAAAAAAATATAACAATATTTATAATTATAATAATAGAAATAATAATCGAAATAATAATATAGTAGAAACCTAACACTACTGTTACCTATACTATTTTAATTGAGAGTGAAAGAGGGGTCACAAAATAAAAAACAAGAGAGGGCGAGAGAGAGGAAAAAGAGAGAGGGTGGGAGTGAGCGGAGAGAAGCGGAGGAGAGAGAGACGGAGAGGAGAAGAAGTCGGAGTGGAGTCCGGCGACGGCTGCTCCGGCAGAGGGAGGGTGAGAAGGGAGAGACTGTGGCGAGAGGAAGGAAGAGGGAATGAGAGAATTGGGGCTCGGGGCTGCCGGCTCACGCGGTAGCTGATAAGGAGACGGTAGCGGGGCGGAGCTATGGCGGACAGCGTCGACGCAGTGGCCATGGCGGAGGAGGGGTGCGTGAGCACGCGGCCAGGCGAGGGTTTCGGTGGAGGCGCTGTTGTGGGGGTCGCGATACGGCACGACACGCCAGGGAGGAGGCGGCACGGGTGCGGCTCCGGGCGGAGCTCGCGGGGAGACACGACGGCAGCGGCGTTGCTTACCGGAGAAGAACGGAAGAGGGAAGATGGGTCGTCGTGGCTCACCGCTCCGGCGGCGTTCGTGGTGGAGACACGTGGAGAGAGACTCGGAGGGGCTCGAGAAGAGGAGGAGGGAGGAGACGATCGGAGCTGGAGAAGGAGCGACGGCGGCAAGGGCACGCCGGCGGCGGACTAGTCTCGGCTGGGCTGAGGTAGGCGACCACACGCGCGGGGCGGCGATCGCTGTGGTCCAGGGGAGGCACGTCGCTGGCATGCTCCGGCTCCGACGGAGAAAGCCCGAGCTCGGCTGCGCGGTTGGGACTCCGGCAGAAGGAGGTAAGCGGTGGTGGAGGTTGTGGTTTTGTTTTTCTTTATCTAGGAATTTGTGGCTGATGGTGGTGGGGGTTCTGGAGTTGTGGTGGTGGCGCTCGGCCAATGTGGCCGGAGGGATGTCGAGATGGCGATGGTGGAGGTTTGGGCGTCGGCTGTGATGATGATGGTGGTTGTGGTCGTTTGTGGCAGTTATGGGCGGTGCCGGGGAGTGACGGTACGGCCAGAGGGGGTTGGCCGGTTAGAGAGGGTTTGACGAGGCTGGCGGCGGTTGGTCGGAAAGGCGGGATCGGGTTATCATGGTGGCGAAGTTGTTAGCGATGGTGGTGTTGTTTGGCTCGGGACTCACGGGTGCCGGGATGGGCATGGTGAAGGTGATGGTGTTTCTAGGGTTAGGGGGTTCGGGTATGCGGCCGTTGACCGGAAGAGGGGGCAGGTGTGGAAGAAGAGGGTGTTGCGGCAAACAGGAGGCGGAAAGGTAGATGGTTGCTGGATATGGTTGGCTGGCCCGGGACTAGGCTTAGGTTAGGGATCAGAGATTGTGTCAGGATTGTAGACACAAAGAGGATGATGTATATGTACAAAGATAATGTATTGGAGTTGGACATCGACACGATGCACAATACGTTTATGGTAGAAATTTATGGAAGATTAATTGTAGAGAATTCAATAGAAAAAGAGGGCAAGTACCTCTCCATTTATAGGAGGTGAGAATCCCTTTAGGATAAGGACTAGGGTGGTTTAAATCCCCTTAGATAATTTATCTATTAATTTAAATCAATTCAATAAATTTAAATCCAAATCTAAATTAATTTAAATCTAGATAATCGAAGCTCAAATTAAATATAAATTCTATCCTTAAATTTAAACTATTTAAATCAAATCCATAAAATCAAATCGAGATTTAAATTGCCACAAAAATTTTAAAATATATTTTCTAAAAATACATTTAATAGTAATTTCAAAAATTATATTATTATTTAAAAAACCAATAAAATATTTATGAAATATATGTATGCACGAATTTTTTATTATTTATTATCAATAACTGTTATAAATGAAAGAATTTTTATAAATAAAATAATAACTTAGAAACTTTGGTACGATAGCTAAAATAATTATTATATATATTATTTTAAAACTATAAAAAAAGAAAATTATTTTTCTAAAAATATGTATGCTCGCACATATTCGCACTCGTCGAGCAATTATGAAAAACGAATTTCGTGCGCGACGTATAATGCAACTACGCGACGTATAAATACAAAATAAAAATTAGTACCAAATTTATAATAAAAAATGGTAGAAATTTAGGTGTTTTACATGGTGTAACATGCGAGATGGAGAGCAACGCCAACAGTCCCGCCTGGACCGCGCTCTGGTGGACAACAAGTGGTCGGACTTGAACCACATATCCAACCTCTCCCACCTAAACTCTATCGAGTCTGACCACTCACCTCTCCTCATTGAAGTCAGCAACAACCCCAACCCCATCGAAAAAGCCTTCAGATTCTTGGACTTCTGGAGACATCACCCCCATTTTTAGAACACAGTGGCCGACGCCTGGAGGTCGGCGGACAACCCAGACCCCCTTATCAGATTGGCCGAGAAGCTTAAAGCCACCAGGGCTACTCTCGCCTCTTGGAGCAAGTCCGCGTTTGGCAACATCTTCCAAGAGATTAAAGCGGCGGAGGACGACGTCAAGCATGCCGAACCAGGTTCACTGCGGACCGCTCCCCAGAGGCCCGAGCTACGCTTAACCTTACCAAGGCCATCCTCAAATCCCGCATAAAAGTGGAAACTGAATTCTGGAAGCAGAAAGCCATTTTAAAATAGGATACCCAAGAAGACAATAACACGACTTTCTTCTACGCCTACGTCAGAGGACACAGGCATCAGCTCTCCCTTCACCAAATTGCTGACGAGAATGGCACGCGCCTCCATAATCAGCGGTGCATTCAGACGTCCGCCGCGAACTTCTACTCAAACCTCTTCACCAAAGACACGATGGTCAAGGATGAAATCTTTCTGGCCAAGGTCCCTTGTATCATAGACGAGCAGGAAAATGAGCAGCTCATTACCCCTCCATCCATGGATGAAGTCAAGTCCGCTGTCTGGGCCCTGGACGAACATAGTGCCCCTGGACCGGGCGGTTTCTCCAGGGTGTTCTTCCGGGCTTGCTGGAACATCATCCAAACCGACGTGATCGAAGCCGCGACTGCTTTCTTTTAAAGCACTAGCTACCCTAAATCCCTATCTCGAGCTAAACTTATCCTCATCCCAAAAAAAGATAATCCGAAGACCTTTAGGGATTTTTGCCCGATCAGCCTATGCACCTTCGCTAACAAAACCATATCCAAGATTATTGCCACCCGAATGTCTCACCTCCTTCCCAAGATTATCTCTAAGGAACAAAGCGGCTTCGTCCCAGGACGGAACATCACTGACAACATCCTCCTTGCCCAGGAGATGATCACTTGCATGAAATTTACCTCGAGAGGAGGCAACATTGCCATCAAGCGTAATACGGAGAAGGCCTACGATCGCTTGGACTGGCAATTCCTGATATGGGTCCTCAGGAACTATTGTTTCTAGACATCATTTACATATCCATTAGCAACTCATGGTTCTCCACTGTCATCAACGGGCAGGCAGATGGATTCTTTAAATCTAGTCGAGGGGTCCGACAAGGAGATCCTCTATCATCCACAGTCTTCATCATCGTCACAGAAGCCCTCAGCAGAAACCTTAACAACATGGTCAACACCCCGAGATTCCGTCACTTCCACACCACCGCTGGCTGCTTCGTTATCACACATCTGGCTTACACCGACGACGTCCTTATCTTCTTTTCGGGGGACACCGGCTCCGTGGAGGTGGTCCGCAACACCCTGGAGAAATACTCATGATGCTCTGGACAAAAGAAAGATGCTCCGGACAAAAAATCAACCACGACAAAAGTGTTATCTACACCCACCACAAAGCCAACAAGAGCCACTCAGCTACTCTCACCAATCTTACCTTCTTCTCCACAACATACCCTCCTTTCTCCTACCTGGGCTGTCCTCTGGTTTACGACAGATCGAAATCGGGCATTTTCGGCGGGCTGGTTACCAAGGTCAAAAAGAAGATCGAGGGATGGCACAATGCCACATTATCTCCAGGTGGCAAGATGATCCTAATCAAGCACGTGCTTTCTTCTATTCCTATCTACACCCTGGCAGTCTGCTCCCCACCGTTGAAGGTCCTCTCCTCCCTTGAGGCTCTCTTTGCCAAATTCTTCTGGGGTCACCATGACGGTAAGGATAAGCATCACTAGGCCAGCTGGGACACTATGGCCAAACCTACAGACGAGGGAGGCCTCGGGTTCACTAAATTATCTCACATCGTGGATGCCAGCTCCATGAAGTTGTGGTGGAAGCTACGATCCCAATCCTCTATCTGGTCACGGTTCATGAGAGCCAGATACTTCCAGTACTCCTATCCAGCGACAGCAGCAGAAGCCAACAGTCACTCCTTCGCTTTCTGGTGCCGTATTCTTCATGGCTGTCACCTGGCCGAACCCCTCATCTGCCTACATCTCGGAGTCGGAGAGTCTTTTCCTAGCCTTGAACGGTGGATCAGCAATCGAACCTACCAGCTATCCCCGAATGCCGCCCCTAATTGCTCGATCAGGGATCTTTGGGACCCGGAGGTGGGATGGAGATGGAAGCGGATCGGGGAGTGGATCGGGCAGGAGGCGGCGACAGAGCTCGCTTCTGCTGACCTCAGGATCACCGATCTCCCAGATAAATGGATTTGGACCCCCAACATCGAAGGTGAGTTCTCGTTGGCCTCTGCTAGGCGGAAGGATAGGGGAGGCGGCACGCTAGCCCCACTCATCGCGCCCTTCTGGCAACTATGTATCCCTAACAAGAGGTCCTTTCTGATCTGGAGAGCTCAGCGGAGGAAGCTCCCGACCGACGATTCCCTCACCTCCATCGGTTACAGCCTCGCTTCCAGTTGTCACTTTTGCACCTCTCACAGTCCAGAAACTGCGGAACACATCCTTCTATCCTGAGATCTTGCTAATATGATATGGTGTGACCTCTCCCATCGCTGCAGGAAGAGGCATCATCTCGGGGGCTTCAACGATCTCCTAGCTAACTGGGGAGACTCCCACAACCATCAGATCGCTGCAGCCGCAGGTATATGGGTTCTCTGAAAGAATCAGAACAAATTTAGGTATGAGGGACGCCAATTCAATCCTGACCAACTGACCCGCGAAGTCCGCCGCCAAATTCTTAAAACCAGGAAACGTTGCTCACACTCATCGGAGCAATTCTGGCAAGCATGGAGTTAGCCTCGCTCTTTGTGACATTCCGGCTTTCGGAAGCCTCTTTGTTCTCCGACTTCCCCGCCCGAACTTTCTTTCTTTTTGGCCCTTTTGTCAGTATACTTGTACAGGCTTTGGCATTTTGTGCTTTATGGTATACTTGTATTAGCTCGGCTTTTTGGCTTTCTTGAATAAAATGGGTGGGTGTTAAAAAAAATTATATATATATATATATATATATATATATATATATTCTCGGTATATATTCAACATTTTATTTTAAAATGTATGTTGTTTATATTTTGTAGTACATATAAATAAATGAATTTATATATGTTTTCCATAAAGAAATTCTCTTTATTTGTTGTGTGTCTGGGAAAATTACAACTGTAGGAATCCGATCTAGAAGACGATCGCTTTATCCCTTGGACTATGCGAAGAAGAAAAGCTCTCAAAATTTTGACAGTAGATATCAATGTATCTGTACAATGAATGAGGAAAAGAACTCTATTTATAGAGTCAAGAATAATAACTGAAAAGATAACTGTCTTCACAGCCTATGCCTAGTTAAAAATCATGCAGGATTTAACATACACAAGGCTGTGAGCAGTTACTGGACGTGGCCTGTAACTGTTGGACACATGGCAATCATGCATGAGTCGTGTGTAAGTTACAGGACACGCAGGCGAGAGATCAGTGGCATGGCTGCCACGTACTCCAATTTGATGAAATCCATGCAGACTTGTTGAAGACGAAATCCACGCGAACTCGGCGTAAAAAGCTTCAAAATCTACGCAAACTTGGGGCAGGAAGCTTCAGGATCCACGCAGACTTCGAGGCAAAGAACTTCAAAATCTACGCAAAGTTGAGGAAGAAAACTTCAGAATCCACGCAAACTTGAGATGAAGATCACAAATACACGCAGACTTGAGATAGAACTGCCAGCTGTCTTGATTCGGCGTGTCTCGACTGACACAAAATCTCTGACAGTAATTGCTTTGTCAGTCTTATTAAATGACAAGAAACCCTTTTGGTACGCCAACTCGACGAAGGCTGAGTCTTGCTGAAGAAGATTTCGAAAATCACGCGATAGACGGCGATGATCTCTCGAATTCTGTGTATACGTGGCATACGAAGAGATATTCTTCGACTGTCGTGTTGTCAGTCATAATTATTCTTTGACAAATGATGAGCTGTCTCCCAGAGTGATTTATTTATATTGTCTGGATCAACTGAGCGTGACTTTTGACTCTGTCTTGATCAACTCAGCGTGACTTTCATTTTTGAGGTCTACAAAACCCCTTTCAAAGTTTTCGAAAAATGATAAATTATTTCGAAATACTTTGAAAATAGAGACGATAAAATGGATTTAGTCACGCTGAGATGACTTCAAAATTTTTCGGAAGTCGAAAAGACTTCAAAGTTCTTTGAAAACATCCAAATGAACTTATTAAATGTCATAATGACTCTTCGTTCTCCGAGACTGATTGTATCCAATTTATGGTGGAATATAAACCGCCGGCAAAACTCAGTTATATAAACAGGAAGAAGTTTCATTTTTAATCTTCATCTTACGTCAATATGACACCAAAGGAGAAAGCTGAGGAAGAAGCACGCAAGTTGGGCTTTTGTTCTCATGGTGACCCCACTTTTAGGGGTGAAGAGCCAGAGCCCCTCATCTTCGAGCTCAAAGATGATCCCTTGCAACTAGCCAAGAATTTCTTGAGCTATTTTGGCTTGGATGGCTCGTCCTCTTCTGATGGGCGCAGCCTCATAGAGCAGCGTGAAATGTTTAAAGCTCTGTTGCACTGTCTGGGAGTTAGGAGCGTAGAAGAACTAGGCACCAAGCTCAGTCGCTCTGGGAAATAGAGCGTGACTTTTATGCTTTTGTTGCACTTTTTGTTTTGTCTTTTGTAAGGCCATCAGTGCCTGTCTTAAGAAATGAAGTACAACTTTTGTGTTTGATCTGCGTGCCTTAATGAGAAATATTAATCAGCAGTCTTTGATTGTTTCCAATGTTGCTCTGTCTTCCAAAGCACACGTGACACTCATTCCACAGTTTACGAGCGCTATTTATGCGGATCTTTTCCAAGAATAGACTTGTACTTTGCCCTTTAAATAGATGGAAGAGTTTCACAGATACTCATCTCCCATTCTTCTTCTTCTTCTCTGAGAATGAAATTTTTGGGAGATTTCACTCTCAAACAAGAAAGCAATGTTTTCTAATGTTCGACTTCTGCGCACTGTATCAAACATGAGTTTGCCAATCCTTAGCACCAAACTTGAAGGTAAATCAGTGTAATGCGTGCACTTATTTTTGCTGTTGAAGATAGGCTTTCTGTTTCTTGTTTCTGATTTGAACAATACACGCCTGTCTCTGTTTGATAAATGCATACTGAATAATTTCTGTTGATCTAATTTTTTTTCTTCTTAATGCTTTCTGCAGAAACTTGGCTGAAAATTTTCTTCAGAACTGGCATGGGGATGTGGATGCTGTAGAGTATATCCTGCTGACATCTACATCAGGGAGCTCATACGCTTTTGACGCGTAAATCAGACAACTCAGAACTCTTCGTGGGATAGAATGGTCTTCCTTAGATGGTAGGAAGAGCCTTTATACACGAGAGTTGGATGGTAGAGTCAACTCTACTACCGAGAAATCGGGTAGTAGAGTTCCTTTCGCGGGAGAACTAGGAATTGTATCCCAAGGTTGGATACATTCCTGTCTCCTCTGAAAGGTCGCTCTTAATCCACCAGTTGTATTGGCAGCACTACGACTTCGGGCTGCCACACTCTGTGGTTCTCCTCTCGTTTGAGAGAGAAGACCAGAGTTTGATTCCTGCTGATCTGGTCGTGACTGAGACCCAGATAGTCAGGAATTGCCACCAACAACGAACCTGACGGAGAAGGTCCGACGGAGAAGATCCAAAGAAGAAGATAGATCTCTATTAGGTTATCGTTGTGGTATAGAATGAAAATCCAAAATTATAATAGATTTCCATTATGATTTGTAAGAAAGTCTAAGAAAATATAATAGACTTTTTATGGTGAAATGAGAATGGAAATGACAATTCTTCTATGCTCAATGATTTGTATTTGTGGATAAATTATGGACATGATAGATAATAAAATCATCTTTTCTGTTTTAGAGTATATGATATTATCAGAGGTATTATGGATGTGATAATATATAGGAACTCAAAAGAAAATAGATTGATTTCTATGTAGAGGTCAAAACATGACAAATGAGTAAGTAGATTCGAAATTGATTCAGAGGTTATGAAAACATGATAAATAACGAATCCCCACTTAATAAATTGATAGAAGATTATGAACGGATGAACCGTTAGGAAATGATGAACAGATGAACTGTCGAGTGAATGTAATAAATGAACGGATGAACCGTCAAGTATTAATGAACAGGCGAACCGTCTGATGAATGTGAGAAATGAATGGATGAACCGTTAAGCATTAATGAATATGTGAAACGTCGGATGAATAAGGAACTTCTGCCTATAAATATAGCAGAAATCTGGCGAGAACGAATAGTTCTACTCCTCAACATAAAAATGTCATCTGGAGAAGCATCCAAGAAGACTGAGATAGCCTCAAAGGTTCAGAAAGGCACTGAAGAACGCCCTGCTGGTCCAGTCAAAATGAAGAAGACGGAAGCAGGCGAAGGTTCGTCTGCACCCAAGCCACCAAGGGACATTCTGGATTTTCTGCTCGAACCAGGAAGGACTGAAGAAGAGGAAGCCATGAGGATGGCCGCTTGCAAATTCCTTGTGGGTTCTAGCAAAGAGGTTCTCGGCTCTTTTGCTGATCACGTCTTCAAGAAGGACGGTAGTGGCCCACGTCCAAAAGTAGAGAAAGATGATAGTGATCTTCCTTAATATCATATATCATCATTCATGAAAATAAAATAAAAATTTTATTTTTAAACATGAATTTGTCTGATGATTACAAGTATTTACATTTATACATAGTACTTTTTAAGGAATTTGCCATTAATAGGCATCAAAACTTTTTGACCATCCAATTCTGAGAGTTGATAAGCTCCATTTGAGAAAACTTTGCTCATAATATAGGGACCTTCCCACTTTACGTCAAATTTGCCCTTACTCATATGAGTCATAGTCATAGGACGTCTGACTGTTAGAACAAGTTCTCCTTTTTGATATGATCGAACTCTGACTTTTTTATTAAAAGCTCTTGAAATTCTAGCTTGATAGAATTCAATATTCTGTTGAGCAGATAATCGCTTTTCATCCAGAGCTTCTAATTTCTGAATTCGAAGACGATCGTTATTTTCAGCAGTGAGTTCATTAGCGATTGCTATCCTTAAAGAAGGAATTTGAATCTCTAATGGAAGAACAGCTTCGCAACCATACACCAGAGAGAAAGGTGTACATTTGGTAGCATTACGAACTGTAGTACGATAAGCCCACAAACATTCCCCGAGCTTGTCACTCCAATTACGTTTGTTAGTGGAGACAAACTTCTTTAGGAGTTTGATGATAGTCTTGTTGAAAGCTTCTGCTAATCCGTTAGCTGCTGGATTATATGCGGTAGAAGCCACATTATTGATCCGGTGATCGTCACATAATCGAGTAAATTTCTGGCTGACGAACTGTGGTCCGTTATCATGAACAATGCGTCGAGGAACACCAAATCTATAGATGACGTGGTGCTTAATAAAGCTGATGACATTAGACATCTTAACTTCAGATAAAGGAATGGCTTCGGCCCATTTGGAGAAGTAATCGGTTATTGCGAGAATGAACCGATGACCTTTAGATGACGGTGGATTGATCGGGCCGACAATGTCCATGCCCCAAACTTCGAAGGGCCATGATGCTGCCGTCAGATGTAGAAATTCCGAGGGTTGATGAATAAAATCTGCATGGATTTGACAAGCTTTACACTTCTTTGCATATTCGATGGCATCAGATACCATGGTGGGCCAATAATAACCCATACGTCGAATACGGTCTTGAAGTTTTGGTCATGGCTGATGTGCTCCACAAATTCCATCATGTGCTTCGCGAATGATTTGTTGAGCCTCGTCACCGGCAACACATCGAAGGAGTAAACCATCATAAGCTCGACGATATAAGGTCTTTGTTGTATGATTGTAGTAGAATCTGAGTGATCGTCGTCTGATAGATGCTGTCTCACTCGGATCATCCGGAAGAATATCATATAATACGAGATCTAAGAAAGGAAGTCTACAATCCGTATCTGTATTCTGATTCTCAGTCGAGTTACTGAAGATGAATTCCATGCTGGAATCGGATGAAGATGACATCGATTTACGACTGAATCTAAATCCTCTTGTTGTGTTGACGTCATGAGATGTTGATTCTTCAATGTCAACTGGAAGTCCTAGAGTCAAGTTATTTTCAAGATGAAATAATTCTCGATTACGAACAACAATCATTTGGTGCCGTCTGATTGGAATAGCCAGCACCGCTGCAAGATTAGCAAGGGCATCAGCTTCTGTGTTACATGCTCGCCTAACATGTTCAATGAAGAATTCTTCAAACGAAGAAGCCATAGATATAGCTGTTTTATGGTAAGGAACCAGATCTTGATGGCAAACTTCATAAGTACCCCTGATCTGATTGACAATGAGTTTAGAGTCTCCATACGCCTCCAAATATTGAATATTCAGATGTTTAGCGAGTTGAAGACCAATAAGTAATGCGTTGTACTCAGCTACATTGTTTGAACATGGCTGATCGAGATAATAAGCTCTTTGGATAGCAAGACCTTCTGGCGATACAAGAACAATTCCAACTCCAGCGACAATATCGCCATTAGGACCAATTCTTGATGCTCCATCAAAGAATAGACGCCAAGTAGGATCTTCTTCAGCAATTTGATTTGAATCTAGGACTTCATCTGGGATTTCATCATAGAGTTTTGAATTTTCTGGAATTGAGAGAGCAACCAGAAAATCAGCTAAAGCTTGTCCTTTGACTGATTTCTGAGGAATATAGTGCATGTCATACTGTGCAAGTAGGATTCCCCGGTTAGCTAATCAAGAATTCAAAACACTGGGTTTCTTCATCATGATCCGTATAGGATTGATCATGGAGATGACATGAATAGTCTGGCCAATGATATAATGTCGTGTCTTTTGAACAGCGAACATCAAGGCTAGACATTCTTTTTCAACCGGTGAATATCGAGGTTCAGCTCCGGTCATAGTGCGGCTGAGATAATAAATGGCTTGTTCATGGCCATTTTGATTCTTTTGAGCGAGTAATGCACCCAATGAATGACTCATTGCTCGAGTATAGAGGAGGAACAGTATTCCTGAGACGGGAGGTACCAATACTGGAGGGCTCATCAGATATTGTTTTGTATCATCGAATGCTTTCTGATATTCATCATTCCAGACAAAAGAGACACCTTTCTTCATAAGTTTGTTGAATGGTCTGCAGCGTCCTGATAAATTAGAGATGAATCTCCTGATATAAGCGATTCTTCCTTGAAATCCTCGTAGCGCTTTTAAGGTGCGTGGAGGACGCATCTCTTGGATGGCTTTGATCTTTTCGGGATCCACGTGTATACCTTTAGAGGTAATGACGAAGCCGAGAAATTTACCACTAGAGACGCCTAAAAAGGAGTTAGTAGGGTTCATCTTTAATTGATGCTTACGCATTAGATCAAATATAGTCTTCAAATCTTGGATATGATCCTCCTTTTGTCGACTTTTGACTGCAATATCATCAACATAGCATTCGACTATTTTTCGCAAATGTTTACGGAATATAGTGCTCATAGCTCGTTGATAAGTTGCTCCTGCATTCTTGAGACCGAATGGCATAACTGTATAACAGTATGTACCAATCGGCGTTCTGAAAGAAGTGTGCTTCTCGTCCTCTGGAAACATTTTGATCTAATTGTACCCAGAATACCCGTCCATGAATGACATTCGTTCAAATCCACAGGTATTATCAACCATGACATCAGTGATTGGTAGAGGGAATTCGTCTTTAGGACATGCCGCGTTGAGATCGCGGAAGTCTATGCATACTCGGATCTTGCCAGTCTTTTTAAGAACAGGAACAATATTAGCTACCCAATCGGGATGTTGTTCCTCTCTAATAAACCCAGAGGTAATGAGTTTATTGACTTCAGCTTCAATTGCATCCATGATGTCTGGACGAAATCGTCGCTGTTGTTGTTTGACCGGTTTATCATTCGGCAAGATATTGAGCTTGTGAGTTGCAATTTGAGGATCAAGCCCTGGTATATCTTCATAACTCCAAGCAAAGACATCGATGTAATCACGAATGAGTTTGATCATGTCTTTCTTATCAGTTTCTGAAAGACTTTTACTGATGAATATTGGTTTGGGAGATCCCTCTTCACCAACATCTATTTGAACAAGTTTATCTTCAGTCGGAGGTTCTTTTTGCTCGAAACGGAACTCCCATTGATTATCTAATCTTTGGGTCCACTGTTCTGATTCAGGTGAGATTTCAAACTCTTCTTCGTCTTCATCACTTTCTTCAGAATGGTCAATGGAAACCATGTTGGAAGACAAAATGTTGCAGTAGAAGTCACCGATACTCGTATCGAAATCCTAAAAAGTGGTACTAGAAGAATCAGATCTCTTATCTTCGTCAGACTCGGGATCTTCATGGATAATATTGATGAAAGGAGTAGGAGCAGTATAACCCAATCCGTATTTCGTCCTTCCATATTTCAAAGAAGGAATCCGGACAGGTATTTTTCTTCCTTTTCCATCATTGAGGCCAGTCCTGAAGTCATAGCCCATATTTTTGATGATGTCTCTATATTGCTGACTATAACGACGTAGTTGTAATCTTCCAGTATCATCATCTTCAAGATCAGAAGGATTTTGAGGCCCTTTGTAGAAGAATATTGGAATGTCTCCTGGCTTTCTGCTGGGAACTAGAAAGTATGAAGATTGTACAGGTTCTAGGGATACATCTGTATGAACAGTCTGTACAACTCCTATGGTTATTGTGTTCAAGTCATCTAACAGATGTAAATAACTATGAACATAATTACACACATCAACGTACTGCAAAGGTGGAGACTTTTCATTAAATGTAAAAGCAGCAATATTTACATTGGGAGAAGGCTGAGCCTTAGAGATTTTAGCCAAGTCAATGACTAAAGGGGGAGAAGAAGAAGAAGCTTTGTTTCGATTAAGATCGATAACAAATGGCTCAGAAGAGGTGAGCTCCCTTGAAGTTTGAGTAGGAAGAGTAGTCCGCCCTCCAACTGTAATTAGCAGAGTATCTTGTGAAGATACAGGAACTGTAGTACGCCTACTGACAGGAATGATCAGTATATTTTGAGTAGATGACTGAGGTAACGGAGAGATCCGTCCACTCACTGGAATGATGAAAGAATCTTCTCCAGAGGGTTTAGGAGATTGTTGCTGAGTAGTTCGACCTTTAACAGGGATTATTAAAGTCTCACTTTGTGCATCTTCTTTCTCCATAGCTTGTATGATCCTTGTATACTCTTCTTTGTACATTCGGGAATCGTTGAAATAAGCTTCAACCCCATGAAAGGGATTTATATCAGCAACTTCTTTTTGTACTCTTCCATTGCTATCAATGTATTTAAAACATTGATGAAGAGTAGAGGGCACCACATTATTTTCATAAAGAAAGGGCCTCCCCAGAAGAAGATTATAGGATCCCACGATCTCGATCACATAAAAAGTGACTTTAGATCTGAAATCGCCTATCTGAAGCTTCAGATGAATCTTTCCCAAAGGCTCACTTCGGCTTTGATTGAATCCCAAGATAGTAGTAACCGTCTTGGAGAGCTTGTGAAAAGGGATTTTTAGTTCATCCAACAGACTCTTTGGCATTATGCTTATAGCAGACCCTGGATCAATGAGGATATGATCTATCTTCATTGTATCGATATAACCAGTGTAGTAGAGAGGTCGGTCATGTCGATTATCCTCCAGTAGCATGTCGTCTTGTGTAAAGGTGATATTTGGGATAATCTCCAGTACACTGTTGCAATATAAGCAAGTGGCAGGTTCCGCATCTGGCTTCTTCAATTGTGCAAGACAAGAGTCAGCTTGTAGAAGTGCTTCACTTAACGTCTCCCGAGTTTCTTTAGAAAGACGTAGAAGTTCAAAGAGGGACATTCTAGCTGGAGTATTAGCAAGTTGAGCCAAAATGTCAAAGTTGTAAGGCTTCTGAAGTCCAAGAGGAGAGGACTTCTTGATTGGCTTATCAAACTGAGCTTGTTGCTTGCCTTTCTCAAGAGTTGTGGGTTTGGGAGTGTGAAACCCATATTTCATGTGAATTATTAGATTTAGTATTATTATTATTATATTATTTCGAGTGTTAAATGATTTCAATAAAATAACATGGATTTTTGGATTTCAGACCCAGACCCGAGTCCGAACCCAGACCCTGGCCTGAGCCCGAACCCAACTTCTTTTCCTTCCTAATAATTCTAATTGGACTTGGCTTAATTTTTAATTATAAAAAAAAATATAATATATATATATAATACTTGGTCTTAGCTGGTCCCGAAGGACCAGCGATTGGGAGTGGGGACTTGTTCCTCCTCCACACGTTTTGTAACGTTCAGATCACCCACTCCCTTAATATTCCTCCACTCTCCTCCATTCATTTTCCAAACGTCACCCACTACTCTTCCCATTAATAACTCCTCACGTTCTCCACACTTCCCATCTCTCCCACTCCCACACTCACGTCACCCCTCACAGAGAAGAAATTGAAATTCTCTCATCTCTCATCTCTCTCTCTTTCCCTCAGAGAACACAAAATCAAACCTCTCTCTTTCCCACTCTTTCCTCTCTGGAGAACAGCCCTAACCCTAACCCCCAAATCCTGCGGTCCGCCACTGCACGACGCCCTTCCGGCGAAGCCTCTCTGCGCGACTCTCCCTCGGCCAACCGCCCAGAGCGCGGATCCCCGCGCCGCCCGACCATCTCAGGCCACCCGAAGCTCCGCGGCCCCTTTCCGGCCAGATCCGCCCCTGAGCGCCGCTTCCAGCGGGCCGACCGGCTCCCTCGCGCCCCCTTCTGTCCCCGAGGCCGCCGCCTCCTCCTACAGCGCGACCCCAGCGCTGTCCCCTCTTCCGCGCGCCGCCAACTCCGACAGCACCCCGACCGCGCGTGGCCGACCCCGTCGTCGCCCCTCTTCCGAGGGTCCAGCGCTTCGCGGCGACCCTGCTGTCCAGATCCACGATCCCGTGCACCCGATCCAACGTTGTCCGAACGTTGTTTCGGCTCTCCCCAAGTTCTTCCTGCGGCTCCCCGCCAACGGAAATTTGGTAATCCCTGTTAATCACTGTAGTTCGTCCCTCCCGTAGAGTCTATGATGATATCGGTCCCCGGTTTCCCTTTGGGAGATCCGGTTAGCTGCGTAGTAGATTCGGTTAGCTGCGTTAGCATATTCTGTGATTTTGTCTGCTGGGTTTTGTATGTTGTTGGTTGATTTTGGATTTCCTGGGTATTTCGGGAAGATTTTGGTGGTTTGGAAAATTATTTCGGTGGATATAGTTTCGAGATTATATTTGGTTGGAACAATTGCAGGTTTCTGTGGTGCATTTCCCAGTTTTGGGTTGTCCCGAAATAGAGAAAGTACTGTCCAAATTTTTACAAAACTTTATTTAATTTGATTTCAAAATCGGTTTTCGAAAATGAATTTTCAAACTGATTTTTCGGACGACGACCGTACCGGTCTGTGGGCCCTGGCGAAATGCAAACGCACCGGTCCGACCGGGCGTTGTGGTATTAGCTGGATTTTGATGATGGACTGAGTCTGAGACTCCAACTTATATTTTAAATTATTTTATTTAATAGTTAAGCTATTTATTATAGTTATTTAATTACTGCATTTTATTTAGTAACTTAATCGTTTCCTCTTATTTTGATGTAAAAGAATTGTACCGGGCATAAGCCCATAACTCTAGGATGATTAGCTGTGCCCATGTATTGTTTAGCGTAGGTTTTACTTTATTTTCTGGGTGGATGTTGATCTTGGGTGGTATTTTGATTAGACGTATAATCGTAGTTAGAACGTAATCATAATCGTATAATTAATTAGGAATTAAATTAAATGGATGAAAAATTAGTAAATAACTAGTTCATGATTTATCATTAAAAGAAAACTATATTTTAAAAATATATTACAAAAACACAAAGTTTTCTAAAGTTAATTGATTCTCGTTGTTATTTCCAAATAATCCAATTAACCGGCTTAATCAAACGCACGTAGTTGCGACGTAAACGTTAGCTGTAGATTAATACAAATTAAAACCTGACTAGGACTTACTACTAGAGATTGCAACTAGCACTTAGCCTGGTTATTCAAGGTTCTAAGTCGAGTTCTAAACTGTAGGAACTCGAAGTTACAACTGACGTTCCTCCTCGGTACCGACTCGTCTTTCCAGTCAATCTAATACAAGACAAGTTTCGAACTATGTATTCCTGTATTTTATTTAGTAAAGTTAAGCTGCATGTTAAACCACACTGCTGGCACGGAACTCTACCGACTGTTACTGTTACTGAATCTGGGACTGGGGGAATAGTGTAGACGTTTATGACCAAAGCCCCTACAGAACTGACTGTGTTAGCTTACCCCTCTCACACACGGGGATAAGCCATATTGTATCGCTAGGATACTGCTGCTCAACCCAAGCCGGTCATAAACGTTTGCATATTCAAAACACACTGAACTGTTTTAAACTGCTAAAAATTGTTATTTTAAACTGTTTATCCTGCACTTTCCAATTACTGTTTAAGATATGAGATGCATACTTCGTTCTTGCTCCCTCCTGACTGGAGACAACATTTTAGGTATCACTGAGGATGAAGAGCTATACTATAATAGCTATTATGACCCGGTTCTCTACCCTGCGACGATACCGGAGCCGTCTCTAGAGGACGCTGATCCTGGGACTACAGAACCAGATGTTTAGATAGTTTTCTTTTCTGCATTTTCTTCTTTATTTGGAGTTTGTAGTTTTATTTCAGTATTTCCCTTCCAGTTGTATTTCTGAATATTTTATTAAACAAAGTTTCAAATTTCGAATAGAACAGTTGTGACAAATGTACTTGTGTTGTTGTGAATACCTGCAATGGAACAGCTTACTGTCGCCGTCTCACCACGGTGCAGGCTGGGCATGGTCCGGTTCGACCCATTAACTTGGGATCGGGTCGTGACATGTTTTCAGTGGTGGCCCATGCAGGTCCACAACAAACAACAACTTAGGAAAACATACCTAGAAATAATTAGAACACTAGAACATTGATTTGTCACGACATAGGTCCGATTCATATATAAATAAATATTTTTGCTTGATTATAGACCGGTAGGCTACCTTGCTTATGTGTGCGTCCTAAACCTTCCAGAGAATGACCGCTGACCAAATCCTGCTGGCGATGAGGTGTCATCTCCGGATCATACCCCATCTCCTCAACCAAGCCCAGGGTCTTTTCCCTCGCGGCTGTTTGACCGTCCTCATAGTGCATCCAGTGAAGTTTTCCCTACACTGGCGATTCCTACCTCATCTCAAACCAAGTTGCATTTCCTTGGTGGAGTATTCATTTTTGTTGCTCCACCAGTACCAGCAATCATCTTCCAAATGGTTGTCCTATTTCAAGAAATCCTGGAGTTCCAGAAAGCTCAAGATGAAGCCCAACATGAACAGAAGAATATCACGAGAGAAGACATGAAGAACGTCATGATGTAGCCTTAGTTATTCCCAACCAAGTTAGAGCAGAACTTTTGTCCTAGGAAGGATACCCTTGAATCTAGAAGATATTTGGGTCCCATCAAGTACTCTACTTTCCGACAGCCTTGTCGTAAGAAGCTATGGGCTTGTAACTATTGCAAGAGGCCTGGACATCAGACCGTTCGTTGCCGCAAGAGATTGGGACAATGTTTGGCATGTGGATCTGCTGAACATCGGGTAAAGGACTGCCCCTTATCTTTCCATCAAACCAGAGCTCATATCCCAGCAACACCTGTTAGGCCACAACCTAGGGACCCTCTTCCTATCCAGCAGACCCTGCCCCTTACAATAAGGCTTGATGCATACTCGAGGTTCATAGAAAAGGAAGCAGTTGGAGACTGCTCATGCAAGAGCCAGGACCATGAAGAATAGTACCTAGAACCGCTGTATAGCATCATCTTTTTGGAAGTTGTAACAGGATGTCCTTAGATCAATCGTAAGAGTTTTGCTGTAATTCTCCCCATGAATAGAAATTTTAGTTACACCCTTATGGCAGATGTTTTCCCTGATAGTCTCCCCGGATTATCCCAGATCTAGACATAGGATTCACCCCTGACCTAGTCCCCGGCTCTTTCCCTAAATTCTAAAGGATGTTACAGAATCAACCCGAAGGTGGCCAAGAAGATGAAGGACCAGATCAATGAAGGCTCTAGGATTTATTCAGAGTGGAACTTTACCTTAGGGAGCACCTATCTTGTTTTTACCCAAGAAGGATGGAACAACGGATGTGCATCGGTTACCAGACACTAAAGAACAAGTACTTTCTGCCCGGATCGAGGATCTGTTTGATCTGGTTGTATGGAGTTAGGGTGTTTCAAAGTTTGACTTAAGATTTGACTACCATCAAATCAAAGTCAGGAAAGAGGATATTTCCAAGACGGCGTTCAAACACCAAGTATGGATAGTTTTCTTTGGTCAGGACGTTAGACTGACAAATGCTTCTGTTGTGTTCATGAATCTCATGAACAGAGATTTTCATGAGTATTTGAATCAGTTTATCTTCTCCATAGATAACATTCTGATATATTTGAAGACTGAAGAAGAGCATGAAGAACACCTGAGGAAGTTTTGGAAACTTTGAGGAAAAAGAAATTTTATGGTAAGTTATCTGAACGTGGATTCTTGACAAGGTGGACTTTTGGCCATGTTGTCAAGAGAAGAAATTTCGATGGAAGATAGCTGTTGTTGAAGAATGGTATACCCCAAGTTCAATTCGAAAGATTTTTGAACTTGGCCGGCTACTATCAGAAGTTCATGAAGGATTTCGCCAAGATTGACTGAGCCAATGACGAAGCTCACTTGGAAGAATGAAGAGTTCATCTGAACGAAAGTTTGTCAGGCGGCATTGAGGAGCTGAAGAAGAGACTTACCACTACACCAATCCTTGCGCTACCTGTAGGAACCGGTGGGTTCTCAATTTACAGTAATGCCTCTGAAAAAGGACTGGGCTGCATTTTTCAACGACATGGGGAAGTAATTGCTTACACGTGTAGGCAACTACAGACTCATGAGAAGAATCATCCCACGCCTAATTTGAATTTACTGCAATTATCTTTGAAGCTATGGAAGCATAATTTTTATGGAAAGGGAGTGAAATATATACGGACTACAAAAGTCTGAAATATGTCTTCACTCAGAAAGGGCTGAATGTTAGACTAAGAATATGGCTGAAGCAGATAAAGAATTTCGACATCAACCTGCAGTACCATTCAGGTAAGGCTAATGTGGTCGCTGATGCACTTGGTCGATACCGATGGCAAAGTTCTTAACCAAGGACTAGCACCTGTTAGAAGACATCGAAAAGTTTGGACTGGAGGTTATACTACCTGGAGATAGAAGGACGGAGCTGGATGCTGATTCAGTATTGATGAAGTTCGAAGCTGAGGGATAAAAATCAAGAGAACGTAGTTTCAAAACGAGGCACTTTGCAGGCTTAGAGATCAAGTGTTGGCAGGAACACTTGAGGGTCTCTAAATTAATCAGCATTGGAACTCTGAAGAATGGTGCGAGACTTTGCGTATCGGCTGACAAACGGAGGAGCGAGTTGATGAAAGAAATGCACCAGTTGCAGTATTCCATAAATTCAGGAGATAATAAGATATATCGGAATATGCCTCCATTGATTGGTGTTATGGAATAAAGAAGGACAATTCCAGGTATGGGATTAGATGCGAATTTGTCAACATGAGGAATTTAGCAAGAGGATAACAAGCTTGTTGGAGCCGCTGGACAATTCGGAGTGGAAGTGGAAGCATATAACAATAAACTTTGAGTAAGGATTGCCTTGTTCCCAAGGAGGGAAGGGCACCAATTGGATTTTAGTAAACAGACTGACTAAGTCAGCACACTTTTTTCCTTCAAAGTTGGTTATCCACTAAGAAGTGGGCAGCATTGTACGAGAAGCATATCTACCGGATTCATGGAGTACCGCGGGACGAGCAAGCAAAGAGGTCAATCCAGACGCTTGAAGATGTATTGAGATTTTGCGTCTTGGATTTTGGTAGGTCTTGGGAAGACCAAATTACTTTTGGTGAAGTTTTCTCCTACCAGAGGAACAATCAGTTTTGACGGAGCTGGAAATTGAGGCCAGGTACATCAGGTTATTTGAAGTTTAAGACGAGTTGGAAGTAGCGTACCAGTTAGCTCTACCAGCTAATCTTGAGAGTGTGCAACGTCTTCTACATCACAGCTCAGACACTACATTTCGGATTCCGAGTCACGTTTTGAATAATTCAGAGCTGAAGATTGGACTTAACCTTTCAGTATCAGAGAAACCAGTTGCAAGCCTAGTCAGAGGTAAGAAGAAGATCAGAATTTGAGCCATCACTTAAACTCCTATTTTCTTATCTTTTCGTTTTAAACTTGACTGATGCTGACGAAGTTAGCCTAGTTTTGCAAGCTATCTCTTTATCAAGCTTGATCATAACAGTATTTTATTGGGTGCACCCACTAATATATTGTCTAATCAGGACCGGTGCATGATGGTCTGATCAACCTCGTGTACTTTGGTTTGCTTTTGTATTTTCTTCTGCGTGGATAATATCATAAATAAAACTTGCCCCTAAACTGTCTCATCCACGACTGCATTGGAAATTCTTATTGTTGGACCTGAGTTACGGGCGTAGTACCCGTACCTGCTTGATTTGAGTTTATCCTACCCCTAACCCTACCTTTAATTTCGAGGACGAAATTTTCTAAGGAGGGAAGATTGTGAAACCCATATTTCATGTGAATTATTAGATTTAGTATTATCATTATTATTATTATTAGTATTATTATTATTATTATTATTATTATTATATTATTTTGAGTGTTAAATGATTTCAATAAAATAACATGGATTTTTGGATTTCAGACCCAGACCCGAGTCCGAACCCAGACCCTGGCCTGAGCCCGAACCCAACTTCTTTCCCTTCCTAATAATTCTAATTGGACTTGGCTTAATTTTTAATTATAAAAAAAATATATAATATATATATATATATATATATAATACTTGGTCTTAGCTGGTCCCGAAGGACCAGCGGTTGGGAGTGGGGACTTGTTCCTCCTCCACACGTTTTGTAACGTTCAGATCACCCACTCCCTTAATATTCCCCCACTCTCCTCCATTCATTTTCCAAACATCACCCACTACTCTTCCCATTAATAACTCCCCACGTTCTCCACACTTCCCATCTCTCCCACTCCCGTACTCACGTCACCCCTCACAGAGAAGAAATTGAAATTCTCTCATCTCTCTCTCTCTCTCTCTCTCTCTCTTTCCCTCAGAGAACATAAAATCAAACCTCTCTCTTTCCCACTCTTTCCTCTCTGGAGAACAGCCCTAACCCTAACCCCCAAATCCCGCGGTCCGCCACTGCGCGACGCCCTTCCGGCGAAGCCTCTCCGCGCGACTCTCCCACGGCCAACCGCCCAGAGCGCGGATCCCCGCGCCGCCCGACCATCTCCGGCCACCCGAAGCTCCGCGGCCCCTTTCCGGCCAGATCCGCCCCTGAGCGCCGCTTCAAGCGGGCCGACCGGCTCCCCCGTGCCCCCTTCTGTCCCCGAGGCTGCCGCCTCCTCCTACAGCGCGACCCCAGCGCTGTCCCCTCCTCCGCGCGCCGCCAACTCCGGCAGCACCCCGACCGCGCGTGGCCGACCCCGTCGTCGCCCCTCTTCCGAGGGTCCAGCGCTTCGCGGCGACCCTGCTGTCCAGATTGGCGATCCCGTGCACCCGATCCAGCGTTGTCCGAACGTTGTTTCGGCTCTCCCCAAGTTCTTCCTGCGGCTCCCCGCCAACGAAAATTTGGTAATCCCTATTAATCACTGTAGTTCGTCCCTCCCGTAGAGTCTATGATGATATCGGTCCCCGGTTTCCCTTTGGGAGATCCGGTTAGCTGCGTAGTAGATTCGGTTAGCTGCGTTAGCATATTCTGTGATTTTGTCTGCTGGGTTTTGTATGTTGTTGGTTGATTTTGGATTTCTCGGGTATTTCGGGAAGATTCTGGTGGTTTGGAAAATTATTTCGGTGGATATATTTTCGGGATTATATTTGGTTGGAACAATTGCAGGTTTCTGTGGCGCATTTCCCAGTTTTGGGTTGTCCCGAAATAGAGAAAGTGCTGCCCAAATTTTTACAAAACTTTATTTAATTTGATTTCAAAATTGGTTTTCGGAAATAAATTTTAAAACTGATTTTTCGGACGACGACCGTACCGGTCTGTGGGCCCTGGCGAAATGCAAACGCACCGGTCCGACCAGGCGTTGTGGTATTAGCTGGATTTTGATGATGGACCGAGTCTGAGACTCCAACTTATATTTTAAATTATTTTATTTAATAGTTAAGCTATTTATTATAGTTATTTAATTACTGCATTTTATTTAGTAACTTAATCGTTTTCTCTTATTTTGATGTAAAAGAATTGTACCGGGCATAAGCCCATAACTCTAGGATGATTAGCTGTGCCCATGTATTGTTTAGCGTAGGTTTTACTTTATTTTCTGGGTGGATGTTGATCTTGGGTGGTATTTTGATTAGACGTATAATCATAGTTAGAACGTAATCATAATCGTATAATTAATTAGGAATTAAATTAAATGGATAAAAAATTAGTAAATAACTAGTTCATGATTTATCATTAAAAGAAAACTATATTTTATAAATATATTACAAAAACACAAAGTTTTCCAAAGTTAATTGATTCTCGTTGTTATTTCCAAATAATCCAATTAACCGGCTTAATCAAACGCACGTAATTACGATGTAAACGTTAGCTGTAGATTAATACAAATTAAAACCTGACTAGGACTTACTACTAGAGATTGCAACTAGCACTTAGCCTGGTTATTCAAGGTTCTAAGTCGAGTTCTAAACTGTAGGAACTCGAAGTTACAACTGACGTTCCTCCTCGGTACCGACTCGTCTTTCCAGTCAATCTAATACAAGGCAAGTTTCGAACTGTGTATTCCTGTATTTTATTTAGTAAAGTTAAGCTGCATGTTAAACCACACTGCTGGCACGGAACTCTACCGACTGTTACTGTTACTGAATCTGGGACTGGGGGAATAGTGTAGACGTTTATGACCAAAGCCCCTACTGAACTGACTGTGTTAGCTTACCCCTCTCACACACGGGGATAAGCTATATCGTATCACTAGGATACTACTGCTCAACCCAAGCCGGTCATAAACGTTTGCATATTCAAAACACACTGAACTGTTTTAAACTGCTAAAAATTGTTATTTTAAACTGTTTATCCTGCACTTTCCAATTACTGTTTAAGATATGAGATGCATACTTCGTTCTTGCTCCCTCCTGACTGGAGACAACATTTTAGGTATCACTGAGGATGAAGAGCTATACTATAATAGCTATTATGACCCGGTTCTCTACCCTGCGACGATACCGGAGCCGTCTCTAGAGGACGCTGATCCTGGGACTACAGAACCAGATGTTTAGATAGTTTTCTTTTCTGTATTTTCTTCTTTATTTGGAGTTTGTAGTTTTATTTTAGCATTTCCCTTCCAGTTGTATTTCTGAATATTTTATTAAACAAAGTTTCAAATTCCGAATAGAACAGTTGTGACAAATGTACTTGTGTTGTTGTGAATACCTGCAATGGAACAGCTTACTGCCGCCGTCTCACCACGGTGCAGGCTGGGCATGGTCCGGTTCGACCCATTAACTTGGGATCGGGTCGTGACAGGAAGGAACAGGTTCAACTGGTGTAGTTGAAGGAACAGGTGCAGTAGATGATTCTTCTTCAGGAGGAACATTAGGAGCATCTTTAGCAGCTGAAGGGATATCAGTAGGATCTTCAGGATTTTTAGAATAATCCTTTAGGTAAGGTTTCCCCGTTTGAGTAGCACTAACAAGTGCTTCTTCTTTGTCTTTTGGCTCTGTGTCAGAGGTAGACCCAAGAGAAGTCATATGACATGACTTGATCTTTCCAGCCTTCTTGGACTTTCGAGAAGAAATCTTTTGAGGAGAAGGAGATTCAAAGCTGTTATTAGATCAGGATGAATCCACATGATTTCTCCAGTCTCCAAAGTGATTGGTGCTAATCCTTCAGATTGTGGAGGAGGAATATTTACTATTTTAAGAGTTGCCTTGGGAATAGGAACAATTCCGCTTTCAAGAAATCGAGGAGGGAAGTCTCCAAATTGTATAGAGACGACATTAGAAGTGACAGTCTTCTCTTTTAGAGTAAGAGAGATAGCTCCAGACTTAATCATTTCTTGGATCTTTCCTTTCAGTACATAACATGTACGAATTGTGTGACCCAGCATTCTGTGGTATGGACAGTATTTAGGATGATCTGTCTTACCAGCTTCATCAGGTTTCTTGATCTCAGGTAATTGTATTTTATTACCTTTCAGCAGACATTCAAAGATACCAAGGACATCGTCGTCATCAAAAGAATATTCTTCTTTGGGGCGAGGTATTCTTGATTGTTGAGTTGTAGAGGCAGGAGTTTGAACATTTGATGCATCTTTGCTCTGAAGATTAACTTCAAGAGTTTCTTTTCCTTTGCGAGCATTATTTTTATTGTTAGCACCTTGTCCTGTTTCTTTAGGAGTCATCTGCACTCCTAAACCTTTGAAGGTTTCAGCACTGATTTCTGCAGCTTTGGCACTGACTATGAAGGAAGGCCAATCTTGAAATTGAGTGGACCCTGTCCACATACTGATGATTGGCAACAAGTTTGATTTGCACGTGTCAATGGTGACAGCATCAGGAGTTCCAAGAGGCATCTTCAGAGCTTCTCTTCAAAACCGTTCAATGTATTCCTCTGTAGATTCATTATTTTTCTGCTTGATTCTAATAAGAGCAGACATAGTCATGTCATTAAGCCCTTCATAGAACCTTTTAAGAAACATCTGTTTGAAACCAACAAATGAGGTAATGCTCCCATCTGGGAGACTCCTATACCATTCATAAGCCGTTCCCTTGAGACATCCAATAAATACCCGAGTAAGGAGGGCATCACTTGGTTGCAGTTGATCAGTCATCACTTCAAAGTGATTAATAAACTGACTTGGAGAAGTGGTTCCATCATAGAATGAGATAGTAGGAGGCTTGTATTTAGGAGGATATGATACTTGCTTCTATTCTATCGGATAAGGCTGCTTGATGCCTAACCTTTGTAAACCATCTTTCTGTTTAAATGCCTCGAATTGAGTTTTGAGATTCTTCAATTCTTTAGAGACAACTCCCGAAGATTGTGGAGTTGTGGCTTGTAGAGAATAGTTGGGAGGAGGAACAGCATTGTAAGCACTACCCCAGCTCCAGAGAGACTAGGATTTGGTTGAGCTGGTCCAGGAGTATTGGATTGTACTGCTGGAGGAACTTGTACTGGACTTATATCAGTATCAACTGGTATGGCATCTGGTACAGTCTGTCGATTTTGCAACTGAGCTATCATGAGTTCATACATCGACTTCATTGTGTCAGTCATAGACTTCATTTGCTGTTCCAAAGAAGTAATTCTTTGATCTTGAGGAGTCAAGAAAGAAGAAGGTTCATCAGTATTCCCATCAACCATGTAAGTCGTGACTGTATGAGGGATTATTGATGAACTAGTGGATGTTGTATGCTCTGAATCATTGCTTCATGCATCAAAGTCAACTATAGGAGAATTACCTCCAGTAGGAAGAGGTGGGAAGTTAGATTCTCCAAGGAATTCAGAATCAATTTCAGGGATCAAATTTCTTTGACTAGAAGCCAGGACTCTTGCTCTGGTGTTTCTATATACTCCATCTGGACTATCAACTCTACCCCCGGTGTCCCGAGAAGTCATGTTGACAGAGGCAAACAAAGGCTCATCTTCATCAGGCATAGGTTCATACTGAATCCTATTGAAGACATACTGTCGTTTAGTTTGACATCTGCATTGCATTGTGACTCTTGGCTGGAAGTCACATTCATGATCACCATGGTCTTGAACCGTTGATTGACATCTGCACTGAATTATGACTCTTGGATAGAAGTCACATTCAGCATGTTCCTTTGACATAGAATTACTCCTTCTCTTCTGTTGAAGATATTCCTGTAAATCTGTTTGTGAAGATTGAGGAGTATACTTCCTGTTCTTGGGTCTTGATGGCTCTTGATTATACAAAGAGTGATTAATGTGAGCCACATAATTTCTTGCATACTCTGCATCTGGATCTTTTATCTTCATATCCAATTGTTATGGTTTCTTAACACCAGAAGTGCTGAGTTTTGTTCTTGAACACATTAATTTTGGAAACATGGAGTTTTCCTTCCATTGATCTGGATATTTGCAGAGAAGGAAGAGTTGAACCACTCCTTTGATTAGGAGTTGGTAACAGACCCTCTTTAATGGACAGATTCTGTGTCCAATTTGAAGAAGTCAAAGGAGAAGATATTAAGGAATATTTCTTCTTAGACTCATTCAGATTTTGAGACATAGAATGTCCAGAAGGAAGAGTAGTCAAAAGACCATCTCCTTTCCTTTGACTAACAAAAGTATCAGTCAAAGCTGTTCCTGAAGTAAAAACTACAGGAGCAGAAGAAACAACTAAAGAGTTATTCCTTTTCGAAGGGACTTTGTGTGGAAGACCACCCCCAGTTCTAGTAGAACTCGGTAAAGAAAAAGAGATAACTAAGGAGTTATTCTTCTCTGATGAAATACACGCTGAAACAGATTTGGCTAAGGAACCAGTACTGTTAGCGTGACTTTTAATTTTAGAATTACACGCTGGAACAGATTTGGCTAAGGAGCCAGTACTGTCAGCGTAACTTTTAGGGTTGAATTCGCACGCTAGAAAAGATTTGGCTAAGAAGCCAGTGCTGTCAACGTGACTTTTAGGGTTGAAATTGCACGCTGGAACAGATTTGGCTAAGGAGCCAGTACTGTCAGCGTGACTTTTAGGGTTGAATTTGCACGCTGAAACAGATTTGGCTAAGGAGCCAGTACTGTCAACGTGACTTTTGATTACTGTCATCTTCGAGCGCACAAGAGTGTGCGTGCTTGCAGTGGAGTTCTTGCCAGAGGTAGGAGTAGACACTGTGGCAAAGACTTCACCATTGACTGCCAACTGATTCTTAGGGACATAGACAGAGTGTCCCTTCGACTTGGCAGTGATGATGGAGGCTGGAGTGGGCTTGCCACCCTTAGCCCGCTGCATTTCTTCATAGGCGAGTTGATCGAATTTGATCGTCATCACCTTCTTCGTAGAGCCGATTGACGAAGTGTCACATTGAGTTGTTTCCATCTCAGAAGAGGAGATGGTTTTCCCCAGCAGAGTCGCCAATTTGTTTTCCATAAAGAAATTCTCTTTATTTATTGTGTTTCTAGGAAAATTACAACTGTAGGAATCCGATCTAGAAGACGATCGCTTTATCCCTTGGACTATACGAAGAAGAAAAGCTCTCAAAATTTTGACAGTAGATATCAATGTATCTGTACAATGAATGAGGAAAAGAACTCTATTTATAGAGTCAAGAATAATAACTAAAAAGATAACTGTCTTCACAGCCTATGCCTAGTTAAAAATCACGCAGGATTTAACATACACAAGGCTGTGAGCAGTTACTGGACGTGGCCTGTAACTGTTGAACACATGGCAATCATGCATGAGTCGTGTGCAAGTTACAGGACACGCAGGCGAGAGATCAGTGGCATGGCTGCCACGTACTCCAATTTGATGAAATCTACGCAGACTTGTTGAAGACGAAATCCACGCGAACTCGGTGTAGAAAGCTTCAAAATCCACGCAAACTTGGGGCAGGAAGCTTCAGGATCCACGCAGACTTCGAGGCAAAGAACTTCAAAATCCACGCAAACTTGAGGAAGAAAACTTCAGAATCTACGCAAACTTGAGATGAAGATCACAAATACACGCAGACTTGAGATAGAACTGCCAGCTGTCTTGATTCGACGTGTCTCGACTGACACAAAATCTCTGACAGTGATTGCTTTGTCAGTCGCATTAAATGACAAGAAACCCTTTTGGTACGCCAACTCGACGAAGGCTGAGTCTTGCTGAAGAAGATTTCGAAAATCACGCGATAGACGGCGATGATCTCTCGAATTCTGTGTATACGTGGCATACGAAGAGATATTCTTCGACTGTCGTGTTGTCAGTCATAATTACTCTTTGACAAATGATGAGCTGTCTCCCAGAGTGATTTGTTTATATTGTCTGGATCAACTGAGCGTGACTTTTGACTCTGTCTTGATCAACTCAGCGTGACTTTCATTTTTGAGGTCTACAATATATATATATATATATATATATATATATATATATATATATATATATATATATATATATATATATATATATATATATATATATATATATATATTTATATATATATATATTTTTTACATAAATATATATATATATATATATATATATATATATATATATATATATATATATATATATATATATATATATATATTTTATATATATATATATATATATATATATATATACAAAAAAAAATTATACAAATAACCCTATATATAAATATATATATATATATATATATATATATATATATATATATATATATATATATATATATATATATATATATATATATATTTTTTTTATATATATATCTATATATATATATATATATATATATATATATATATATATATATATTTCTTTTTTTAATATATATATATATAGAAATAACCCTATATATATATATATATATATATATATATATATATATATATATATATATAAATGTAACTATTGGTAAATATATAATATAAAAAAAGAATAAAAACAAAAAAAAAGTGAAACCCACACAAAACCATCAAAAGCAACCCCCCCCCCAAACCGAGACTTCCCCCAAGCCCAACCCGACCTCCCATCTTTAAAAAAAAAAAACATAGGTGTATATATATATATATATATATATATATATATATATATATATATATATATATATATATATATATATATATATCGGTAAATATATAATATAAAAAAATAAAAAAAATGAAACCCACACAAAACCATCAGAAGCACCCCCCTCCCCCGCAAACGGAGACTTCCCCCAAGCCCAACCCGACCTCCCATGTATAAAACAAAACATAGGTATATATAGAAAATAGAGAGAGATGATTGGACAAAAACCCTAACCTAATCCCTAGCGAAGCAACGCAGCGCCACCCCGAACCTCCTGGCAGCCACCCCTGACCGTGCGCCGCCGTGCCACCAGACGGCCAGCCATAGCACTCGCGCGTAGGCAGCGCACAGCCAAAGCAGCAATGGCAGCAGCATCAATGTGACTTTGCCGCGAGAATTCTTCGCGCATGATCGACCATTCGTCGAACCGTTTCTTCTGGTACATCCCTAACCTAACCCTCTTTGTCTACCTTCAAGTAGACTTATTTATTTAGCGATGTATGTGCTGTAAATCGAGTGCCAAAACTCGAAAAATATTAGTTTTACTGAAATGATTAAAATAGTTAACCAATAGTTTCAATCTGATTTGGAAGGCGATCATTGGCTGATCCAGCGACCCATTTGGCAAACCACCTGAACCATGTATTAGATAACCTAACCTAGATGGAAACCCCATTATTAGTTTGATTTTTATTTGTTTATATAGTAATAGAAATCAGAATAAAAATCAGGAAAAAAATTAGGAAAACTGTTTTCAAAAACCTTGAAAATCTTCCGAAACGGCATGCGCCCCGACAAATCGGGCAACATGGTCGCAACTCGTTAGCATCAAAGGAAGCATACGGATGTTGCGGACATGTGAGATTCGACGGAACTTGATTTTGTTGTGCATGCACGACGAAATCGATGCGTATCCGTCAAGATACCCCGTATCGACCTATTTGCAAATTTGCCTATTACTTTCTGCATGCTCGTCATCTCAAGATGAAACTTGTTCCAACAAGACCGTATTATTTTTCTGGTCCTGTATGCAAAGTTTGGTCCGATTCTGAAAAGGCTGACCGGAACGCTATTTTGGCGGGCCGTGACCCGATCCAACGGGCGAATTTGTGCACATTTCGTCGAAATCCAACTTTAGACATACGTATCTGGACCTATAGACATATAGTTTGACGACTTTAGAGACCGTAGATGCTGGCACACTTTTCGGTGCAAAGCGAGTCCAACGACAGACATCGTTTTGGCCAAAATTTTCGTTTTGCTCCTGTATCCAGAATTGGACTTAAGGACAGGCAATCCTAGATAATTTGACTATTCTGAACACGTTGGTAATATCTGTTTCAGCTCCCAGATAATGTTGAGCAGTTGGGCTTTTGTGTGGCATATTAACTGGTTGATATTATCGGTTTCACTAACAAAGGACCCTAGGCATGTACATTTTGTTGTTTGTTTTCGATATTGATTATTACTATATTTCACTGTTGGTCATTTTTTATGTGATTTTTGTCTCTTTTATGTTTTTTCATATTTTATCGTATCGGGAAGGAGAAGTACCAAGGATGTGTGATATGACCTTATACAGTGTAGACATCGTAGACAGTGATTTATTATCGCAAAGTAGACATCGTAGACAGTATTATTTTATTACAAAGTAGACATCATAGACAGTATTATTTTATTGCAAAGTAGATATCGTAGACAGTGTTATTTTATTGTAAAGTAGACACCGTAGACATTGTTAAGACATCATAGACATTGTAGTGTAACTGTCCCTAGACCGATCACATATCAAGGTACTTTAATCACATAGAAAGTATTTTCTTTTGTTTATTTTATTTATTGTCCAATTTTTTCTAGTTTTCTCATGTCTTTTCTTATTTATTTTCAAATCATATATTTAATGGTTAACCTTTGCTTTATAATCATTTTTATATATTGGAACTGCATTCAATGAATTGTACTCGTTCGATCCTGACTGGGTAACCCAACATTTTTCAGATTAGCCGAGACTACGCTTAGCATTGGGAAGGCGAGTGTACTTGCAGGCCAAACCTAGAGGCTAGTTAGATAGTTGAGTATTTATTCAGTTGCTCCTTATAAATTATGAGACCTTGAACCTTGTATCAAATGTAATTCCTTGAATATTGTAATTTAATTTAGTTATTGTTAATAAGCATTATTTGTGATTTTGAGCATTGTGGCTTGACTGCGTTATACCGCCGATACTGCGACGTAGGCTGGCTTGGACACGCACTCGTATCCCGAAAAGCGGGTACGGGTCGTGACAACAACTAATACAGCAAAATAACCAACAATCATCACAATCTTCCTAACATCCAATAATACCTGCATCGCCAACTGGAAGTCAATATCAACCAGTTTTGCAAGTAACAAGCCAAACAATTTAGGAAAATAAGCGGCCACTAAAATTCCTACGGCTTTCTATGTGGAGGTTGGGTTACCCCAACAATGCAAAAATATAGAAATTCTCTGATCGTGCCATCTAGCAAGCTAGCGGGGCCAAATATAACAAGACTAGATAATCATCGGTCCCACGTTTGGCCACAGTGCAAGCAAGATAAGCTTGTAGTACATAGTAAATAAAGTAGCCGGATAATGCCATCCTCTAATGGGGATGGTAACAATATTCGTAGCGGCCACCCTGCACTCCATGACTATTATCTGGGAAGCGGCTAGTACTGCACGATCTCGGGATTCCGTTCCCTCCCAATGCTTCTTCCAGTTTAAGTTACCTAGATTATCCCTACAGTTATCCGGAATCACATGCCGTGGTCACATGATCATCCTCCTAGATGTCGTACCTTAATACGGGAACGCTAAGTAAGAATCAACTTCGTCACCTATAGTCCCAGTTGTGATTCATTCGCAGTGTTATGCAACAAACAATCAACCAATCCTGACCACGCTAAGACTACAGGCCAACTACCAAGGTACCCGTGCAGGTAATCATATCATATAGCTAAAATAACAGGATTGCACCGCAGTACAATATAATCAGGAGATATCATCTCAAAGTGCTAGTAGACAGGGAGCATGTCAGTGCAAAATCAGGGCCAGTACCTCAAAAGGTAAGCTGGAATCATAGCACGGATACACGTGGTCATTTCATGAACAAGGACAATCAATCAGTCATATGAAGTCATCTGCCCACATCATAGCATGGATATCCGATTAGGTACATGGTCGAGATCTCTACTAGAATAGCATCTCAAGTACACATGGGAGCCTACAGCTCTATCATCAAGTAGGTCTATCCATCGGATCAATCTATCAGGAGTCTCCCATCTACGATGGAATAAAAATCATGCCAAGAAGGACGATCACCAGATACTAAGCTAATCATTACAAATAATGCTAGGCCCTCTAGCTCACAAGAATCCTCTGAATCAATGATCACAAGATATCAGGAAACAAGCCTCTCAACTACCAAGATATAGCAATCGTACCAGGTTTTGGGTACTTGGAAATTCGAGTAAAAATTATGTAATGATACCCTCGATATTCTCCTCATTCCGTGAAACACTCGCATAATCCTCAAAATCCAGGAATCCACATAGTCATATCTGATCCAATTAGAACATCTTCTAAAAACAAATGGCAACACTATCCAAAAATCCACGTGAGTCTACCAAATCAATATCCCAGGATCATACTCCATATAATACCCAATCCTCAGACATATCCAAGAACACAATCTCGATGAATAGGACAACTGTCAACCCTATCTAGTTAGACTAGGATAACTCTTAGAATGAATGGTCAGGGGAAAAGAATATATTAATTAATGCCACCGAAAAAATGGCAAGGATTGCATGAACCGCTCTGGAGCAGATCCATAACCCTTAAACCAAACAAGGACCATGGTTGCAGACCGTCCCCCGAGTGGAGGCACGCTCTTCACGCTATCCGACGGATAAGACAGGTCAAGTAGCTAGGCGACTAAGCTAGGCATGAGTATACCTAGCAGGTACTGGGATCAGGTATACCATACTACGGTAAACGTGCATGAGACTAGTTCAGCAAACCAAGTAACAGTTTTGCCAAAATCTTTGAACCAAATTTCTAACTGAGAATTCTGAAAAATTTGACAGTCTCCTCTGTATTTCTGAACGGGAGCTCCCACCAAATTGTGGCTAAATCCACTCGGCGTAAGCCGCCACAATCACAATCTGAGAACACTAAGTCTAAGCTTCCAACAGTGCTACAATGCGTACTGAGAACCAACCATAGCCGAGAACACTAAGTCTCGGCCTCCCGCAGCACTACAACACACAATGGGCACCAAGCGAAGACTTGCCACAAGAACCACCACATAGGGCGCATCACGGACCCACAGTCATATCCAAGCCATAAGCACAGTCATAGAAACAGTTAGCCAAGCCATTACCCGACCGTGAGTCGGACACGGGGCATACGGGGACAATCCATAGATGTGAGTCTTGCTCGTGTCCTCGAAGGTGTGGATGACCCGTCTGAGTTGTCCGATACGATCATAACCCAGTTTCGAACTAAGCTATCCTAAGTTATCATCATGGAAGTTCAACTGCTATGCTACACTACTCACGATTATACAATTACAATTAAATAAATACAACAAATACAACGAAAGGACAAGAACCGTCGATGAGCAAGGGATAGTTGCCCAGAGGGATCGGCTAGGTAAGCAAGTCTTCGACGATCATGATTCAAGCTAGCACGTCCATCGAGGTCCTCAGAACACACAATAAATAATCATTAGCATTAACAATAAAATAATGGCAAAAATTACGGAGGATGGCAAGAGGCTATACCGCGTAGATCCTGTAAGCAGTGTAGGGTTCTGGCACAGAAACTGAGCCATACAGATCGACACAAACACGCAAATCGAGACGTACACATAAATTGAGGCATGCACGAGAATCGAGATGACACGAATATCGAGGCAACACAGAAACTTGACGTGCACGTAAATCGAGACGGGCATGTAGATCGAGGAACCATAAATATCAGAATGGCGAATGAATCAATGCGACACACAAATCAAAGCATGCACGCAAATTGACACCGTACAAGATACGATATGGCATGCAAATCAATACGGTACGTAAATCGATGCATATACGTAAATCAATACGACACGAGGTCCAAGGTGGCATGCAATTCGGTGCATGCACGCAAATCAATATGGCATGGGTCACAAAGTATACACAAAGGCTGCGGCATAGAAATCGAAGTAGTGCGTAAATCGAAAAGGCACAGTACCCGAGGCAGCGCAGGGCTAGAGGCATTCTGCTGCCCAAGGAAAATATAGATCGAGGTACATGCAAAACGAAGAGGCACACACAACGAGGCAGACACGAATCGAGGTGCCCACAGAACAAGGCGCACTACCCAAGGATAGTACGGTAATATAGACTGCACACTGCTCGAACAGCACGGGGCCCAAGGGCGTCCCGCCACTCGAGGTTGGCACGGCCAACGAGGCTTGGCGGAGGCACTGGCCGTAGGAGTGAAGAAGGGAAGAGAGGCAGAGGAGCTAGGGGAAGCTCGGCCAGGTACGGCCAGTCGGCCACCAGCAGAGGAGACGGGGAGAGAAGGTTAAGAGGGAAGGGGGGTTGATCTTTGTGAGAGGGAAGAGTGATCGAGAGTGAGGGGAGAGAGGGAAGAGAGAGAGGTGAGGGGGGTTGGCAGATGTAAGGAGAGGGGTGAGGAAGAGTTAGGGTCAGGTTACAAGGGGGGTAGAATATAGGAAATAATAATAATAACAGTAACAATTGGAAAAATTCTAAAATGAAGCTAACAATGTAAACTCCAATAAAATGATACCAACAGTGATTAACCAAGTGTCAGGCCTCCACAACCAAGACCAAATCAAGATCCAATAATAATAATAAATTTAAATAGATACGAAATTTAAAATATTCATAAATACGAAATATGATCATATACCTATTTTCAAAATAGGGATTTGATATCCTACCCACCTTACAAAAATTTTGTCCTCGAAATTTTGAAATTATTAAAATAGGGTTTTCAAAACTAGTATATACATATCATGAAAACTCTACCCACCTTACAGAAATCAAGTAGTACAACTAAAAATTAAGAAAATCTTAATTTGAAAACATCGAAGAGAACGATATCTAACTAGACAAATCAACTCATAAGGTAACTCAAAACACCGAAGAAATCCCAAAAAAATTGAAATCTCACACACACAGAATAACTCCATAAATCAAAACAAGTACAGAATATCGAAAACAATATCAGAAAACCTAAAATTCCAACTGCATAAAAATCCACAAAGATCATAAAATCTAGGATATTCTTCTCAAACCGATGACAGTAGTTTCCTTATATCCGATCATAATGTGTCACGATTATTCTCTGCCACGTCATACAGAATGGCTGTAAAAGATTCATCACGGCACTATAATCGAGCGGCTGTAACTTTCGTTACCACGCCATCAAGGTATACTAGGGTCACCCGGTCACTCTTGAAAAATATACTAAACGAATCAAATCCATAACCCAAATGTCCAAGTCACTAAAATCACAAAACATCTAACCATATAACAAGACAATTCTAGGAAAATAATCAAAATCCAAAATCAAAGTCAATCATAATATACATCCAAAAATACTTTCAATAATAACACAAAGTAGGTTTATAGGAAAATACTCTAAATCCAAAATCCATGTTAAAACATATTATATAGAAGGTATATCTATAATCAAAATAATATATGAAATAAATAATCATAATTATGGAACTGTCCAGAATCAAAAGAGCTGAATTGATACAAGAATATCCATTGGATACTCAACAAGTGTTAAAATATCCATTCTCAGAGTCCTGATAAAATTTTCCTTCCACAACAATCAAGCCAACGCTCGATGAGGGCGATAATGATACTAAGTCAACACGAAGTAAATGCACGAAAGGGATAACAGGAAATCAACCAAGGCGAAACACCGGTGGAGAGTACAGAACCGGTGGAGAGTACAGAACCGGTGGAGAGTACAGAACCAATGATAAGACCAGACATCGTGTCATCTGATAAAATGATCAACATCGCCAAAAACAGGACCATGTCTCTCAAAATAAGAAATAATAGGTAGATAACAACGAATAAGACAGTACTGTAGAAGCATGGAAAATACTAAAGAAAATGACCCATGCGGCCAAAGAACCCCATGCGGCTCAGAAAGCCCATGCGGCTCACAGAGTCATGCGGCATAAGGGACTTTGCGGCCCAAGATATCCCATGCGGCTCCGAAGATACGTGGTGGGACAGTCCTCTTCTCTGTTCCCTCGTATTAATTGTTTGACGGCTGACAACTCTGAAAAAGTGACAGCCCTGGCAGAAAAAGAAGTAATTATGACTCTGTCATAATGACAGACTTCTAGGGAAGAGAAAAGAGATCTCTGACACAAATCCTCCGAGAGCCATAAAAATACCACGTGGCCTTGCCACGTGGGCGTTTGTATGCAGCTCGAGCAAAGACATCTCATGCGGTTCAGAATGAAGCCGTCCTATGCGGCTCAGGCCGAGACAGTCTCATGCGGCTCGAGCAAAAACTTTTCATGCGGTTCAGAATGAAGCTATCCTATGCGGCTCAGGCCGAGACAGCCTTATGTGGCTCGAGCAAAGACTTCTCATGCGGTTCAAGAGGACCATTTCCATACGGCTCAGGCGGATGTATCCCTATGCGACTCGCAATGATCACCTCCAAGAGAGGGCCACTACCCAGGCAGCCCTGACACGTGGCCATAATCATATGCGGCCCAAAATCATATGCGGCTCACTCGTCATACGGTGCAGATCCCCCAATGGCTCCTAGGACACGTGTCTTAAGTCGATCAATTCCTCAGATATATTACAATCAAAGATTGGATCAAATCCCAATAATCTGGGACACGTGGTAGGAGAATAAATCTAATTTATTCGCAGACATCAGAAGACCATTATGAGAAAGATTTATTCCAATCAGCATTAATTGCTGATGGGATTTGGTGTAATCTACACTCAATGGCTCGAATTCGTCACAATCAAAAGCGAACGGCCTAGATTGACCAATCCACAGGCCGTCGCCATCTCCAAGAGACAATCATCGGCAACCCTAATGATCACATCCCACTATTACAAATAGCATGGTTCCATTCCCTTGTAAAAATGTATACGATCAGAGAGAGAGATACGCCCATACAGAGAGACTCCCCTAATAATCAGAGAAAATACACACAGAGAGAGAGAAGCCAGAAGAATAATAGAGGGAGGGCAAGAAGAGCATTTCTTCACCAGCGCCAACCACCTCTTCACAGGAGCCAAGGCTGCATACCGATCGTCCAAAGAGTAAGGCAGGGCTGCCGTCGCCTTCCCGAGCCTCTATCATCACCCCCCAGAATCTAAAATAAACAATTGTATGTAGACTGCTGTACCTAGGTTTTCGTCCTTAGGCTTTCTTTGTACAAGCGAGTTTATAACGTGAAGTAAAAGTTCGGTCCTCCGATAATTGTTTTGTTCTTTTATATTTCATGGCAAACACGATGGCGACTCTGCTGGGGACAAACTTCTCCACGGCTGAGGAGTTGGTGACGCAATCGGATGCATCCAAGCTTGGCTCCACACAATAAAAGATGGTCGCCCGGTTCGACCAACAGGCGTTCGAAGAAATACTCTCCGACAAGAGCGTTGGCCCAGTCCAGAAGCGAGCCCGCACAAAGACGGCCCGCAAGGAGTGGAGACCCCGATCCTTCGTTCCTACTGAAGCTCTTGCAGAGATACCCTCTGTTGTTCAAGACAGCGAGCAAGACCCTCCTGCAGCCCTACTTCAGACCGTAGGCAACTCTGCTGTCCCCAAGTCCGACAGAAGAAAATACTATGATGCTGGACTTGGAGGGACAAAGAGGAACTCTACGCGATCCGAGCCGCATAAGGGTGCTAGCCGCATGGAAAAAGCTCATGCGGCCACATCCGCTAGCCGCATGAAGAAAAATTATACGATCACATCTGTCAGCCGTATAGCTTATGTGGCTACAGTTGCCAACCACATGGATGAAACTCATGCGGCTATGGAAGTCAATCGCTTGCAAAAAATCCATACGGCCATAATTGCCAACCGCATGCAGCCAGCCTGCACGGTCGTGACTCCTAGCCGCACAAAAATAACTCATCCGACAGCAGAAGACAACCGCATGCAGACAGCCTGTACGGTACTCAATTCTAGCCGCATAGCGTCCATTCCACGCTTCTCTCGATCAGTCTTCGACCGTCTCTCGTACGGTCCTGACCCTGATGGTTCTCTGGATGATAATCCAGACTCTGTGGTATTCAACTTGGACTCCTCCTATTACGCACCCGCAAGTGCTAAAAGAAGGAAGTCTAGGGCAACGCAGGCTCACCAAGCCCAGTCAGCTGCCCCAACCTCTGACCATCGGGACGTCCCGCTGATTATCATGCGGGCCTCTGATAGGAAGTTGTACAGAACTACTCGAATCCAGCCTCCGGCGGTGAACGGACAGAGTGGTTCCTCTGACCTGTGTGAGGATATCGTCCACAAGCGCAAGGGAAGAGACGGGGCTTCAGTGTACAAAGAGTCCTCGCTTGGACGTCACTGCACCCAAATTATCGTCAACTGCTGTTGCAACAACGCGGCAGTGACGGAAGATCGGCCGTCAGTCTTCCAAAGACTACAACGTCCGAGCTCAGAAGACGAGGCACCTCCTGTTGTCTCCTGCAATTCCACTTAGAAAGTCCCCGTCGAGGGAAGAGGGAAGAAGGCAAGCATCTCCAGCCCGAAGACCTCAACCACTGTGACTAAAAAACTGTCGTCTAAGCGGGTGCCCACCACCGGAGTTTTTCAAGGTACTCGCTCTAAAACGAAGTCTGCTACAGTGGGAGGCCCGTCGTCCGGAACGCAGGAGGTTGCTGGGGCTGGGGGTAGCACCCCTTCGAGCCTCTACAACAATCCAATATTCCAAGAAGACGGGCCAAGGGAGATAACTCTTCCATCAGATATAGCCGAGGCTGGCAACCCCGAAGACGTCCACGACTCTCAAGATGAAGTAAGCTCTGAAGCCGGGGGTACTATTCCCTCCGAGTCCGAACTAGAAGAGAATATTCCTACATATCCCGATGACTTCTCGGTACATGGGTATAACTCGGAGTATACATCCTCCACCGTCCCTTCCGTTTCTCATCATATAAGGACGGTGTTCATGACAGACGGCAATCAAAGTGGTTCCAGTGATCGCCAGCGCATCGACAATCTCGAAGCCATATTACTTGCTTTGGTCAAATCTGTAGATGAAATCAAGGCGGCTCTTCCAACTCTGCAAGGAGGAACACCTGGCCAAACAAGCACGGGTCCCACGGTCAATGCGGACTCGAACTCAGCGGCACCGAACCCATGCAATAATCCTCCCGAAATAATAGCCCCTACCGCGACAGATGAGGCCCGAGAAGTAAGAAGAGAGGTTCAAGATCTCCGAGCCATGTTCCATGCCCGAGAAAACGCTCAAGACCTCAGAATACGGCAACCATACCCTGCTGAATGGAGGGATGTTCCATTTCCACCAAAATATAAGCCGTTCAATATCAACCCGTATGATGGCAAGACCTCAGCAAGTCGGTACATCACTTACTCCGAGGTCACCACCGACCATCTGCCCCATGATGATGCTATCCTCACGCGATTATTCATCGGGGCATTGGAAGGAGTCGCCTTCGACTGGTATCACAATCTGCCGAACAACTGCATCCACTCCTTCACCGGTTTCAAGCACCTGTTCTTGGAGAGATTCTACGAAGTAGGGCAGGACGTCACCATGTCCACCCTCATGGATGTCGTCCAAGGGGAGAAGGAGCTGACAAGGAACTACATTGAGCGGTTCCGCCAAACCGCCATGAAGCTGTCCTCCGGAAATCCAGATTCCTCTTTAATTGAAATTTGCCAAAAGAAACTGCTTCCAACGATCAGTCTCTGGATGGGCGAAAGTCAATTCAAAGGTTGGAAGACGTTCATCATCAGCGCCACGAGCGCCGAAGAACGATTGAAGAAGGCTTGCCAATTGGGATTGCACATCTCAGAAGAAGAAAACAAGGGCAAGCATCCCAACAACGATAATGGGGGTAGCCCCTCCAACAATCGGGATAGCAAAGGAAAGCAGGCTATGGTGGCCGATACAGCACAAAAACCTGAGCCGAAGCCAGCAGACAAACAATGGCCGCAAATCACTTACTCCTTCGAAGACGGTCACGTCAAGCCCATCTTGGACATGCTCATACAAGAGGACAGAATTCAGCTTCCTCCACCAAGACGGGAACCGCGACCGGCGGAGATGGAGAATCCAAAGTACTGCCATTATTATCGCTATGTTCATCGTGCTATACACGATTGCTACCAGTTGAAACGGTACATCCAAAACCTTATCGACTCAAACGCTCTGGCCATCGATTTCGAAAAGGTAACCGTGGCGGCCAATATGGTGTTCGTACAATTTGGCAGCTTTCCTTCGACGGAGACTCAAGACGGGGTGGTCCCCGTCCCTCTAGCGACAATGGAGATTACCAATCTTCCACCTCCCCGAGATCACGTTGTCGGTCTAGTACCCCTCACCACATCACGAGGGGAGGTCATGTGGATCCATCCAGACTTGGTATCAAAAGTGACTCGACCCACACCATCTTCCACCAGCAAGAAGAAAAGTAGAAAAGTCAGGACCTGCCACACAATCTCGGCAGACAACGAGGAAGCTACAGCCGTCGTCACGCGGTCCGAAGCACAATCCCAACCTGTGGTTGAGAATCCAGCTAAAAATCATCAACCCACTACAACTGATGCTCCGGGACCGGCTCAGCCTTCGACGACCGACAAGCCTAGGCCGAGGGAGACTCGCTTCGACAAATACCTCCAAAAAGAGGCAGCCCAAGGGCTAGAGAGGCCCTACAACTTTGACATCTTAGCACAATTGGCTAACACACCGGCCAAGTTGTCACTGTACGAACTCCTAAGGCTCTCTAAGGACGTTCGTATTGCATTAAGTGAAGCACTCCAAAATGTCGATGTCTATCTGGCTCAATCCAACCTCTCCGGGTGATGCCGAACGTTCACGCACCTCATAAAGAAAGGAGTCTCATTCGTATGGGACGAGGAATGTCAGTGTGCTTTCGACAGCATCAAAGAATATTTGTGAAATCCTCCAGTTTTAGTGGCCCGGTTCCTGGAAAACCATTCCTGCTCTATGTATGAGCAATGGAACATTCCCTCGGGGCTCTGCTCGCACAAAACAATGATGCAGGCCATGAGCAAGCCATATATTATCTCAGTCGAATGATGATTGGGCCAGAGCACCGATATACCGCTGTGGAGAAGGAATGCCTCGCCCTGGTGTTCGCTATTCAGAAAACGCGATACTATGTCACCGGATAAACGATACATATGATCTCACGAGTCAACCCTCTCAGGGTCCTCATGACTAAACCAGGGGCACTCAGCTCTCGCCTCGCTACATGGGCAATATTGCTGTCCCCTTATCATATGATCTTCGTCCCCCAAAAGGTAGTCAAAGGTCAAGCCCTGGCAGACTTCTTAGCAGTCCACCCAGGCTCGGAGTCCTCCAGAATATATAAAGAGATCCCAAATGAGGTTTCCGACTCGCATGCAACCTCTCACGAGGCTATATGGCGAATGTTCTTCGACGGTGCTTCGAGGACCGGACCTAAAGGCAATATAGTCGTCGGAGTCAGGGTAGTGCTGGTCTCCTCTTCCGGATTAGTGATTAACCGCGCTTATTCCCTGACAGAGCCCTGCTCTAACAACGTTGCCGAGTACAACGCTCTGGTCATTGGCCTCCAACTTGCAAGAGAGCTGGGGGTAGAATACCTTGAAGCATACGACGATTCCCAACCAATCGTCAATCAGATACGGGGCTCGTATGAGGTCCGCCACAAAGACATGATCCCTTATCACCAAATAGTGATTGACATCATCTCGTCATTCGAGGGGTTCTTCATCGAACAGGTCTCCAGACTCTGAAATATCGAAGCTGATACCTTAGCTGGTCTTGCCGCTTTTCTAGCAGTTCCGAATCATGATCGCCAATCAGTGGATGTGATAGGCCACGAACTGGTATGTCCCAAGAACAATATGTAATTTGTGGCAAGTTATTTCGTACAGACGATCGATGATGCCCCAGATTGGAGACAACCATTCATCGACTTCGTCGTCTACGACATCCTGCCCGAGAACCCAAAGGAAGCCACTTCCATCAGACGACGTTCTCTCGGATTCTTCTATGATACAGAGACGAAAATGCTGTATCACCGCTCCTACGACGGATTACTACTCCGGTGCTTGTCAAACACAGAAGACAAAGAAGCCGTACGAGAAGCTCATGACGGTATCTGTGGGGCCCACCAGCCCGGTCCCAAATTGTAAGACCGTCTTCGACGAATGGGCTACTATTGGCCCACGATGGTGGCAGATGCGATAGATTATGCTAGAAAATATAAAGCCTGTCAAGTCCACACGGACTTCATTCACCAACCATCCGAATTTCTACATCCGACAGTGGCATCCTGGCCATTCGAAGCATGGGGGATGGATATCATTGGTCGAATCGCCCCACCTTCCTCCCGAGGACATCGCTTCATACTTGCGATCACTGATTACTTCTCTAAATGGGCAAAAGTTGTCCCACTCACAGAAGTTAAGACTTCAAACGTGATCAACTTCCTTAAGCATTACGTCATCTACCGCTTTGGACTACCCCGAAGGATCATCCATGATAATGGTCCGCAGTTTGCGAGTCACGCTTTCTATCGGTTTTGCGATAAGCACCGTATTCAGAATGTCGCTTCGACACCGTACAACCCGTCGGCGAACGGGTTGGCAGAGGCATTCAACAAAACAATCATCAAACTCCTCAAGAAGTTTGTCTCCTCCAACAAACGCGACTGGAACGAGAAACTCGGCGAGTATTTATGGGCGTACCGTACTACAGTCTGAACAGCTACTAAGAACACACCATTCTCTCTAGTATACTGGAGTGAGGTAGTTCTCCCATTAGAGACTCAAATACCCTCACTCCGCGTCGCCCTCACTTATCAACAGACGACGGAGGACAACTACCGACGTCGACTACAAGAGTTGGAGGCCTTAGATGAAAAGTGCCTCCTAGCTCAGCAAAGGATCGAGCTATACCAAGCACGCATCTCAGGAGCCTTCAACAAGAAGGTCAAAATCAGAACATTCCAAGTGGGCGATCTTGTTCTGGCAGTCCGGTGGCCAATGGTCATGACTCACAATACCGCCGGCAAGTTCCAGCCAAAATGGAAAGGTCTATTTGTCATCGAGGCTGTGTTCTCCAACGGTGCTTAACGCCTCGCTAAGCAAAACGGAGACTTGCTTATGTTGCCCGTCAACGACAAGTTTCTGAAGAAATATTATGTCTAAACAATATTCTCCAGATTATTGAGTCACGTACCCGCTGGTACCACTGAACTCACCCCCATAGTTTTCCAGATTTTCGAGTCATGTATCCGCTGATACCACTGAACTCACCCTCATAGTTTTTTAGATTTTTGAGTCATGTACCCGCAGGTACCGCTGAACTCACGCTCACCATTCTCCAGATTCTCGAGTCATGTACCCGCTGGTGCCTCTGAACTCACATTTCGGTCACTCTTTCAGATAGAAAGTTATGTATAATCATACCTCTGAACTTCCTTCCTGGAGGAGATCCTCCCTCATGATCCAATACCCGCACTTTCAGTGCACAAAAAAGGGTAATCGATCCACAAATTTCCAAAATGGCCATGTCCTCATTACCTCTGAGTCGTCCCACTTTCGCAAAAAACAAATCACCCCTTACATAGAACTTCCATGTCCTCATTACCTCTGAGTCGTTCTATGTGCCCTCCTTCATTGAGCCCACTCCTGTCATGTCCTCATTACCTCTGAATGGGAAGGCTCCGTCGAAGAAACCTTCATACTTGCCATGTCCTCATTACCTCTGAGTAAGTATGATGATCCCCTTTTGACCTATTATCTGTACCCACAACCGGAGTACGCCAAGGGTAATAGGTCCACAAATGTCCTCTGTTGACCACAAATGTCCTCTGTTGACCACAAATGTCCTCTGTTGACCACAAATGTCCTCTGTTGACCACCAATACCCTCCGTCGAGTTTACTCCTGCCATGTACTCATTACCTCTGAGTAGAAAAACTCTACGTCTAAAAAACTTTCCTGCTTGCCATGTCCTCATTACCTCTGAGCAAGTATGTCGGTTCCCCTTTATCCTATTATCCGTATCTTAAACCAGGGTACGCCAAGGATAATAGGCCCATAAATATCCTCAGCTAAGTTTCTTAGCACAAACATACCATCTCATCATGCCCCAGGAGCCCAGCTACTCTACGGCATTCCTTTTCCCAATACCAAGAGCACCCATGACCACTTTGCCATGGCTGCTTCAGGTATCCTGACCAAAGCTTGTTATCTGTACCTAAAACTAAGGTATGCCATAGGTAACAAGTCCATAAATATATCCCCTATACGGGGGAGAACATCACCACAATATCACAGGCACAGCAAGGAATACAAATGAAGGGTAGAATTGAAAGTACTCTTTATTTTGAAGGAAGAAAAAAGTATTACATATTCCGGGATCACATCTCCTTCAGAAAGAAAGAAAACAGAAATAAAACAAGAAAAAAAAGGCCAACTACAGTTCGCCATCGCACAATTCCATGAGCCGGTCTCTCACCAAGACAGTCCCTCGCTCAAGCCTCTGTTTAGCTCGACGCTCGGTCTCTTGGGATAGTTGCTCCCCATCATTCAGATACATATAGGCCTACCAGTTAGTCTCTATCTTCTTCAGGGCAAGTTCTAGATTGGCGGAGGCCCTGCTAAGCTTGTCAGCATCCTGGATGGCAATTCCTTTTTCAGTACAAGCAGCCTACAGTTCGGACTCCAAGAAGACCAACTTTTTCTGGAGTTCGAGGATTTGTTCCCGAGTGTTGGTTACCCCGCGAGAGGCAGCCGCTTCCCGAGCCGCACAATCGTCAGCACGACGGCTCCACTGATCGTATAACCGGGTCAAGTCCCGGCGGTCCTTCAATATAGTCGGCATGAGCGATTCTCGGGCAGCCATCACTTTCTCCACCGCGGTAATGAGAAAGTTATGCTATTGATTTATGACTGTCGGTAAATCAGTCTGTTGCAACATGCAAAACTGGGCCACGAGACGATCAGCTTCTAATAGCTTAGGCTCCAGAAGCGCAGCCAGTTCCCCTCCGCCAGGGAGTGTCTTAAGGATACTAATTTGGCCACCGGCACATCAACGGGCCAGAGTAAAGGGAGTCCCCCTTTCCACTGCTGCCTCGATCCCCCTCTTCAAGTGGCGATGGAAACTGGCAACCATGTCCTGCAACGCGTCATCCAAGACCTCTGTAGAGGACGGCGTCAGAGGGAGAGTGGCAGACGGTACCGAAGGAGCAGCTTCAGAAGTTATTGTACCCGCCACCAAAGAAGCAAATTTCGTACGGAAAGATGCTTGAATGGTGGCTAACTCCTCTTCTGCCGCCCGAATAGCCTGGATGCTCGACAGGAAGGAAAGGTTGACCCCCAAAACTACATCCGCAAAGGAGGACACATGGGGCATCGTTCCTTGTCCCAGCTGCGCTGCTACCTGGGACCCCGAGCTCGACCCAGACGAAGGTCCCTCGATACAGGGAGGTTCTGTCAGGCCCTCTCCCGTAGGGTTCAATCCAGCAATATCCAGCACTGGCAATGAAGGGTTGGGATCTGAATATCCAAAGCAACCATTAGTCGACATAATCTGAAAGATAAGATGACGGAATACATAGGCTCATTCACAAGCTATGGTTTGATTTGTATTACCAGGGGAAGAGTATGAGGGCGACGGCTCGTTCACAGCCGGCGTAGTTTCCCCACCCACAAAGTCATCATGTTGGGGTTCGGATGTCTCAGGGACGGGCGCGGTAAAGCCCCCATCCCCTTGGGTTGAGGTCCCAGCAAGGTAGGAATCCTTGACCGCAACCGGAAGCACCCCAGCAGCAATGATAGCAGTACACACATCACTAACTAAATAAGACAGGACCGGGTCAGCCTCGGTAATCAGGTCCTGAGGAGCGAGCTCATCCAACACCTATAAAGAGCAAAAGAAACAAATGATTAGGCCATAACATAAAAGAAGAAGAAAGCGAACAGCCGAAACCCAAATCACCTCAAGAACAATATCCACATCATCAACAAACAGCCTGCGACGTCTTACCGCAGCATGCTTCATGGAATAGGTTCGGTCGTCAGCGATAGTCATACGCCTGCTTCGTTTATACGAAGGGCCAGGTACCGCAGATGGTTGATCCTCCACCACCGTATCAGACCAAGTTGACGGTTGGCCCGCAATCCTTTCAGCCGGCACGACAGGGGGTTGATTCCTAACTTCCTCGTCCGAAGAATGAGATGAATCATCGGCATCTTGTTCGTCATCTTCCTCATCCGCCCTAGTGGACTCTGAGTCCGGCACACGAACCCTGTTCGCCCCCCTCTTCCTCTTCTTGGACCCCTCTGGCTTCTCAGCCAAACCGGTTCCAGCGATGAAGCTAGTATTCATATCAAAACCGACAGGAGGCTTGCTCGCCGCAACATGATAAAGGGCCGCTATATACAAGATATCCCCTACCACCTTGGCATCAGGGACTGAGAAGCTGGCCCGGGTATGGGCCGTATTATAATAATGCCAAGCCCGGACGCCATCGAGTACACTGCCCTCAAAGCCCAAGCAAGCGCTAGGGCGATCCAGGAACAATTGACTATACCCAAATTGACGGGAAAATCTACTGGGCAGATAAGGCTCCAGGTATACTTTATTCCGGTAACGATACACCAAGTGCGCGGGACGGATGTTGCGTAACCAAAGAAGCAACTTCTTCGATAAAAATTGGGGAGGATCAACGCCGTAAATGTGTACCCTCCTCACTTCTCTAGGGGTGAATTCAGGAGAGATACGAAGAATTCAGGCCCATCAACTCTTGCCAATGCCCTCCGGCAGGCCGGCATGGTATCGTGCTCCCAAGGCTGATGACGATACCGGAAAAGGAAGGCGTCATCATCGGTGACATTTTTATCAGTTCCTGGCCTCATCAATGACTGATAGTGCATCAATAACCACCCCATGAGGTAGTGGTATGGTAGTTCTATCCGTTCAAAGTCCATCGATACATCACGAGCAATGACTTTGTATGAAAAGGCGCGAAGGCCGTGGTGTATGCTACACACCATGGCCGGGAGGAGCGCTAGTCTTACCTTAAAGACCAATTTCACAGCAGGAAGAATGAAATGGCGGCTGATCCTTTCCATAGAACCCGCGCCGCCCGCGACTACACAATTGCGTAGCCACACCATCAAGAACCCAACTAAGATCGCTTTATCAGACATCTCCCGGGTACCATAGTGGAAGTAACTGAGGAAGTCAGTGCGGCTCCCAAACCGGTCACGGGTAGACCTCGACCTTTTGACCTTCAACATCATGTCTTTTACCTCCTTCGGGGTTCGAGGAGTTCGAGACGAAACTTGGCCGGAGGGACGCAACTTGAAAAGATACAAAACCCAGGCCGTGGTGTGAGGGGTGCTCCCTTCTGAGCTATTTTCTTTCTTGATAGCCATCTGGTGGCAGGCGCTATGATGGCACAACAGTTCTTGGTATACGGCGACAAAACTAGGAAATCGTCGATCCAGGTCTTCGAATTCTTCGTTCGTCGGTGTATATGCTTCAAAAGCTTCATCTCTCCACGGTAATCTAGAAACAGCGTGCATCTCATGGAGAGCAAGCCCCAGCTCTCATCCGGGGGCAAAGAAAGTCCCTGTACGCCGATTATACAGCTCCAAAAGAGCCATAAACAAAGGCTTGTTAATAGGCAAACCATAGCAGGTGCCCCTGACGGCGTAGTAGAGGTCAATTTCCCGAAGGTATTCTCCATATTTCCTCAGGATCTATGAGGTAAGATTAGTCCATGTGGGAATAGGGTTGATCCAGTTCAGCAGCAACAACCTGCCTACGGGATAAGACCCCTTGCGAGCGAGCTGATTCAGAAAAGTATCAGCTAGAGTGAAGGTAAAATTAGGGCCAGTCGTGTTTACAAAAGTGCCAGGAAGCAGCCCCATCACAGTCCGACTCACTGATTCCTTGCCCGCACATACTAAATCCGTACGCCTGTTGTAGTGGATGTTGCTTACAAACATTTCCTGTTGGATAGGAGTCAGGGAGCCCACCATGGTCCTGCCCAATGGTACCATGTTAAACCATGAGAGAGGATAATGCCGCTCCATCTCGGGGATATGAATCTCTACTCCGTCTACAGAAAAATCTTAGTGCTCTGAAACATCCAGCAATCGGGAGTTCTTTATGGAAAAGGCGTCCCCAAAGAGAAAAGCCGGTTTCAGATATTCTCCATCCAGCTTCTCCGAATTCATCATTAAACAAAGAAAATGGAAAGGTTGGTTATTAATGGCAGCCACCCTCTCCCTAGGTTCATTAGTGGGAAGCTGATCCACTGTACGACGGATTAAGTCAACAAGCCGTACGCCTACGGCGAACTGAGCTGAACCCACAAGAAGCTCTCCTGCTGGTTTGGTTGGGAGGTTCACTGAAAAAGGGACAAAGAGAAACAGGATTAAAAGATGGTTAAAGCAAAAAAATCACTGAATAAAGAAGCTCTCACGAGCCTATGCGGTTCGGGTCAACAAAGCCTTATGCGGCTCCATTCCAATTGGGTCTCAAGAGATACGGTTTCGAGGAAGCCTATGCGGTTCAAGTCAACATAGTCTCATGTGGCCCAAATCAGACGGGAGTTCCGTATGACTCTAGCTCGATAGCTTATGCGGATCAGATGAATATACGCAGTTCTAACAGAAGAGCTCATGCGGCACAAAATGCCATGCGGTTCAGCCTGCTAGAAATATATGCGGCTCCATTCAGAGGAGACTTTATGCGATTTTTATCTTGAGACTTAAATCCTTCTCATGCGATTCAGACATGTGATATTTTCTATACGGCTCGGGTATGAGAAGGTCATGCGGCCCATACAGCATATGCAGCTCTGCCATCAACTTGGGTAGAGGCTTGTGCATAAATATACAACAGAGCCATGGGTTCTCCAGATTCAAATGCAACCCTTACCATTGAAAGCAGGACGAACATCAGAGGGCACTTCGGGCACTTCGGGCTCGACCGCCGACGAAGTCGTCACCCTCTTGCCTTTCGCGGCGGCTGAGACGACTTTAGAAGACTTAGGAGCCATTTGCTTCGACGGGCGGATAAAGAAGATCAGAAAGAGGAGACAGCAAAAAGAGTGAACGAAAGAGAAGGTAAAGAAGTCCCTCCGGCCAAAGTCATCCATATTTATAAACTAGAGTGAAGCGTTTCGATTCCTGTGCGTACACGCAGACCGACTCTTCGGTTATCAAAATAAGCCACCGAAAATAGAGGCCGAGCCCCTCGGATCTCGCATCAAAAAGTGGCCTTTAAAGCTGACAGCAAATCAACAACGTTTAAATGCAAAAGATTGCCATACGTGGCAATAATGACATGGCAAAGAGCTATGCGGCTGAACAGTCCCCTACGGCTGAACCACCTACGCGGCTGAACAATCTATGCGGTCAAGATCTCTATGCGGTCAGGGTTTCATATGCGGCTAGAAGAACAAAGCCATGCTTCTTATTCAAAGTATTTCAATTTTGCAAATTGAAAACTTTGAAGGGGGTCTTGTAGAAGCATGGAAAATACTAAAGAAAATGACCCATGCGGCCAAAGAACCCTATGTGGCTCAGAAAGCCCATGCGGCTCACAGAGTCATGCGACATAAGGGACTATACGGCCCAAGACATCCCATGCGGATCCGAAGACACGTGGCGGGACAGTCCTCTTCTCTGCCCCCTCGTATTAATTGTTTGACGGCTGACAACTCTGAAAAAATGACAGCCCTGACACAAAAAGAAGTAATTATGACTCTGTCATAATGACAGACTTCTAGGGAAGAGAAAAGAGATCTCTGACACAAATCTCCCGAGAGCTATAAAAATGCCACGTGGCCTTGCCACGTAGGAGTTTGTATGCGGCTCGAGCAAAGACTTCTCATGCGGTTCAGAATGAAGCCGTCCTATACGGCTCAGGCCGAGACAGTCTCATGCGGCTCGAGCAAAGACTTCTCATGCTGTTCAGAATGAAGTTATCCTATACGGCTCAGGCCGAGACAGCCTCATGCGGCACAAGCAAAGACTTCTCATGCGGTTCAAGAGGACCATTTCCATGCTGCTCAGGCGGATGTATCCCTATGCGGCTCACAATGATCACCTCCATGAGAGGGCCACTACCCAGGCAGCCCTGACACGTGGCCATAATCATATGCGGCCTAAAATCATATGCAGCTCAATCGTCATGCGGTGCAGATCCCCCCAATGGCTCCTAGGATACGTGTCCTAAGCCGATCAATTCCTCAGAATTATTGCAATCAAAGATTGGGTCAAATCCCAATAATCTGGGATACGTGGCAGGAGAATAAATCTAATTTATTTGCAGACATCAGAAGACCATTATGAGGAAGATTTATTCCAATCAGCATTAATTGCTGATGGGATTTGGTGTAATCTACACTTAATGGCTCGGATTCGTCACAATCAAAAGCGAACGGCCTAGATTGACCAATCCACAGGCCACCGCCATCTCCAAGAGACAATCATCGGCAACCCTAATGATCACATCCCACTATTATAAATTACAAGGTGCCATTCCCTTGTAAAAATATATACGGTCAGAGAGAGAGATACGCCCATACAGAGAGACTCCCCTAATAATCAAAGAAAAAATACACACAGAGAGAGAGAAGCCAGAAGAATAATAGAGGGAGAGCAAGAAGAGCATTTCTTCACCAGCGCCAACCACCTCTTCACAGGAGCCAAGGCTGCATATCGATCGTCCAAGGAGTAAGGCAGGGCTGTCGTCGCCTTCCCGAGCCTCTATCGTCACCCCCAGAATCTAAAATAAATAATTGTACTTAGACTACTGTACCTAGGTTTTCGTCCCTAGGCTTTCTTTGTACAAGAGAGTTTGTAACGTGAAGTAAAAGTCCGGTCCTTCGATAATTGTTCTGTTCTTTTATATTTCATGGCAAACAAGTACAAAGCAAAATAGGTCCAGGTATAGATGGGGACCAGTTCACAAGTTCAAGGGAGCGAAGGACAACTATAACAAGTTGGAATACCCAAGAATAGTGGACTGAGATCAATAATCATGTGATACCCAACAATATGTCAAAACGAGACCCGCATAGGCCACCACTAAAACTGTGTCATGCCCTAGTACCGAAATACGGGGACAGTCGTAGGCCAGCTACAACGTATAAGGTACGAATACGTCATACGGCGATTATGGCTGTCACTCTGTTTGGGTATCCTAGCATGCAATCAATCTATGGCCTAAATTCGATCTTATATCCATAGGCAATAACAATGAAACAATAAGCAAAAGAGAGAGAGAGAATCACATAAAAAAAGCAAGAAATACTCATATGATAATCATGAAGTCTACAGTAAAAATAATGTAGACAAGTATACCTTCCTACAGTTTCTAGCATAGTCTGGAACTGAAAAAATCCTCCAAGTCAAGTCTGGAACATCCATAAGGTCGGTCACAGGCAATCTGAAAACAATTCATGGTTGGTCAGGCCAACCGCAGCAAGTACCAGAAAGGAAGGTTGAAAGATGGGCAAAGAAAAGCCTGCAAGATAAAATATATGACAGAAAAAGCATATAACAACAGTAAATGAGGGTAAGAATCGTGCAGTACCAACACATGATAACAATCCACAACTAATACAGCTAAATAACCAACAATCATCATAATCACCCTAACATCCAATAATACCTGCATCGCCAACAGGAAGTCAATATCAGCCAGCTTTGCAAGCAACAAGCCAAATAATGTAGGAAAATAAGCGGCCACTCAAATGCCATCGGCTTTCTATGTGGAGGTTGGATTACCCCAACAAAGCAAAAATATATAAATCCTTAGATTATGCCGATCTAGCAAGCTAGCGGGGCCAAATGTAACAAGACTATATAAGCGCCCATCCCTCATAAGGCCACCATGCGAGCAAGACAAGCATGTAGTACATAGTAAGTAAAGTAGCCGGATAATGCCATCCTCTAATAGAGACGGTAACAATATCCGTAGCGGCCACCCTGCACTCCATGAATAATATCTGGAAAGTGGCTAGTACTGCACGATCTCAGGATTCTGTTCCCTCCCAATGCTTCTGTAAAACCCCTAAATTTCTACTATTTTTTTATTATTAAATATAGTACTGATGTAAATTTTTTGTAATATACGTCGCGTAGTCGTATTATACGTCGCGCACGACTTTTATTTCTTTTTCGAATTTGCTCGACGAGTGTAAATATGTGCGAGCGTACATATTTTTGAAAAATATTATTTTTATTATTTTTATGATTTTAAAATAATATAGGTAATAATTATTTCTAGCTATCATTTCAAGTTTATGGTTTTAATTATGAAAAGCCTTTTATTTATGCAGTTATAATTATAAAATATTTTCCCATAAAATGGTATATTAGAAAGTATATTTATGTAAAGAATATTTGTGCATACATATAGCTCATAAATATTTATTAGTTTATTTTAAATAAAAATGCAATTTTCAAAATTTTTATTATTAATATTTTTGAAAAAAAAATATTTTAATTTATTGTGGAGATTTAAATATTAATTTGAATTTATGTATTTATTTAAATAGTTAATATTTAAATTTGATTTAATGATTTGATTTTAAACTAAGGGAATTTAAATAGATTTAATTGGATTTGGATTGGATTTGGGTTTAAATTGATTTAAATTAAATTACGGATTATCTATTTTTGGGTTTAAACTATTCATAGTTCCTATCCAATTGGGAATTCCCACATCCTATAAATAGGCAGGTACTCCTCCAAAATTTTTATCATCCACAAATTCTCCACAAAATTTCTTCCACCACAAGTGCAGTGCCTCGTGTCCGTGTTCGTGTCTGTGTCCGTGTCCTCTCCCCGTTCTTATTCTATTTTTTTTACAAATACATTGTAAATCCCTTGTGTCGGACACACCCCCGACACAATAAAATTCCTAAAACTAAATCCTGTCCCCACTGGTGTCCTCATCCCCGCAACCCAACACCACAGACCCGCCACCATTACACCAGCCTGCCGTCACCAGCCAACCCGACAGCTCCCTTCACAGACCCGAACCACCCCGCCGGCCTACACCACCATCGCCAACACCAGTACCAACACCATCACCATCGGCATCATCTCGACACTTCCGGCCAGCAAGACCACCCGTCGCCAAATTCTCGCCACCACAGCCATAACCAAAACCAAAAAAACCAACATCCAACCCCACCACACACAACCTAGCCGCCACCGCGGCCACTGCCGCGGCAGCCCCGCCTATACCAAAATCATCGCCACCACCAACGTAGAAGATGAATAAGGAAAACCCTAAATCTACTCACCTCCGGCGAGATCCGCCGCCCTTCTCCGCCGTCAATCCCACGCCGACCGTCCATCCTCCTCCTCCGACCGTCGCATCACCGCGTGGTCGACGACCGCCCAGAGACTCCGCAGGTCCTCCCGTCGCCTCACCCGAACTCCGTCGTGCCAGCGCGAGAGCGCTGCCGCACGCAGACCGAGAATCCCCATTCGCCGACCTGGCGCGCCCTACCGTCGGGAGCAGTCCCAGATACGTGTGCTCCCCCGGTCCTCTGCTCTTCCCCGGTGAACTTCGCCGTCCGCCACAGCCTGGCCTCGTCGACCCCTTGTGCCAACCACCATCACCGCCCCTTTCTACTTCACCTCCGTCGACCTTCCCCCGCAGCTCCTCACATCCCCCGCGTGAGTCACCCACCTAACGCCGCCGGACCGCCGCCCCTTCCAAACCCCTCCGAGCTCCGCCGCTTCCCACTTCCCTCTTCTTCTCCACCTCACTCCTGAGCCTCTCCCACTCTATCCTCACACCCCCAACCTCTTCTCTCTTTCTTTTCCCTTTCGTTTTCCAGAGGTGTTCTTAAGTACTCTTAAGAGGGAGAGAAAAGAGAGCTCACTGAGTGATAGTTGTTTGCTGGTTCCACTCTTGAGTACTCTTTTTGTTTGTTTACTTTCTTTCTTTTACTTCTCTAAACTTTATTATTATTGGATTGGTATTTGTTGTTTTTATAGTAGTATATATATTATCGTTATTATTATTATCATTATTTTTGTAGCAGTATATACTAGCATACATATATTGGTATATAATGTATATGATACCTTTATAATCCTATCAAGCTTATTATTAAAGATAATTTTGTGTATGTATTTATGTAGGTACCTTAGTAACATAATTTTGTAAAAATATATATAGAATACCCTGTTTACGGGTATGTTGTGTCATTATTATTACTATTATTATTACTACTTTATTGCTATTATTTTGTGTTACTAATGGCAATAACTACATTAAACTTTTGGTTATTATTATTTTGTATATAGTAAAATACTCCTAAATTATTTTGGTAAAAAATATAGCTTTGGAATTTTAAATTTAGGATTAGGCTTTACATATATTATTGTTGTAGTATTTTTAGCCAATTCTTTTTTTGCAATATATGTTACCTAAAAATTTTGAGTGTTAGCCCTAAAAGTAATTTTATTAGGATTTCAAAACATATTATACTTTTCAAAAAGTATTTATCTAAAATGATATTTTAATTAGTATAAATATATTTTATAAGTAATATAAATATTTTCTCCGTGAATTCCATCAATTATCAGTGGATAATCTTAATACCCTATCCTCTCCCGAATCTGGACTTCTTTTGGTCATCCTTAACTAAATTGACCCTTCTAGACCTAATGAAACTGTCCGTACCATCATCCGAGGTCACCTTGCATAGTAGTTGCACCGAAGTTGCAGTTTGTGCCACCTTGATCATCGCAGCACACCAGATGCTCTACCAGGCAAGACACCTTGCCATTTGCTGTTTAATTATTTTAGCTCATATTTCATGCATGTTCATTATTTTCTTTATGTAAAATAAACTGTGATACATGGCATAACATGTTAGAATTTACTGTTTAGTTTCTTGCTATGTATTATTTTCTTACACATTAAACCTAGATTTAAGGGACCACCTTGTGTGTTGCATTCATGGCCTTGACACATTATATCACGAAGTTGTGTGTCGCATGTAGAACACGGACATGCGTGACTGGCTGGCCACCGGTGCGTATAAGCCGTGCGATAGGAATAACCGCTAATAGAATTTGCATGCTAGTTTGACTTAGCGGTTATAGAGGTTTACTGTTGTGGATACAACATGGTAGGCATTGGGTAGGAAGAACATCTCCTTTATGTATGGGTCATATATACACTGCCCTGATTGCCGGTTATCTCCAGTGGGAGGTACGGTCCTGATAGCCGGTTATCTCCAGTGGGAGGTACGGTCCTGATTGCCGGTTATCTTCAGTGGGAGATACGGTCCTGATTCCTGATTTTCCTGATCTGGCCCATGCGTCAAGGTTTGTTCTTTATTGCATATTCACCATAGTACGGTTAGGTACCCTATTACTTATTTATTTGAGCAATATTTATTCAGTTTATATGGCATGATATTATGTGTCTTGTTACGTCCCTCTGAGGACCTGGTTGTCTTGCCAGGTGTGTGCTATTGTCTTTCGCAGGTGCTTTAGCTCTAGCCATGTTCATTTCTATTTCTCGATGATGATTGCACTTGGATCGTCTTTGCTTCGCTCGCCACTCATTTCCTTTTCTATGTACTTTTTCTTATTTTGTTGGTAGTAGATTTGTCTCCGCCCAACCTATTGTATCAAGACAATTCATTATCATTATATGATTCATTTATTTTGCGTGGATGAGATTAGTTATGGTTCTACTGCATTTTACAGCTTATGTATTTATACGAGGCTTCCATATATTGGAGTATACTTCGTATGAATACAGCTGGCATGTCTACGTCCCTAGTCCTACGTATTTTGGGACTGGGGTGTTACATGTTTTTGTGGTGGCCCATGCAGGTCAACATAAATTGTTTGGTTACTTTACCGTGCCAAGCAAGCCTGCGTATAGGATTAGAAGTCTAGGATCTCATCCATATACTTGACCTCTTACCTTGATTTTATCTACCGTTTGACTCATCAATTGCATCTTGCTTGCTTCCTTTCATCCCTATTCTTATATTCCCTTCGTGCTTGCTAAAGATTGACCCTACTAGTTAGTTGTCCCAAAACAACATTAGTTTAATTCTTTAAGTTGGGTAGAATACCTTATGAACTAGCAACCCCTTTTGACCTAGTGACCTATATTAGCAAGCTTAATTAGATCCTAGAATCTAGAGGACCTAACCCGTCTTGCCAACCAAGGACTTGGACAAGAAGACTATAGGACGACTGTATGACTTATAATCATTTTACCTTCTTTAAATCCTAGTCTCCCGTACCTATATTTTTACCAGCTTGACTAATGTTGCTACTATAATCTAGTTTTGCAAACTCATCCATTTATCGAGTTTGTTCATGACTTATGCTATTGAGCTCGCTCACTAATGTATTGTCTAATCAGAACCGGTGCATGATGGTCTGATCAACCGAGTGCACTTTGGTTCGCCTTTGTCTATTATTCTACGTAGATGGCACATAATTAAACTTGCCCTCTAAAAATCTATCCACGACTGCCTTGACAATTCCTTTGAAATTATTCGATCGTTCTTGAATCACGTATTCGTATTCGATAATGCCTCATTCGAACTCTACATTGCTTCTCCCTCACCTATTTTAGGAGGACGAAGGCGTTATACTAGAACTTCCTCTAGCCTTCCTATCGACTATGACCATTCTCGCTCGATATTGCTATATCTTCATCCTAAACTCCTCGCCCTCCTTCTCGGCCCTATAATTACTGTCATGACCTTCTAATCGAGTAAATCTAATTCATTCTCTAAAATCGTGCCCTCAACCTACTCTCCAGAGACCATAACTTTAAGGTCTCTAAATTATTTTATTTTACTTGAACCCATACTATTCTTTATTGTGCGTCATCTTAAACATTTCTTTCTTGCGTTAATCCATGACTATCTTCGTCTTATTGAAATCACGACTCTAATGCAAGTTTTCATTAAACGTCGTTCCCTTGTCATGATTTGACTATGCTCCCTTATCGATACCCCCTTGTGCCTTTCACCCCCCTTCTAATTCTTAATTTCGAGGACGAAATTCTTTTAAGTTGGGTAGGATGTAAAACCCCTAAATTTCTACTATTTTTTTATTATTAAATATAGTACTGATTTAAATTTTTTGTAATATACGTCGCGTAGTCGTATTATACGTCGCGCACGACTTTTATTTCTTTTTCGAATTTGCTCGATGAGTGCGAATATGTGCGAGCGTACATATTTTTGAAAAACATTATTTTTATTATTTTTATGATTTCAAAATAATATAGGTAATAATTATTTCTAGCTATCATTTCAAGTTTATGGTTTTAATTATGAAAAGCCTTTTATTTATGCAGTTATAATTATAAAGTATTTTTCCATAAAATGGTATATTAGAAAGTATATTTATGTAAAGAATATTTGTGCATACATATAGCTCATAAATATTTATTAGTTTATTTTAAATAAAAATGCAATTTTCAAAGTTTTTATTATTAATATTTTTGAAAAATATATATTTTAATTTATTGTGGAGATTTAAATATTAATTTGAATTTATGTATTTATTTAAATAGTTAATATTGAAATTTGATTTAATGATTTGATTTTAAACTAAGGGAATTTAAATAGATTTAATTGGAATTGGATTGGATTTGGGTTTAAATTGATTTAAATTAAATTACGGATTATCTATTTTTGGGTTTAAACTATTCATAGTTCCTATCCAATTGGGAATTCCCACATCCTATAAATAGGCAGGTACTCCTCCAATATTTTTATTCATCCACAAATTCTCCATAAAATTTCTTCCACCACAAGTGCAGTGCTTCGTATCCATGTTCATGTCCGTGTCCGTGTCCTCTCTCCGTTCTTATTCTATTCTTTTTACAAATACATTGTAAATCCCTCGTGTCGGACACATCCCCGACAGAATAAAATTCCTAAAACTAAATCCTGTCCCCACTGGTGTCCTCATCCCCGCAACCCAACACCACAGACCCGCCACCATTACACCAGCCTGCCGTCACCAGCCAACCCGACAGCTCCCTTCACAGACTCGAACCACCCCGCCGGCCTACACCACCACCGCCAACACCAGTACCAACACCATCACCATCGGCATCATTACGACACTTCCGGCCTGCAAGACCACCCGCCGCCAAATCCTCGCCACCACAGCCATAACCAAAACCAAACAAAAAAACCAATATCCAACCCCACCATACACAACCTAGCCGCCACCGCGGCCACTGCCACGACAGCCCCGCCTATACCAAAATCATCGCCACCACCAACGTAGAAGATGAATAAGGAAAACCCTAAATCTACTCACCTCCGGCGAGATCCGCCGCCCTTCTCCGCCGTCAGTCCCACGTCGATCGTCCATCCTCCTCCTCCGGCCATCGCATTACCGCGTGGTCGACGACCGCCCAGAGACTCCGCAGGTCCTCCCGTCGCCTCACCCGAACTCCGTCGTGCCAGCGTGAGAGCGCCGCCGCATGCAGACCGAGAATCCCCATCCGCCGACCTGGCGTGCCCCACCGCCGGGAGCAGCCCCAGATCCGTGTGCTCCTCCGGTCCTCCGCTCTTTCCCGACGAACTTCGTCGTCTGCCACCGCCTGGCCTCGCCGACCCCTTGCGCCAACCACCGTCGCTGCCCCTTTCTACTTCTCCTCCGTCGACCTTCCCCCGCAGCTCCTCACATCCCCCGCGCGAGTCACCCACCTAACGCCGCCGGACCGCCGCCCCCTTCCAAACCCCTCCGAGCTCTGCCGCTTCCCACTTCCCTCTTCTTCTCCCCCTCACTCCTGAGCCTCTCCCACTCTATCCTCACACCCCCAACCCCTTCTCACTCTCTTTTCCCTTTCGTTTTCCAGAGGTGTTCTTAAGTACTCTTGAGAGGGAGAGAAAAGAGAGCTCACTGAGTGATAGTTGTTTGCTGGTTCCACTCTTGAGTACTCTTTTTGTTTGTTTACTTTCTTTCTTTTACTTCTCTAAACTTTATTATTATTGGATTGGTATCTGTTGTTTTTATAGTAGTATATATATTATCGTTATTATTATTATCATTATTTTTGTAGCAGTATATACTAGCATACATATATTGGTATATAATGTATATATGATACCTTTATAATCCTATCAAACTTATTATTAAAGATAATTTTGTGTATGTATTTATGTAGGTACCTTAGTAACATAATTTTGTAAAAATATATATAGAATACCCTGTTTACGGGTATGTTGTGTCATTATTATTACTATTATTATTACTACTTTATTGCTATTATTTTGTGTTACTAATGGCAATAACTACATTAAACTTTTGGTTATTATTATTTTGTATATAGTAAAATACTCCTAAATTATTTTGGTAAAAAATATAGCTTTGGAATTTTAAATTTAGGATTAGGCTTTACATATATTATTGTTGTAGTATTTTTAGCCATTTCTTTTTTTGCAATATATGTTACCTAAAAATTTTGAGTGTTAGCCCTAAAAGTAATTTTATTAGGATTTCAAAACATATTATACTTTTCAAAAAGTATTTATCTAAAATGATATTTTACTTAGTATAAATATATTTTCTAAGTAATATAAATATTTTCTCCGTGAATTCCATCAATTATTAGTGGCTAATCTTAATACCCTATCCTCTCCCGAGTCTGGACTTCTTTTGGTCGTCCTTAACTAAATTGACCCTTCTGGACCTAATGAAACTGTCCGTACCACCATTCGAGGTTACCTTGCATAGTAGTTGCACCAAAGTTGCAGTTTGTGCCACCTTGATCATCGCAGCACACCAGGCGCTCTACCAGGCAAGACACCTTGCCATTTGCTGTTTAATTATTTTAGTTCATATTTCATGCATGTTCATTATTTTCTTTATATAAAATAAACTGTGATACATGGCATAACCTGTTAGAATTTACTGTTCAGTTTCTTGCTATGTATTATTTTCTTACACATTAAACCTAGATTTAAGGGACCACCTTGTGTGTTGCATTCATGGCCTTGACACGTTATATTACGAAGTTGTGTGTCGCATGTAGAACACGGACATGCGTGACTGGCTGGCCACCGGTGCGTATAAGCCGTGCGATAGAAATAACCGCTAATAGAAATTGCATGCTAGTTTGACTTAGCGGTTATAGAGGTTTACTGTTGTGGATACAACATGGTAGGCATTGGGTGGGAAGAACATCTCCTTTATGTATGGGTCATATATACACTGCCCTGATTGCCGGTTATCTCCAGTGGGAGGTACGGTCCTGATAGCCGGTTATCTCCAGTGGGAGGTACTGTCCTGATTGCCGGTTATCTTCAATGGGAGATACGGTCCTGATTCCTGATTTTCCTGATCCGGCCCATGCGTCAAGGTTTGTTCTTTATTATATATTCACCATAGTACGGTTAGGTACCCTATTACTTATTTATTTGAGCAATATTTATTCAGTTTATATGGCATGATATTATGTGTCTTGTTACGTCCCTCTGAGGACCTGGTTGTCTTGCCAGGTGTGTGCTATTGTCTTTCGCAGGTGCTTTAGCTCTAGCCGTGTTCATTTCTATTTCTTGAGGATGATTGCACTTGGATCGTCTTCGCTTCGCTCGCCATTCATTTCCTTTTCTATGTACTTTTCCTTATTTTGTTGGTAGTGGATTTGTCTCCGCCCAACCTATTGTATCAAGACAATTCATTATCATTATATGATTCATTTATTTTACGTGGATGAGATTAGTTATGGTTCTACTACATTTTACAGCTTATGTATTTATACGAGGCTTTCATATATTGGAGTATACTTCGTATGAATACAGCTGGCATATCTACGTCCCTAGTCCTACGTATTTTGGGACTGGGGTATTACAGCTTCTACCAGTTTAAGTTACCTAAATTATTCCTATAGTTATCCAGAATCATATATCGTGGTCACATGATCATCCTCCTAAATGTCGTACCTCAGTACGGGAACGCTAAGAAAGAATCAACTTCGGCACCTATTGTCCCAGTTGTGATTCACTCTCAGTATTATGCAACAAGCAATCAATCAATCCTGACTATACTAAGAATACAGGCCAACTACCAAGTTATTCGTACAGGTAATCATATCATATGGTTAGAATAACAGGATTGTACCACAGTGCAATATAATCAGGAAGATAGCACCTCGATGTGCCAGTAGACAGGGAGTACCTCAGTACAAAATTAGGGCCAGTACCTCAAAGGGTAAGTTGCAATCATAGCAGGGATACACGTGGTTATGTCTGAAACAAAAAAAATCAATCAGTCACATGAAGTCATCTGCCCACATCGTGGCATGGATATCCGATCAGGTACATGGTCAAGATCTCTACTAGAACAGCATCTCAAGTACACATGGAAGCCTATAGCTCTAATCATCAAGTCGGTCTAACCATCGGATCAATCTATCAGGAGTCTTCCATCTACGATAGAATAAATATCATGCCAAGAAGGACCACCAGATACTAAGCTAATTATTATAAAAAAACCTAGGCCCTCTGGCTCACAAGAATTCTCTGAATCATTGATCATAAGCTATCAGGAAACAAGCCTCTCAAGTACCAAGATATAGCAATCGTACCAGGTTTTGGGAACTTGGAAACTCGAGTAAAAATCATGTAATAATACCCTCGATATTCTTCTTGTTCTGCGAAAACTCGTATAAACCTCAAAATCCAGGAATCCACATAGTAATATCTGATAAAATTAGAACATCGTCTAAAAACAAATGACAATACTATCCAAAAATTCACGCGAGTCTACCAAATCAATATCCCGGGATCATACTCCATATAATACCCAATCCTCAGACATATTCAAGGACACAATCTCGATGCATAGGACAATTGTCAGCCCTATCTAGCTAGACTACGATAACTCCTAGATTGAATAGTCAGGGGACAAGAATATATAAATTAATACCGTCGAAAAAATGGCAAGGATTGCATTAACCGCTCAAGAGCAGATCTACAACCCTTAAACCAAACAAGGACCAGGGTTGCAGACCGTCCCCTAAGTGGAACGGGAGCTCCCAGCGAATTAGGGCTAAATCTACTCGACGCAACCCGCCGCAGAATCGTAAACTGAGAACACTAAGTCTCAGCTTCCAACAGTGCTACATTGTGTACTGGGAACCAACCATAGTCGAAAACATTAAGTCTCCGTCTCCAGCAGCACTATAAGGCGTGCTGGGCGCCAAGCCGACACATGCCACAAGAACCACCACGCAGGGCGCATCACGGACCCACAGTCATATCCAAGCCAGAAGCACGGTCATAGAAACAGTTAGCCAAGACGTTACCCCACCGTATGTCAGACATGGGACATATGGGGATAATCCATACATGTGAGTCATTTTCGTGTCCTCGGAGGTATGGATGACCCGTCTAAGTTATCCGATATGGTCATAACCCAGTATCGAACTAAGCTATCCTAAGTTATCATCATGGCAGTTCTACTTCTAAGCTACACTACTCATGATTATACAATTACAATTACAATCAATAAAATACAATAAATCTAACGAGAGGACAGAAGCCGTCGATGAGCAAGGAATACTTGCCTAGAGGGCTCGGCTAGGTAAGCATGTCTTCGACGATCATGATACAAGCTAGCACGTCCATCGAGGTCCTCAGAACACACAACAAATAATCATTAGCATTAATAATAAAATAATAGCAGAAATTATAGAGGATGGCAAGAGGCTATACCGCGTAGGTCCTATAACCAGTACAGGGATCTGGTACAAAAATCGAGGCACGCAGATCGACACAGACACCCAGACCGAGACGTGTACGTAAATCAAAACACACACGAGAATCGAGATGACACAAATATTAAGGCAAACGAAAACTTGACTGTAGAAGCATAGAAAATATCAGAATAATGGTCCATGCGGCTCCGGATACGAAGCCCATACGGCTCATATAGGAGCTGTCTTATACAGTTCAAAGGAAGACTCTCTGTCTCATGCGGCTCGAGAGTGTATGCGGTTCAGCAGGAATATGCGGCTCGATCCATGCCTCGTGTCCCCCTGAGATCCTTCCCTACAGCTGGCCCTTTGAATAGTGGCCTTATTTAATGCTCTGACACGATTTGACGACTGTGGCGGCTCTGGCATAAAGTGTCATAATGACTCTGCCATAATGACAGACTCTTCGGGAAAAGAAGAAGATCTCTGACCCGATCCGTCAGAAATCCTAGGTTGCCACGTGACAAATCTCATGCGGCTTAAATAGAGAACAGCTTCATGCGGCTCACTGAGAAGTCACCCTATATGACTAGCAGAAATCAGCCATATGCGGCCCACTGAGAGCTCAGCCCCTGCGGCTCAATACAACGCTAGCTCATGCGGCTCGCAAAGACTATGCATATTCGGCTCATTGAGAGTTCGTTCCCTGCGGTTCGATGAAGCATTGTCCTATGCGGCTCACGAAGAGTATCTCCCTGCGGTTCAAGTGTTGCCCATCCTATGCGGCTCTGGCAAGACCCACAATCAAAACACGTGGCATCGGATCAATCAACGATTTAACCGAATCTCAACAAATATATTTGACATCATCGTCATAATTACTAAGATCAGGGCATATCATTTATCATCAAGCCAATGGGACACGTGGCGAGCAATCGGGCATTGGTATAATCAATCATGAAGATTTAAAGCAATCAGCATTAATTGCTCACAAGATTCGGTGCTATCCTCATTAATGGCCGAGATTCATTGTAATCAGGAGCAAGGGTTCAGATAGATTGAAGGAGCGCCGACATTCCAAAACAATAATCATTAGCAAACCCTAATGATCATACCCCACTCTTATAAATAGCCAGCATCATTTCTTTGCACAAGGACCGGCAACAAAAGAATAAAAAAATATACAGAGTCAGGGAGAGAATACACACAGAGAGAGAGAAGCCAGGAGAGCAACAGAGGAGCAAAAAGAGCACTTCTTCGTCAACGCCAACCATCTTTTCACAAGGAGCCAAGGCTGCATACCGATCGTCCAAGGAGTAAGGCAGGGCTGCCGTCGCCTTCCCGAGCCTCTATCGTCACCCTCCAGAATCTAAAATAAACAATTATACTTAGATTGCTGTACCTAGGTTTTCGTCCCTAGGCTTTCTTTGTACAAGCGAGTTTGTATTGTGAGTCTAAGTTCAGTCCTCCGATAATTGTTTTGTACTTTTACAATCAATGACAAACACGATGGCGACTCTGCTGGGGACAAACTTCTCCACGGCAGAGGAGTTGGTGACGCAATCGGATGTAGCCAAACTTGGCTCCATGCAACAAAAGATGGTCGTCCGCTTCGACCAACAGGCGTTTGAAGAGATGCTCTCCGAAGGAAGCGCTGGCCCGGTCCAGAAGCGCACCCGCACGACAAAGGCTCACAGAGAGTAGAGGCCAAAATCATTTGCTCCTCCCCAAGCCCCCGACGGTGTACCCTCTGTTGCTCAAGACGGTGAGAAGGACTCTTCTGCGGCCCCACTTCAGACCGTAGACAACTCTGCTGTCTCCAAGTCCGGCAGAAGAAAACACTATGATGCTGGACTTGCAGAGGCAAAGAGGAACTCTGTGCGAACTAAGCCGCATAGGGGTGCTAGCCGTGTGAAAAAGGCTCATGCGACCACATCCGCTAGCCGCAGGGACAAAGCTCATGCGGCCACAGTCGCTGGCCGCATGAAGAAGAATCATGCGGTCACATCTGGCAGCCGCATAGTTTATGCAGCTACAGTCGCCAATCACATAGATGAAACACATCAGGCTACAGGAGGCAGCCGCTTGCAGAGAACCCATGCGGCCACTATTGCCAACCGCATGCGGCCAGCCTGCACGGTCGTGACTCCTAACCGCCCAAAGATAACTCATCCGACAGCAGAAGATGACCGCATGCAGACAGGCTGCACGGTACCCAACTCTGGCAGCATAGCGTCCGTTCCACGCTTCTCTCGATCGGTCTTCGACCGTCTCTCATACGGTCCCGACCCTGATGATTCTCTGTATGATAAGCCAGATTCTGTGGCATTAAACTTGGACTCCTCCTATTACGCACCTACAAGTGCTAGAAGGAGGAAGTCTAGGGCAGCGCGGGCTCATCGAGCCCAGTCAGCTGTCCTAACCTCTGACTATCCGAGCGTCCCGTTGACTATCACACGGGCCTCGGATGGAAAGTTGTATACAACCACTCAAGTCCAGCCCCCCGCGGCAAACAGACAGAGTGGTTCCCCTGACCTGCGGGAGACGATCCTCTACAAACGCAAGGAAAAAGAAGGAGTATCGGTGTGCAAAGAGTCCTCGCTTGGACATCGCTGCACCCAAATCATCGTCAATTGCTGCTGCAACAACGCGACAATGACGGAAGCTCGGCCATCCGCCTTCCAAAGGCTACAGCACCCGAACTCAGAAGATGAGGCACCTCCTATTGTCTCCTACAATTCTGCTCAAAAAGTTCCTGCCGAAGAGAGGAGAAAGAAAACGAGCGTCTCCAGCCCGAAGATATCAACCATTACAACTAAGAAACTGTCGTCTAAACAGTTGCCCTCCACTGGTGTATTCCAACACACCCGTTCAAAGATGAAATTTACCTCGATGGGAAATTCATCATCCACATCGCTGGGGGTTGAAGGAGCTGGGGGTAACACTCCTCCGAATATCCGCAACAATCTGATGTTCCAAGGAACCGAGTCCGCACAAACAACTCTTCCATCAGGAGCAGCGGACGCTGATGCCCCCGAGGACATCCGTAACTCTCAAGACAAGGCAAGCTCTGAAGCTGGGGATACCGTTCCCTCCGAGTCCGAGCCCGAAGAGAATATTCCCACCTATCCCGATGACTTCTCGGTGCATGGGTACGACTCAGAGGGCACATCCTCCACCGTTCCTTCCATCACTCCTCACGTAAGAACGGTGTTCATGACGGACAGCGATCAAGGTGGTTCCAGTGATCTCCAGCGCATCGACAGTCTCAAAGCCATATTACTTGCTTTGGTCAAGTCTGTAGACGAGATTAAAGTGGCCCTGCCCACTTTACAAGGAGGAGCGCCTGGTCAAACAAATACGGGCCCCGCGGTCAATATATATTCGAACTCAGCGGCACCAAACTCGGGCAATAATCCTCCCGAAATAACAGCCCCCGCCGTGACAGATGAGACCCGAGAAGTAAGAAGAGAGGTCCAAGAGCTCCGTGCCATGTTTCATGCCCGAGAAAATGCTCAAGATCTCAGAATACGGCAACCATATCCTGCTGAGTGGAGGGATGTTCCATTCCCACCAAGATATAAGCCGTTCAATATCAACCCGTATGATGGCAAAACCTCAGCAAGTCGATACATCACATACTTTGAGGTCACCACCGACCATCTGCCCCATGAAGATGCGATCCTCACACGGTTATTCATTGGAGCATTGGAAGGAGTCGCCTTTGATTGGTACCGCAATCTATCGGACAACTACATCCATTCCGTCGCCGGCTTCAAGCGCATGTTCTTGGAACGATTCTATGAAGTAGGACAAGACATCACTATGTCCACTCTCATGGACGTCGTCCAAGGGGAGAAGGAGCTAACAAGGAACTACATCGAGCGGTTCTGCCAGACCGCCATGAAGCTGCCTTCCGGAAATCCGGATTCTTCTTTGATCAAAATCTGCCAAAAGGGACTGCTTCCAACGATCAGTCTCTGGATGGGCGAGAGTCAATTCAAAGATTGGAAGGCGTTCATCATCAGCGCCACAAGCGCTGAAGAACGACTGAAGAAGGCCCGCCAACTGAGGTTGCACATCTCAGAAGGAGAAAACAAGGGCAAGCGTCTCAACAACGATAATGGGGGTAACCCCTCCAACAATCGGGACAGCAAAGGAAAACAGGCTATGGTGGCCGACACGGCCCAGAAGCCCGAGCCACAGCCAGCAGACAAGCAATGGCCTCAGATCACTTACTCTTTCGAAGACGGCCACGTCAAGCCTATCTTAGACATGCTTATACAAGGAGGTAGAATTCAGCTTCCTCCACCAAGACGGGAGCCTCGGCCGGCTGATTTGGAGAACCCGAAGTTCTGCCATTACTACCGTTATGTACACCACGCTACACATGACTGCTACCAACTAAAACGGTACATCCAAAGCCTTATCGATTCGAACGCTCTGGCCATCGACTTCGAAGAGGTAACCGTAGCAGCCAATATGGTGTCCGTACAATTCGGTAACTTCCCTCCAACGGAGACCCAAGACGGGGTAATTCCCGTCTCTCTCGCGACAATGGAGATTACCAATCTTCCTTCGCCCCGAGAATAAGCTGCTGGTCTAGTACCTCTCACCACCTCAAGAGGAGAGGTCATGTGGGTCCATCCAAACTTGGTGTCAGAAGTAACTCGGCCCACACCATCTCCCACCAACAAAAAGAGTGGAAAAATCAAGACCTGCCGCACAATTGCAGCAGACAACGAGGAAGCTACAGCCGTCGTCACGCGGTCCGGAGCGCAATCCCAACCTGTGGTTGATAGTCCAGCTGAAAATCATCAACCCACTGCAACTGATGCTCTGGGACCGGCTCAGCCTTCGACGACCGACAAGCCTAGGCCGAAGGAGACTCGCTTCGACAAATCTCTCCGAAAGGACGCAGCCCAAGGGCTAGAGAGGCCCTACAACTTTGACATCTTAGCACAATTGGCTAACACTCCGGCCAAATTGTCATTATATGAACTCCTGAGGCTCTCCAAAGACGTTCGTATTGCATTGAGCGAAGCACTCCAAAATGCCGATGCCTATCTCGCTCAATCTAACCTCACTGGGAGAACTCAACCATGGATCTCCAAGATAGTACCTGCACGGGAGCAATGCCCAACATCGTCTTCACTCCGCAGGACATGCTCATTAAAACCAACATACATGATCGCCCGCTATACTACACGGGATACATCGGCGACGTGAAGGTGGATCGGATGCACATTGATCCCGGCTCTTCCATAAGCATCATCCCGAAAGGTCTGCTACATCATCTCCGCATCCCAATGCATCGCCTAACACCTACAAGCACCGCCATCAGCGGTTTCAATTCGGGCAGAAGCTACCCTATCGGGAAGATTCGTCTGAAGTGTCAGATTGGCGATCTCCAATCCGAGGTCACCGGCTACGTTATAGATGCAGACACTTCTTACAACATCCTTTTGGGGCGCCCATGGATACACGATTATATGATCGTGCCTTCCACGCTACACCAGTGCTTCAAAAATGTCGACAAACACGGCTTCGTGAAGACAGAGTTTGCTGACATGGATCCCTTCAAAGGGATCGAATCTTACTACTCGGACTCCTGTTTATACGAAAAGTCGAAGAGGCACCTGGATGAAGGAGACGCACAAGCTCATATTGAGACAGCCACGGGATCAGAAGGACCCCTGACGATCCACCTCCAAGCTCACAAACCGGGCAAGTCTGCACCCCTCACCGCCACTCTGCGGAAGGACGCGATCAGCCTCTCGGCGCAAGAGAAGCAGATGACAATCCGGCTGCCGAGATCCGGCCAAGTGCCGAGACCCACAACGGAGCCACTAACAATCAGGTTACCAAGAGTCAGTCAACCACAAACAGGGAAGCTCAACCCCTCGGACAGGCCATTGACAATACGCCTTCCCAAGAAAGGTTGTCGCCTCGATGTAAGGTCTGACACTTCCAGCGAACCAGCCACTCCTCGCTCCATATCGAATGCCAAACTGGGGGTCGCCAGTCTGCCAACTACCCCACGCTCTGCTCCATCAACTGGACCACTGACAATCAAGCTTCCTAGGTCGTCCTCTTAGTCTTCGTTCACACAGGGGGTAGTCGAAGAGGAACCGGAACTAGCCAAGTATGTGGCCGCCCACACTAATGTCCCCTCCGCTGATGATGTAATCCCCCTAGAAAAGATACCTTACTTTATCAATAAAGGGTTATCTTTGAACTACATCGAGCTCAATAAGCTATATACGATGTATGCTATGGAACACGGTATAGGCGCTCACCTACACACACAGGTGACAAATGTGTACACCGCAATCCAGCTTACTCCAGTAGAAGACGCCTACCGAATACACAAGGGAGGGGATCATCCAGTCATCTTCGGCCGGACGAACAACCCTCATCCCCGCACCATAGAAGAAGACGACCTCGGGTCAGATGCCGGGAGACTGCCTCTGTATCTCTATAGCCCTCAATCCAAATATCTCATGCAGAAACAGGGATATGATCTAGAGACTACGCCAGGATTGAACTACGACACTGGGCGACGATTACCTTTGAAGCCTCCAGCCCCGGCAGGCAAACCATGGAACTACTATAACAAAACTCGATGCGGGTTAGGGTATGTAACGCCTACTACGACCCCGGAAAGTTCAGATGAAGAATGCGACTGGCAGTCGCATTCAACCGGATCGCCAACTTCCGACTCAGATACCAGCATCGGAGATGTGTTCAGACAAGTCATGTCAGCAAAATGACGTTCGCCGACGCTTACGAGGAAGATGAAGACGTCCCCGAAATCCTCGAGCTAGGGCCATGGGCCCAGCAATTAGACGCACAATAGGAAAAGCGATTCGAACTGAGAGAACCTCCTACTGAAGATAAGGTCATACAAGTGGATCTCGGCAGCGAATCTTCTCCAAAATCGATCTTCATCAGTGAAAGCCTAACCAACGAAGAACGGGAGTCGCTGTTAGAACTTGTCAGGGAGTACATTGATGTGTTCGCCTGGAGCTATGAAGACATGCCAGGGTTAAATCCTGACATCGCTCTTCATAAACTCAATATTCGGCCAGATGCGAAGCCAGTCAAACAACAACAACGACGCTTCCGCCCAAGCATCATGGACGCGATCGAAGCTGAAGTCAACAAACTAATAGCCAGCGGCTTCATTCGTGAGGAGCAACATCCCGATTGGGTCGCCAATATAGTACCTGTCCTCAAGAAGAAGGGGAAAATTCGAATCTGCATCGACTTCCATAATCTGAACGAGGCATGCCCCAAAGATGAATTCCCCCTTCCTATCACAGACATCATGATCGACAATACCTGCGGCTTTGAGCGCATGTCATTCATGGATGGCTTCTCGGGATACAACCAAATCAAGATGTCTCCCGACGACGAAAAGCATACATCATTTCGAACACCGATTGGCACATACTGCTACACAGTCATGCCTTTCGGTTTAAAGAATGCTGGCACCACATATCAAAGAGCTATGAGCATCATCTTCAGAGACCACTTACGCAAGACGGTGGAGTGCTATGTTGATGATATAGCCGTCAAGAGCCGTAGCAAAGGAGACCATCTGCAGGATCTAAGGACGGTATTCGACCTAATGCGGACGCACAATTTGAAGATGAACCCTACGAAGTCCTTCCTGGGCGTATCTAGCGGGAAGTTCTTAGGGTTCATCATCACTGCAAAGGGTATCCATGTAGACCCCGAGAAGACAAAAGCAATCATGGAGATGGGTCCCCCGAGAAATCTCCGCGAACTCAAAGGCCTTCAGGGAAGGCTAGCTTACATCAGAAGGTTCATTTCCAACCTCTCCGGGCGATGCCGGCCATTTATGCACCTCATGAAGAAAGGAGTCTCATTCGTATGGGACGAAGAATGCCAGCGTGCTTTCGATAGCATCAAAGAATATCTGTCAAATCCTCCGGTCTTGGTAGCCCCAGTCCCTGGAAAACCATTTCTGCTCTATGTACGAGCAATGGAACACTCCCTCGGTGCTCTGCTGGCACAGAATAACGATGCAGGCCATGAACAGGCCATATATTACCTCAGCCAAATGATGATTGGACCAGAGCACCGATACACCGCTGTGGAGAAGGAATGCCTCGCTCTGGTGTTCGCCATTCAGAAAATGCGGCACTATGTCATCGGACAAACGATACATGTGATCTTACGAGTTAACCCTCTCAGGGTCCTCATGACTAAACCAGGGGCACTCAGCTCTCGCCTTGCTACATGGGCAATACTGCTGTCCCCTTATCATATGATCTTCGTCCCCCAAAAGGCAGTCAAAGGTCAAGCCCTGGCAGATTTCTTGGCAGCCCACCCAGGCTCGGAGTCCTCCAGGATATACGAAAAGATCCCAGATGAGGTCGCCGACTCGCATACAACCTCCCACGAAAATATATGGCGAATGTTCTTCGACGGCGCTTCGAGGACCGGACCTAAAGGCAATATAGTCGTCGGAGTCGGAGTAGTACTAATCTCTCCTTCCGGATTGGTGATTAACCGTGCTTATTCCCTCACTGAACCCTGTTCTAACAATGTGGCCGAGTACAACGCTCTGGTCATTGGCCTCTAACTTGCAAGAGAGCTGGGGGTAGAATACCTTGAAGCGTACGACGATTCCCAACTAATCGTCAATCAGACCCGGGGTTCGTACGAGGTACGCCATGAAGACATGATCCCTTATCATCAAATAGCGATCAATATTATCTCGGCATTTGAGGGGTTCTTCATCGAGCACGTCTCCAGACTCCGAAATATTGAAGCCGATGCCCTAGCTGGTCTCGTCGCTTCCCTAGCAGTTCTGAATTATGATCGGCAATCAGTGGATGTGATAGGCCATGAACTGGTCTGTCCTAAAAACAATGTACAATTCGTCGTAAGTTATTCCGCACAGACGATCGATGACGCCCCAAATTGGAGACAACCATTCATCGACTTCGTCGTCTACGACATCCTGCCTGAGAACCCAAAGGAAGCTACTTCCATCAGAAGGCGTTCCCTCAGATTCTTCTACGATACAGAGACGAAAATGCTGTATCGCCGCTCCTACGATGGATTACTGCTTCGGTGTCTGTCAAACATAGAAGCCAAAGAAGCCGTACGAGAAGCCCATGACGGTGTTTGCGGGGCCCACCAGCCCGGCCCAAAACTGCAAGACCGCCTTCGCCGAATGGGCTACTATTGGCCCACAATGGTGGCAGACGCGATAGATTATGCTAGAAAGTGCAAAGCTTGCCAAGTCCACGCGGAGTTCATCCACCAACCCTCCGAATTTTTACATCCGACAGTGGCGTCCTGGCCATTCGAAGCATGGGGAATGGATATCATTGGTCCAGTCACCCCACCTTCCTTCCGAGGATATCGGTTCATACTTGCGATCACTGATTACTTCTCTAAATGGACGGAAGCGGTCCCACTCGCAGAAGTCAAGACTTCAAACGTGATCAGCTTCCTTAAACACCACGTCATCTACCGCTTTGGACTGCCCCGAAGGATCATCCATGACAATGGTCCGTAGTTTACAAGCCACGCATTCTATCGATTTTGCGATAAGCACCGTATTTAGAATATCGCCTCGACGCCGTATAACCCGGCAGCAAATGGGTTAGCAGAGGCGTTCAACAAAACAATCATCAAACTTCTCAAGAAGTTTGTCTCCTCCAAGAAACGTGACTGGAACGACAAGCTCGGCGAGTGCTTATGGGCTTATCGTACCACGGTCCGAACAGCCACCGAAAATACACCATTCTCCCTGGTATACGAAAGTGAGGCAGTCCTCCCCTTGGAGACACAGATCCCCTCACTACGTGTCGCCCTCACACACCAATTGACAACCGATGATAACTACCGACGTCGATTACAAGAGTTAGAGGCCTTAGATGAAAAGTGCCTTCTAGCTCAGCAAAGGATCGAGCTATACCAAGCACGCATCTCAGGAGCCTTCAACAAGAAGGTCGAAATCAGAACATTCCAGGTAGGCGATCTCGTCTTGGCAGTCCGGAGGCCAATGGTCATGACTCACAAGACCACCGGCAAATTCCAGCCAAAGTGGGAGGGCCCATTTATCATTGAGACGGTATTCTCCAACGGTGCTTACCGCCTTGCAAAGCAAAATGGAGACTTGCTCATGCTGTCCGTCAACGGCAAGTTCCTGAAGAAATATTATGTCTAAACGACATTCGCTACAAGGTCGTCGAGTCATGTACCCGCTGGTACCACTGAACTCACACCCTCAGCATTTCAGATTATCGAGTCATGTACCGGCTGGTACCACTGAACTCACACCCTCAGCATTTCAGATTATCGAGTCATGTACCGGCTGGTACCACTGAACTCACACCCACAACATTTTAAGATTATCGAGTCATGTACCTACTGGTGCCCCTGAACTCACCCCTACATCCCCTTTAGATTATCGAGTCATGTACCCGCTGGTGCCGCTGGACTCCCACTTTCTCAATATGTTAATTTATCGAGTTATGTACCCGATGGTGCCTCTGAACTCACATTTCGGTCACTCTTTCAGATAGTAAGTCATGTATGATTATACCTCTGAACTTGCTTCCCTGGAAGAGATCCTCCCTCATGATCCAATACCCGCACTCCCAGTGCACAAAAAGGGTAATCGATCCACAAATTTCCGAAAACGGACATGTCCTCATTACCTCTGAATCGTTTTCACTTCTACCAAAAACAAACCGCCCCTCACATAGAACCTCTACGTTCTTCTACCTCTGAGTCGTTCTATGTACTCCCTCTTCATTGAGCCTACTCCTGCTATGTCATCATTATCTCTGAGTGGGAAGGCTCCGTCGAAGAACCCTTCATGCTTGCCATGTCCACATTACCTCTGAGCAAGTATGTCGGTCTCCTTTCGACCTATTATCTGTACCCACAACCGGAGTACGACAAGGATAATAGGTCCACAAATGTCCGCTGTTGACCACGAATATCCCCCATGAAACCTCCCCTGCCATGTCCTCACTACCTCTGAGCAGGAACGTTCTACGGTAAAACCCTCATGCTTGCCATGTCCTCATAACCTCTGAGCAAATATGTTGGTTTTCCTTTCATCCTATTATCTGTATCCCGAACCAGGGTACGCCAAGGATAATAGGTCCACAAATATTCCTTTGCTAAGCTTCTTAGCATAAATCCACTACCCCACCATGCCCCGGGAGCCCAGCTGCTCTACGGCATTCCTTTTTTTAGCACCGAGAACATCCATGACCACTTTACCACGGGTGTTCTGGACATCCTGTCCAAACTTGTTATCCGTACTTAAAACCAAGGTATGCCTAGGATAACAGGTCCACAAATAATCCCCCAGCAAGTCCAGTTCCACAAAACACCCAAGTACAAAGAAAGAAAAGATGAGACGAAACATATCCATTTTCAAAGTTTCACATCCTCCGGGATTATATCGCTGCTACAAGATAGAAATAAAGAGAAAACAAGCAAGACAAGACAGAGGAACAACTATGGTTCAGAGGCACACAACGTCAAGAAATAGTCCGTCAGCGAGGCAGTCGACCGCTCAAACCACTGACTAGTTCGACACATTGACTCTGAAGTCAACTACGTCGCCCAGATGAGCAAAGATTCCACTGGGGGAATAAAGTCCCCAGATTTGATATAACCCCACTCTTTCAGAATAAATACCCAGTCATAATCTACACTAGGGATACAAAGTTCACACAGAACCAAAGGTAACCATTACAAGAAAAGAGGGAAGCAAGTACATTCCATTCATTGGAATGTCCAACTATATTCACACAATTAACAAACAGAAACCAGAGGAAATTCTTCATTACTTCTTCAGACGAAAAGGGAAAACACAAACCACAGCTAAACAGACAGAAACATACAAGGAATCTCTAAAACCTAGTTACAGAAACACATATACCACTCCCTCAACCACTTCACATACGAGGGATGCAGTTGAAGGAGATCCTCGTCCAGAATAGGAGCATCAGAATTCCCAGAGCTACCACCCCCAACAGCCTCGACATTTAGAGAGAGACCATCCTACGCAGACGACGGTTCCTCCTTCTTCGTCTCTGTCACAAAGGGAGACCCCTGGTCGATGGCAGGAGGCGACGGCTCTTCTGTCACTGCAACCTCAGCGTCCAGCGGAGAGACTGCAAGAACAAAACAAAAAAATGAAGTAAAAGATATTCTAAAGAGTCATGCGGCTCGTTGAAGGCTACTCGCATACGGGTCGAACATGGGGAAAACCTCATGCGGATTCAAGTCATGGGACGTATATGCGGACCACGTAAGTTGAACTCACATGCGGCTCCTACATAAAGCACACCCCATGCGACTTGATCATGAGATGTATAGGCGGACCCCGTAACTCGCATGGAGCATACTCCATGCGGCTCGGCCACAGGATATATATGCAGACTACGTAAGTTGAACTTGTATGCGGCTCAGACATGGGGTACATCCCATGCGGCACGATCAGAGGACATGTATGCGAACCACGTGGTTTTGTACACAAAGTAGGCAGTAGAGCAGACCCTATCTTCTACACAGTTGTTACCTTCGATGGCGACGTGAACGTCAAGGCGGACAGGGGAAACGACAGTCGAAGACGAAGCTGATTTCTTTTTCTTCGCCGTGGCCTTCTTCACAACTTTGGAAATCCTAGGCACCATTTCGGTTGGTCAGATGAAGGAAGGAGACAAAGACAGAAGCTTTTGGTCAAGAAAAAGTCTAAAAAAATCTAACCGAACATACGCATATTTATAGACAGAAGGACTATGAACCGACGCCTCGTACGACGTGATCGACCCTTCAGCTGTCGAGGCAAACTGGACAATCAAAAGAATAAAAACTTTGGGATCCTCCCCCAAAAGACAGCATTAATTCGATAACAAATCAAGAGCATTTTAATGAAGATTTGCACACGTAGTCAGGACACGTGGCAAAGAGCCTATGCGGACAGATGAATCTATGCGGCTGGGACACTTATGCGGCATGAACGGGACCATGCTTCTTATTCAAAGTGTTTCAATTTTGCAAATTGAAAACTTTGAAGGGGGTCCTGTAGAAGCATGGAAAATATCAGAATAATGGTCCATGCGGCTCCGGATACGAAGCCCATGCGGCTCATATGGGAGCTGTCTTATACAGTTCAAAGGAAGACTCTCTATCTCATGCGGCTCGAGAGTGTATGCGGTTCAGCAGGAATATGCGGCTCGATCCATGCCACGTGTCCCCCTGAGATCCTTTCCTACAGCTGGCCCTTTGAATAGTGGCCTCATTTAATGCTCTGACACGATTTGACGACTGTGGCGGCTCTGGCATAAAGTGTCATAATGACTTTGCCATAATGACAGACTCTTCCGGAAAAGAAGAAGATCTCTGACCCGATCCGTCAGAAATCCTAGGTTGCCACGTGGCAAATCTCATGCGGCTTAAATATAGAACAGCTTCATGCGGCTCACTGAGAAGTCACCCTATATGACTAGCAGAAATCAGCCATATGTGGCCCACTGAGAGCTCAGCCCCTGCGGCTCAATACAACGCTAGCTCATACGGCTCGCAAAGACTATGCATATGCGGCTCATTGAGAGTTCGTTCCCTGCGGTTCGATGAAGCATTGTCCTATGCGGCTCACAAAGAGTATCTCCCTGCGGTTCAAGTGTTGCCCATCCTATGCGGCTCTGGCAAGACCCACAATCAAAATACGTGGCATCGAATCAATCAACGATTTAACCGAATCTCAACAAATATATTTGACATCATCGTCATAATTACTAAGATCAGGGCATATCATTTATCATCAAGCCAATGGGACACGTGGCGAGCAATCGGGCATTGGTATAATCAATCATGAAGATTTAAAGCAATCAGCATTAATTGCTCACAAGATTCGGTGCTATCCTCATTAATGGCCGAGATTCATTGTAATCAGGAGCAAGGGTTCAGATAGATTGAAGGAGCGCCGACATTCCAAAACAATGATCATTAGCAAACCCTAATGATCATACCCCACACTTATAAATAGCCAGCATCATTTCTTTGCACAAGGACCGGCAATAAAAGAATAAAAAAATATACAGAGTCAGGGAGAGAATACACAGAGAGAGAGAGAGAAGCCAGGAGAGCAATAGAGAAGCAAAAAGAGCACTTCTTCGTCAACGCCAACCATCTTTTCACAAGGAGTCAAGGCTGCATACCGATCGTCCAAGGAGTAAGGCAGGGCTGCCGTCGCCTTCCCGAGCCTCTATCGTCACCCCCCAGAATCTAAAATAAACAATTGTACTTAGATTGCTGTACCTAGGTTTTCGTCCCTAGGCTTTCTTTGTACAAGCGAGTTTGTATTGTGAGTCTATGTTCAGTCCTCCGATAATTGTTCTGTACTTTTACAATCAATGGCAAACATTGACGTGCACGTAAATTGAGACATGCATGTAGATCGAGGAACCATAAATATTAGGATGGCAAATGAATCGATGCGACACGCAAATAAAAGTGTGTACGCAAATCGAGACCGTATAAGATACAATATGGTACGTAAATCAATACGGTACGCAAATCGATGCATGTACGTAAATCAATACGGTACGAGGTCCAAGATGGCATATAATTTGATGTGGCATAGAATTCGGTGCATGCACGCAAATCAATACGGTATGGGTCACAAAGTAGGCACAAAGGTCGAGGCACAAAAATTGAGACAGTGCGCAAAACGAGAAAATACGGTGCCCGAGATAGCGTGGGGCTCGAGTCGTCCTGCATGCCCAAGGCAGGCGTGGATCGAGGTATACGTAGAACCAAGAAGCACACGTAACGAGGTGTACGCGAATCGAGGCACACTGTCCAAAGACAACGTAGAAATAGAGGCTGCACACAACTCGAGCAGCACGGGGTCCTAGGGCGTCCCGCTACTCGTGGTTGGCACGACCAACGAGGCTCGGTGGAGGCACTGGCAGCAGGAGTAAAGAAGGGAAGAGAGGCGGAGGAGCTAGGGGAAGCTCTACCAGGTGCGGCGAGTCGGCCGCCAGTGAAGGAGACGGGGAAAGAGGGTTGAGAGGGAAGGGGGGTTGATCTCTGGGAGAGGAAAGAGGGAACAAGGAAGAGTGATCGAGAGTGAGGGGAGAGAGTGAAGAGAGAGAGGTGGGGGGATTGGCGGCTGTAAGGAGTGTGGTGAGAGAGAGTTAGGGTTAGGATAAAGAGGGGTTGAATATAGGAAATAATAATAATAACCATAACAATTGAAAAAAATCCTAAAATGAAGCTAACAATGTAAAATCCAATAAAATAATACCAACAGTGATTAACCAAGTGTCAGGCCTGCACAACAAGACCAAATAAAGATCCAAGAATAATAATAAATTTAAATAGATAAGAAATTTAAATATTTAAAAATACGAAATACGATCATATACCAATTTTCAAAATAGGGCTTTGACACCAATGGATAGACAGACTTCGCAGCCGACACCGGTAGCATAGCCGGGGGTTTTTTTACCTCCACCACCTCCCATGCCGCTCGTGCCCTTCCCACCGGGTCAGCAGATAGACGAACAACAATTATTTCAAATGTTTTATACAATGATGTAAGCCCAGCAGCTAATGCAACAACAGACCAACAACAACATGCCAAAGCACTAAGAGAGAGCACAATGACAGCCTTAGAGCAAGCGAAATCAACAGTCTATTAGCCAAAGATTGGATCTATTTCTAAATTTAGGAAGATGATACCCAAATCCTTCTTCGAAAATAAAGACCCTATCGAAGTTCGTACATGGCTCACCAACATCGAGCATCAATTGGTGGTCGTTGTGTAACGCCCCAGTCTTAAAATACTTAGGACTAGGTACGTATCCATGCCAGCTGCATACATACGAAGCATACTCCAATACATAAAAACCTCGTATGAATACATAAGCTCTAAAATGCAGTAAACCAAGAGTAATCTAATCTCATCCACAAATGAAGAATAAAAGATATCATAAAATCAACGGTAATAAGTCTTTGTACGTTGGGCGGAGACAAATCCACTACTAACAAGTAAGAAAAAATATACATGAAAATGGAATGATTTGGCGAAAGTAGCAAAAAAAACCCAAGACACGTCATCTCCGAATGAATAGAGAAGATCGCGACATCGACTAGAACACCTGCAATATCACAGAAGCACACACCTGGAGAGATAACTAGGTCCTCAGAGGGACGTAATAAGACACATAATATCATGCCAATAAACTGAATAATGAGAGCTCAACAGAAAAGTATGCACAAGTAAAGGTTCATAATCATTCTATGTGGAATGCACATTAGAAGACAACATTCTACACATGGGCTTAGGTGTTCAGCATAGATGGAGAGAGAGTGGTAGTAGGTATCGCTCATAAGAGACATTATCGACCATGGGCAGAAAGTAGCTCTAATACGAGAACTATCGGCGCCGGGGCAGTAAGTAGCGCTCATCCGAGACACTATCGGCCCAAATCTATGTGGGTACTGAACATGTAGCCCCTACGGTAATAACTGTCTCCTTCCTGCCCATGATACTATACATGTGTCGTCTCCACAATATTGTTTAATCTTTAATAACTGCCAAGTCTTCTACACAAATCTATTAGCAGTTATATCCTAACGCACGGCCTGTACGCACCGATGTACGGTCGATACGTAAGTCCGAAGCCATATGCGACTCATAACTCACACACAACCTGTAGCACATCGTGACAGTTTATGAGATGCTCTAAACATATGGTACTCCCTTAACTCTAAGCTAATTGCATAAAGTATAATAATTTACATCTATATATAGTTTTGAAAGAACCACATATTATTTGCTAAAAATAAGAAAAAACATGCATGATATTGAGCAAAAAATGTAAACAGTAAAGGCAAGTTGTCTTGCCTGAGGTTATGTGCAAAAGAGAATAATCAAGTAGCTCGAACCGGCAAATAAACAAAGCAAAAAAAGTCAAATCTCGAAGATGACTCCGGATGCTGCAACAAATATCACGAACGAGTTTGGAATATAAGATATGCCTAGAAAATGCCTGTCCAAAAGTTAAATTCTGGAACAGGGGCAAAATCGTAATTTTGGATCAAAACCATATCCGTCGTTGGACCCGCTTTGCACCGAAATGTGCGCTAGAACCTACGTTCTCTAAAGTTGTCAAACCACATGTCTACGGATTTGTTTTGATGAGACGAACCCAAGGTATGTCCAATTTTGGATTTCGATCGGTTGTGCACAAAATCGTCCGTTGAGTGGGATTGTTGTCCCGCCAAAATAGCGTCCCGATCAACCTTCTCAGAATTGAACCAAACTTGGCTCACATGACCAGAAAAATATTTTGAGTCCATTGGCGCAAGTTTCGTCGCGATTTGATGAGTGTACACGAAGTTGTGACTTAATTTACAAAAGGTGATACGGGGGTATCTATACGGATACACACTGATTTTGTCGCACATATGCAACAAAATCAGGTTCCATCATTTCCCATACATCGACAACATCCATACGTGCCTTTCGATACGTACAGTGCGTGACCACGTCGCCCGGTTTGTCGGGGCACACACCGTATCGAGTGTTTTTCTACTTTTTGAAAACAGAATTTACAATTTTTCGTGTAACTTTAATAACGTGTAACTTTTTACCTACTAGATGAAAAGTGAATCCAGAAGATGCGTTACAATCTCGGTTATGTTGTCTTTGATTTCCTTCAATTAGTTTCTACAAAATTTTAATGTACAGAACGAAAATTGGCCGACAAGTTGGTATTTTCCAACAGTTTTTAATATTTCAGAAAAGTGGTTTTTCTCCAAATTAGTCTCAATTTTTCGAGCAAGTTGGATGGCCATGTCAAAATCCACCTGGGGGATCTCGAAGAGGGTTATGTGGGCTTTCTACACGAATTTACGGATCGAAAATCGGAGTAGAAGTGACAGAGAAATTGATCGGGAAAGTGGAATACCTTAAAGTGGGAATCTGTTGTTTTATTGTTGTTGTTGTTGTCGCCGTGACGATCGGGAGGCGGAGATGCTGTCGCTCCGACGAGGCTGGCACGCACGCCGAGGAGTGGGAAGAGGATGGAGGAGAGAGGAAGAAGAAGAGGAAGGAGGATTGATTAGGTTTTGGTTTTTTTTTACTAAAACACATATATATATAACCATATATATTATGTAAATGAGGGAGGGGTGCGGCCCCTTAGCATTACTGCTGCTGCTGCTTATGAAGGGGCGGCAATGCTGCTGCTTTTTGGCTTGGGTGGTCGGGTGGGGCCGACCACCCATTAATGATTACCTTAATATTTTCTTCTTCTTTTTTTAAACCTTTTCAATCTCCTATATATCTATATATATATTTCTATATATATGTGTATATCTATACATAGTTTAAAAATTATCACCATCTTTTTTTAAAATAAACTTATTGTTATCTATCTGTAAATAGAATCTATTTAAAATAAACTTAATATTATCTATCTATAAATAAAATCTATTAATCATAAAAATAATTTCTTATTGAATTTCCATAAAATACTTTAATAACAAAAATCGCCAAATGGAGGTTTTGGGTGAAGTGACCATACACCCTTAATTGGGTCCAAAATTGTACCATAATATAAAATATTATTTTAATAATAAAATACCAATAATCGTACAAGTAATTAAATAATTAGAAATGGTACATAAAATTCTAAAATAATTTAGGAAATATTTTTACATAGATAAAATATGTCGACATGGCCACCTTAGTCCCCCCCCACATGCCTACATGGGCTTGGGTTTGGTCCGGTTCCAGTTTGGGCTGGTTTAGACAAACCGCGTTATCTAAAAATCAATATATAAAATAATATCATATTAAAATAATTTAAATAAGCCAATTCACAACTTGGTCTGGTTTTATTAGTTTGGACATCACTATGGCTAGGCTTCCCCCGGCATGGCTAGTACACCAGTCAAGGCACACTGCTACATCTTCCGTGCTAAAAGCCATGGTCGTCTAGTTCTCCAAAACTCAACAATGGATAAAGTTATTTTTAATAATTAATAAAAACCATAAATTACATAAATTTATTTTTAGGTCCAATAAAATAATAAAAATAAAAAAGTAGGTGTTTTACATCCTACCCAACTTACAAGAATTTTATCCTCGAAATTTAGGATTAATAGGGTAGATAGGGTTGATGGATAGGAAGAGTTCGTCAATACCAAAATATAATTAAATTTTGGAGGAGGTGATGAAAACGGCGTTCAACACAACTATGCATTTAGGAACTTGTTAATTCGACACACACAAATTCATCAGGGTTATGGTATTGATTGAGGGTCGCTAGTGAAGGTAACAAATTTGGATAACACGAATTAAAGAGTAGCAAAGAATTCGGTAGTTCAAAGAAAATAATCTGACGATTGGGATATGTGGTTTCCTGAGAGAACCGATACTAATCGTCTTGGTTGAGAGTTGGATTTAAGTGAACAATTGGAATCATCCTCGAGTACTCAAGAATATTTAGGAGGACACGATAACAATTCTAAGGTTGAGGAATAAGGAGTAGTTAAAGACGAGGATATAGCCACATGAGTCGGTCGGTGGTTATCTATATTTCGTGTATAAATAACTGATAGGGAAACTAAAGGTGATATCTTACATCTATCTATCATGTACAGTGACTGGTAGTAAAGTAAAAACAATAAAGAGTTCAAGGACGATGCTATCGAGTACGAATACGTGGTTCATCGGCGACGAAAATAATTCAAATGAGAGTTGTCAATGCTGTCGCGGATGAGACTCTAAGGCAAGTTTAACTATGTCTCCATCCACATAGAATAATACATGAAAAGCGAACCAAAGTGCAATAGGTTGATCAGACCATCATGCACCGGTTCTGATTAGACAATATGTTAGTGGGTGCACCCAATAAAATATGTCATGATCAAGCTTGATAACGAAATAAGCTTACAAAACTGAAGCTACATTAGCAACATGGGATAGTCAAAATATGAGCAGGGGAGGTACTGATGAAAGAAATTTTAAATAGTCCAAGATCTTTTTAAAAATCAAGGCTCGCCCGAAGTTTGGGCCTACACAATTGTCCCAGTGTTTCTTCACTTATGTCTTAGTTGTATATATAAGTTAAGGTCCTCTGAATTTCTAGTATATGTGAACTCATCAACTGGGTCACAAGACAAAGGGTTTGTTAGATCGCCAGGTATTCTACCCAACTTAAAAGAGTTAAACTAGTAGTGTGATGGGACAATGGGTTAAGCAATCAAGATAAGCATTTAAGGAATTAAGTAGAACAAAAGCACATATCGGTTCGAAAGAATTGAGTCGAGGCTGAGTCCATATCCTTGGTCGAAAAATATATCGGTATCATGGTAAAGGTTATAGTTTAGCCATTTTGACCATAAGGTCATATCTTGAAAATAGGGTGCAAGGAAATGTGTTTTAGTGGAACAGGTTATATCTACATGAAGGTGGGCGTATCTAGGTCTTGCATATGAATTTTGTTGGAAGGAAAAGTTTAGTGTTGTACTCCAAATATACAAGTCATGGTAGGGGACACCCGAAGATCAAAAATAGAAAGTGGGAGTTCACGAGGTGATAATTAATGCACAAAAATAAAGAAGATCAAGTTAAAGCATGAAATAAAATTAATTAGAGAATCCAGTAAAAATAATTTAGGAACACAATTCCGAAGAGAAGATAGTCTTCTAGATGAATACAGTTAAGGAACCATTAACTCATTATTCAAATTGCAAATAGGTTAAAAGGTCGCAATTAAAAGATCTAGAATTGAAGGAAGGTCGAGTAAGTCGAGGTGGAAATACAGTCACATAGCTGGGTAGATGCCTAACAACACTTGTGTATATACTACTATCATGGTCATGAGTGACATGGCAATTAGTGTGGAGTACATCTATCTTATTAGAGCTATCTTGATGGCCTACCATTAAAATTTTAAACTCAAGTTTCCTCCAAAAGTTTCAAAAAATAAACTTTCAAAAATAAACCACCAAAATTTGTATAACTCCAAGCCGTTCAAATTTTTCATGAAATTTTTTTAATCACTTTCATAAATCTCAAAGCAAATTTTTATCATGTTATTACTGACTTTTTCAAAAATTTACATTTTCAATTCAACTTTTAAACTCAAGAGTTCATAAATCATGAATCTATGTATCAAATATCCATAATCAATCATAACTTTAAAACTCTTCAAAAATTATGAGCTCCTCAGATAAAAATTTCTAGCACATACAAAGCAATCTCAAAATTTTAGCTTAATATTTTAATGCACTCATCAATTATAACTTCTATTCATACTAAGTCATACCAACTCAATCACAATTTTTAAATGGTAAATTTATTTGATCAATCAAAACAACCTTATCACATCTTTAATATATTTTTATTTTATTTCAAAAATTTGTGATATTAGTAATCCAACGTTAAACTAAATTTTCAAATATCTTATCAGTCAAAAATCATTTTTTTACAAAACTGATAACCAAATTCACAAAAAAAATTTAAAAAACCAAAATCTAAATAGATTTATAAATCCTCAATCATAGGACACAATTTAAAATAAAAAATTTCTCAAAAATTGTTTTCATAACTTTTAAACATTTTAAACCAAAAATTTAGAAATCATTACTTCCACTTAAAATTCAAATTTTACTAAACACGAAAATTGCAAGTTGTATGACGCAAATTTAAATAATTCCTTCTGCCACAATTAAAATCTAAGCTCATTTTCAAACCAAATTTATAACTGTTCAAAGGTGTATAACTATAATCCAATAAATCATAAATATCAAAACTCAAAATAAAATTAATTTTATATTCGTTCAAAGACGTATAGCTATAACCCAATACATCATAAATATCAAATCTCAAAAAGCCAATCAATTTTTTAAATCAAGGGTATAAAGAATCTAGCTATATTTTTTTGTTCCTTCCTGCAGTATCAATCCTATGGTGTTTACTTTAGAAATATCCAGATTAAAACTTTCCTTGGTAATATCCTACTTTACAAATTACTACTTATTAAATCACAATTAAAAAAAGCCTTTTTAACTCAATTAGAGTCTTAAATATATTCTAATTGCCAATATAACCATTCTAGCCATGTGTTTGACCTATGAGTATACACTAGTGTAGTCATCTTCCTAGTTGACACTAAGCACGAAAATAAGAATCAACGGTAGAAAGGAATCAAGCAAGATACAATTCAAGGAAGTCGAACGAGAGTTCAAAATTTGAAACCAAGGGAAGAGGTCAAGCTGTATGGATGAGATTCCTAGATTCTAATCCTATGTTGCAGGCTCACATCGGTACAATAACGTAACCGAAGTGACAAACTCGACCTACATGGTCCACCACAAAAATATGTAACGCTCCAGTCCTAAAATGCTTAGTACTAGGTACGTATCCATGCCAACTGCATACATACGAAGCATACTCCAATACATGAAAATCTTGTATGAATACATAAGCTGTAAAATGTAGTAAACCAAGAGTAATCTAATCTCATCCACAAATGAAGAATAAAAGATATCATAAAATCAACTGTAATAAGTCTTTGTACAATACGTTGGGCGGAGACAAATCCACTACGAACAAGTAAGAAAAAATATACATGGAAACATAATGATTTGGCGGAAGTAGCAAAGAAAAACCCAAGACACGTCATCTCCGAATGAATAAAGAAGATCGCGACCTCGACTAGAACACCTGCAATATCACAGAAGCACACACCTGGAGAGATAACCAGGTCCTCAGAGGGACGTAACAAGACACATAATATCATGCCAATAAACTGAATAATGAGAGCTGAATAGAAAAGTATGCACGAGTAAAGGTTTCTAACCATTCTATGTGGAATATACTTTAGAAGACAACGTTCTACGCAAGAGCTTAGGTGTTCAACATAGATGGGGAGAGAGTGGTAGTAGGTAGCGCTCATAAGAGATACTATCGACCATGGGAAAAAAGTAGCTCTCATATGAGAACTATCGGCCCCGGGACAGTAAGTAGCGCTCATTTGAGACACTATCGGCCCAAATCTATGTGTGTACTGAACATATAGCCCCTAGGCTAATAACTGTCTCCTCCCTCCCCATGATACTATACATACGTCGTCTCCACGACACTGTTTAATCCTTAATAACTGCCAAGTCTTCTACACAAATCTATTAGCAGTTATATCCTAACGCACGGCCTGTATGTACCGATGTACGATCGATATGCAAGTTCGAAGCTATATGTGACTCACAACTCACACACAACCCGTAGCACATCGTGACAGTTTATGAGATGCTCTAAACATATGGTAGTCCCTTAACTCTAAGCCAATTGCATAAAGTATAATAATTTACATCTATATATAGTTTTGAAAGAACAACATATTATTTGCTAAAAATAAGAAAAAGCATGCATGATATTGAGCAAAAATTTTAAACAGTAAAGGCAAGGTGTCTTGCCTGAGGTTATGTGCAAAAGACAATAATCCAGTAGCTCGAACCGGCAAATAAACAAAGCAAGAAAAGCCAAATCCCGTAGATGACTCCGGATGCTGCAACAAACATCACAAATGAGTTTGGAATATAAGATATGCCTAGGAAATGCCTGTACAAAAGTTAAATTCTGGAACAGGGGCAAAATCGTAATTTTGGGTCAAAACGATGTCCATCGTTAGACCTGCTTTCCATCGAAATGCGCGCCAGAACCTACGGTCTCTAAAGTTGTCAAACTATATGTCTACGAATTTGTTTTGATGAGACGAACCCAACGGTATGTCCAATTTTGGATTTCGGTGGGATGTGCACAAAATCGCCCGTTGAGTGGGATTGTGGGCCCGCCAAAATAGCGTCCCGATCAACCTTCTCAGAATTGAACCAAACTTGGCTCACAGGACCAAAAAAATATTTCGAGTCCAATGGAGCAAGTTTCGTCGCAATTTGATGAGTGTACACGAAGTTGTGACTTAATTTACAAAATGTCGATACGGGGATATCTCGACGGATACGTACTGATTTCGTCGCGCATATACAACAAAATTGGGTTCCATCAGTTCCCACACATCGACAATATCCATACGCGCCTTTCGATGCATATAGGGCGTGACCACGTCGCCCGGTTTGTCGTGGCGCACGTCGTATCGGGTGTTTTTCTACTTTTTGAAAACAGAATTTATAATTTTTCATGAAACTTTAACAACGTGTAACTTTTTACACACTAGATGAAAAGTGAATCCAGAAGATGCGTTACAATCTCGGTTATTTTGTCTTTGATTTCCTTCAATTAGTTTCTACAAAATTTTAATGTACAAAACGAAAATTGGCCGACAAATTGGTGTTTTCCAACAGTTTTTAATATTTAAGAAAAGTGGTTTTTCTCCAACTTTGTCTCGATTTTTCGAGCAAGTTGGATGGCCGTGTCAAAATCCACCTAGGTGATCTCGAAGAGGGTCATGTGGGCTTTCTACACGAATTTACGGATCAAAAATCGGAGTAGAATTGACAGAGGAATTGATCGGGGAAGTGGGATACCTTAAAGTGGGAATCTGTTGTTTTATTATTGTTGTTGTCGCCATAACGATCGGGAGACGGAGATGTTGTCTCTCTGGCAAGGCTGGCACGCACACCGAGGAGTAGGAGGAGGATGGAGGAGAGAGGAGGAAGAAGAGGAAGGAGGATTGACTAGGTTTTGGTTTTTTTTTTTACCAAAACACATATTTGTAAATAAGGGAGGTGTGCGGCCCCTTAGCATTACTGTTGTTGCTGCTTATGAAGGGGCGACAATGTTGCTGCTTTTTGGCTTGGGTGGTCGGGTGGGGCCGACCACCCATTAATGATTAACTTACTATTTTCTTCTTCTTTTTTTAAACCTTTTCATTCTCTTATATATCTATATATATATATGTATATTTCTATGTATATATGTATATATCTATACATAGCTTAAAAATTATCACCATCTTTTTTTTAAATAAACTTATTATTATCTATCTATAAATAGAATCTATTTAAAATAAACTTAATATTATCTATCTATAAATAAAATCTATTAATCATAAAAATAATTGCTTATTGAATTTCCATAAAATACTTTAATAACAAAAATCGCCAAATGGAGGTTTTGGATGAACTGACCATACACCCTTAATTGGGTCCAAAAATTGTACCATAATATAAAATATTATTTTAATAATAAAATACCAATAATCGTACAAGTAATTAAATAATCAGAAATAATACATAAAATTCTAAAATAATTTAGGAAATATTTTTACGTACATAAAATATGTCGACATGGCCACCTTGGTCCCCCCACATGCCTACATGGGCTTGGGTTTGGTCCGATCCCAGTTCGGGCTAGTTTGGACAAACCGCGTCATCTAAAAATCAATATATAAAATAATATCATATTAAAATAATTTAAATGAGTCAATTCACAACTTGGTCTAGTTTTCCTAGTTTGGATATCACTATGGCTAGGCTTCCCCCGGTAAGGCTAGTACACCAGTCAAGGCACACTGCTACATCTTCCGTGCTAAAAGCCATGGTCGTCTAGTGCTTCAAAACTCAACAATGGCTAAGGTCATTTTTAATAATTAATAAAAACCATAAATTGCATAAATTCATTTTTAGGTCCAATAAATTAATAAAAATAAAAATAAAAGTAAGGGTTTTACACCCTGAACTTTCGAAAGAGAAATGGATGGCAGCCGTCATGATACAGTTGACTGGCAAAGCCCATCATTGGTCGGAAGTTGAGGAAGAGCGATTAGGTCCTGATGAAACCACCTGGAAAGAGTTCCCTAAAGTCTTCAAGGAGATATACATTTCTGCTACAGCACGAGCCGAGCTTCGAGACCGATTCATCGACCTTCCACAAGGTAGCATGACAGTGGAAGAGTACAATATGGAGTTCTTACGCTTGAGTCCTTTTGCCCCGTACCTGATACAGACCGAAGAACAAAAGGCAAAAAAGTTTTACGACGTACTCAGCTTTGAGATGTAGAGACTCGTAGGATCAGTAGCACCTACTTCCTACTCGGCAGTCTTGACCGCAGCATGACGCCAGGAGTGGATCAACAAGAGGAAGGCCAGCCAGAAGCGTCCTCAACCAGCATCACCAGCTCGAGCACCACAAGGAGGACCCAAGAGATGCCTCACAACACATCAACAACCACCAGCAGCCCCATATCAATTCCAATATCTTTCTACCTGTTAGTATTGCAAAAAGAAAGGCCTCCCAAAAGAATTATTGTAATAAATTAGGGTAATTTAGACTTGTGGGTCCAATCAACATCTAGCTCGAAATTGCCTAAAGAGAGGCACGACAGCACCAGCAGCACCACTAGCACCAGCTCAACCCGCAAGACAGAAGGATATCAACGTTGACCGTTTCCCGACCAGGCAACACGGTTTGTGCAGGCTAGACAGCAGGCATGAGTACAACGACCAAGACATGCCTTTGCCAAGATGGTTGAAGACAGAACAATGACGCAAAAGACAACTGAAGGTAACAACTTAAAATTTTGTGATAAGGCTAGTGAGTAAAATATTGATTTACGCTTGACAGATACTTGCTTAATTAGAGAAAAAAACTATAGAACCATAGCACACCTCCAGAGTAATCTTAGAACCATTAGCATTTCCTTTGACCATGGCGAGTTTTTTTAATTTTGAGGGAAAATTCTTTTAAGGAGGGTAGAATATAAACCCTCAAAAATTTTTTTAAATATTTTTAATATTTAGTTGATTAAATAGTGATTTTTTTTAAAAATACTTTTATCAAATATTTAATTATTATTATATATGGCCTTAGTCATGGTTAAGTTTTAAAGTACAAGATGACTAGAAATTATGGCACGGAGAGTGTAGTCGTGTGCTTTGACTAGTGTATAAGCCATGCTAGGGAAGGCCTAGCCATAGCTATATAATTAGAAAAATCAGTCAAAGTTGTGACTTGACCGCTATAAATAATTAAATTATTTATTTATTAAGATTATAACTTTGTAGGAAGCCTGGTTGTACCAACTAGCTGAAATTGATATGAACCAAACCTAAACTCATGAAGTCATGTAGTACGTCCAAAGACGTCCATGTGTGCATATATATATATATATATATATATATATATATATATATATATATATATGTGTGTGTGTGTGTGTGTGTGTGTGTGTGCGTGCATGTGCGTATGTGTGTGTGTGTACTATATCATACTTAAAAGGGGTGGTCATGACTCAACCACGCTGACCGTAGATTGGCTGTGCCCAACCATTTCACTCTTGATCGTTCTTAAAAACATTTGCTTGTCAACTAGACCAGTTGACCGAATACTGTTCGTACCAAATCACACTCTCCTTTTGTTTAGTATCTTTATCATTTTTACGCGTGACTAATTAGATTATGAATCATATCACTCCCTTGATTATACCATTCGTCGTTTTATTCATATCAATTAAAAAGTTGGTTCCTTGATTATTCTTCATAGTCGTGCCTAATCGTGCTCTCTGAAATTTTGGAGACGAAATATTTTTTAAGGTGGGTAAAATTGTAAACCCACATCCCTACTTTTAAAAGTTTATTTTGTTTTATTTTAATAAATTTTGGTTAGAAAATAGATTTTATTTGTAACCACTATAGAATATATTTGGATGACAACAGAATTTTTGTCAAACCATTTTTTATTTAGAATTTATAAAAAAAATGTTTATATTATTTGCTAATATTAATTATCAATTAAATTTATTTTGTTATATTATAGTTAGTTTGATTCAGTCTTGGACTAACAAAGATATGTACTGTTTAGATAATATACACAATATTTTCCAAGTCATTGATAAACTTATTATTCATTTAAATTATTATTGTATGATATTTAGATTCGATCAAATGCATTTTTAATATTTTAATAAAATCTTGAATTATTTTTAAAATCATTATGGGTTGATTTTGATTTATTAGATCCAATATTTATTTAAATCTTAGAAAGATTTGATCATCATAGTCCTTAAATTCTAGGATAAATCATTCTAAGGTGGGTAGGTCGTAAGCCCGCTTTCCATTTTTTTACATTCTCCATTTAGTTTATTTTAGTTTAATTATTTTTCCAAAATTGGAAAATAATTTTTATTCTATTTCTATTTTAGATTTTTTTTTAAAAAGGGGGTGAGAAGAGAATTGCAAAACTTTAGAAGAGATTTTATTCTAGGATTATTGGAATTACTACTTTATCAAGAGTCATATTAAATTCAAATTACTACTATACTATTTTAGAAGATATTGCATTTGTGGAAAATATACAGCTATAAGTATTTGAATTATTCTTAACAATATTTTGACAATTGATTTTATTACAAGGGTTATTTAAAGTAATAGGTATTATTTTAGACAATATTTTATGAATGATTTGGGGCATGATTGGGTCAAATCCCTAGATTCCCTTTCTTCGGAGTTTCAGAAATTTCTATTCATTTATTTATTCACATATTTTACTTGTCGGGGTTGAAGGCAGATTTCGTCGATACTTTGTTCATGATTATTTTTCTTACCAAACTTGTTTCAAAAGTTAAAGTTGAGAGCATTTTAGAAATTTTTAGTGTTTCAAACAACTTCTTCCTATTTCATTTATTTTATTCGATCAATTTCTTTTGTCATAGATTTCTACTACCTCTCACCAACCTACCAAGTCTGAATACCCTGGTAGTCCTTCAATTCGACGACGAATTTATTTTTAAGGTGGGTAGATTTGTAGCTCCCCTCTCCAAAATTATTTAAAATATGTTTATATTATTTATTAATTTAAATGTGATTTTTAGGATTTTATAAATAATTAATTAGTTAATTATTACGGTGGGTGACTTATGTCCTTGTGGAGTTATGGAGCACAAAATAACTAGGAATTATGGCACGGGAGATGTAGCAGCGTGCCTTGACTAGCGTACTAGCCATGCCAGGGGAATCCTAGCCATAGGGATGTCCAAACTAGAAAAACCAGGCCAAGTTATGACTTGACCCTTTTAAATCATTTAATTATATATTATCTGATATATTGAATTTTAGACGACCCGGTTGTGCCAATTTAGTCTAAACTCAGCCCGAACTAGACCCAAACCCATGTGGTCGAGTAGTGTGCTCAAAGACGTTCATGTAGATATATTTTATGCATAAAGTTGATATTTCTTTATTGCCTATTAGCAGCTACCTTCTATAAGTAAATAAATATTATTTTGTGTACACAATTTTATGTGAAAGTCCTACTTTAGAAATTATTATTATGTTGATCGGTTATGTTGAATTTAATTCATACGAGTTGAATTATTTGATGATATAGAATAATATTTTAAATTATTACCGCAATCATTTATAGTATTGCGATTAAATTAGTTAGTTTTTACCCTTGGTTTAAATTAGTGTGGAGACATATCTATTAGAGTCGAATATTACCTTGAACATCACTAGTATAGTCCTTAATAGATTGTGATAGATGGATTTTGGTCTAGAAGTTATTTGGGTTCGAAATTATGTAACTTAAATGGTTTGATAGCATTTAAAATTAGGTATGGTGTCTCTTAGCTTAATTTTAATAATTATTTAATTTAAGTTTAGGGAAGTTTTATTCATTAGTAATTTAAATCAACTAGCTAAGAGGAATCGATCCCCAATCTCTATTTTTTTGTCCATCTAGATATAGGAATATTGTCTTATCTAAATCATATGTCAATACTTTCTCTCTCTTTCTTCCATCCCGTAACCAACCAGCCCCACCCGAGATCATCTCCCTTCTCTGTTATAATACATATACAAAGAAAACATTTCCCATCTACAAAAGCTTTTCCTAGACCATCATCCCTACCACCCATGCCTGCTCCCACTAAAGTAAATCCACAACCAATGGACTCGACATCGCATATGCTGACCATCCATGGAAGCCCACCGAGCACCCGCGACGTCCTTCGCGAGCAACATCGGATCACCACTGCCGAACACCCGACGCCGCGAACCCCGCACCGCTGTTCGACCCCAGTCGAAGCTGTGCTGTGCAGAATAGCACTCCACCGAGTCGTCCGCGGTGAGTACCAGGACCGCCCCGTCGTAACCCCAGTCCTCACCTCGCCCTGGAGCCAACAGCCCAAGCCATCTCCTCCGGAATTCACTGGCGCCCGCTCCTCCGAGCCGGGCGACGATCGCCTCCGCCAGTTCCGACGAGCTCCCATACCACAGATCCGTCGCTGGAACGATGCCTCCTCCTCGTGTCGATTGTCGATGCCGTATGTCGAGCCCTGGCGCAGCGCAACGCCTCCTGCCGCGAGCTCCGTCGCGCCTGCGCCGAGACATGGTGAAGCTTTCTGCCGAGCACGAGCCCAACCCGCTGCCGCGATCCGCCTGAGCCCCACGGTGAGCGCTCTCCCGACTTCTCATTTCCCTCTTCCTTTACTCCTCTGAGACCTCTTTCTTATTTTAGTTTTTATTAATTGTTTTAGTCATTTGACTGAGAGAAGGCCTTAGTTATTGGGTTTAGTGTTAGTGGGCCTTCTCTTCCTATCCTTCTCTTTTACGTTTTATTTTATTTATTTTGCTTTGTTTATACTTTGGACAGAGGAGCCAGTTCGGGATAGGACTTAATCCATTAGATGATAAGTGATATTTAATTTGGGCTATAATATAATTATGGGTTTTTAAATGTTTATTGGGCCTTGGGGTAGTATGGGTTCTATATTTAGTTTGGGTTTTTCTTAAGCATTTGGACTTTTTGGTTTAATAGGATTTTATTAACTGATTTACGGGATTTATAAGAAAGCATATATATTATTAATATTATTATTATTATTATTATTATTATTATTATTAGTAATTGTTTTACTCTTTGGTTATATAAATGTACATATTAAACATCCATAAAAACGTATGGTTTTGGAATAATCATTTGGGCTAGAATTAGCTCCATTGGGCCTGGGCTAAATGGAAAACAAAATGAATATAAATTAGTTAGATATTTTATTCAGGTTTTATAATTATCTTAATATTATTCTCCTAATCATATAGTTATTTGATTAGTGATTCTGCTAGCTATTTAGTCATATGTTATTTTGTTAATATTTTGGGCCTATAAAATGTATTTTTAGGAATGGGATTTATATATACATATGTAGAAGTTTAAAAGGGTTTTTTAAAAATAAAGTATTAGATTATTTTATTTAGAATGTGGCTTTAACCAATAAAAGTATTTGACAAAAATTAGAGTTTAACCTTAAAATGATTTTGGTAAAATTTTTGGGTAGTTATCTAAACTATTTTAACTAGTAAACTATGGTTCCCAAAACTAGTAAATATTTTCCAAAATAGTCATATATATTTATACAAAATTCTCTTCGATTCCCATCTTGATCGTGACTGGTCATACGCTCCCCTTTCTTGTGATTCTAACTACTTCATATCCACCCTAGGCTAACTGGACTGTAATGGACCCAACGGGATTGTCGATTTCACCACCTAAAGACCAATGGCAAGTACACTTTCTGATTGCTTTTCAATTCATAGTAGTCTATACATTTCATGTTTATACATGTCTTGCTGCTTGTTGACACGCTCGTCACACGGAGTAGTCGGAAGGGAAAATATCTTAGTAGACATGTGCACTATCCAGAACTATCTTCCGTGTCTTTCGTGGAGAATAGCAGCTGCACACGACACGTGCAGGGGGCTTCGCCCCCGAACCCCTACTCGAGGCCCCCGATGCGAGGCCCTGGATAGGTCGCTAGGCGGTTCGGAGAAATCTCTTTGTATGACGCCGTCTTTGGTCCATCATTAATTCTTCATTGCCTATGCCCTGGTTTGATCATGTTTGATCATGCTTATTGCATGTCTACAATTACATGTTAGACGAGCAAAATATGTTGTAGTACGATACAAGCATGACAATATGATATAGGACAACTAGGACAATGCTAAGTTTAAGTAGCAACATGATAGTGAGTATATGAATATTAGTGACATCATTATGTTAAACTTAACTGATTATCCATATTCAAAAATACGATGTAATCATTGGACTAACAATCTCCCCATTTTTGATATGGCAAATCGGTTAAGTTTAAGACAAATACGATAGATGCATGTATCACTAATAAACACATATTACGAGAAGATTGTGTGCTAACTTAAACTTATTTTTCCCCTTTTGACATGATAAAAAAAAGCTCCCCCGTAATATGAGATAAAACGAACTCAAGCATAAGTAAAGAAGGAAAGCATAGACAATCATGATCAAGATATACAAAATAAAGAACAATGGGAGAAGTGTGTAAAGACAAGTATAGAAACTACATACCAAATGTAGAGTACAAAATAGAAAATAGCTTGTCAAAACACAAATAGTTGGTAAAACTAAAAGAATTTGAAAAATAATCAATAGATAGTTTACCAACATGAAATCCAAGAAAGACATCCAAAAACATAGTATGATATGAAATATTGCTCAAGTTTTGGAAGAAAAAAAAAAATTCAGTCAAAAACCATGGGGATTAGATAATTGTAAATAATAGATATCAAAGAAGAAATATTCCAATTGAGATATTGAAATATATAAAATGATCTCATTATATGCAAATCTATTTGCTTATCCAAAATTCATTCATTTGAACTCAATTACCTTATCATGCTATATGAATACCCTTTAGATAAACATGAAGGTAAAGGAGAAAAATGTTTGAGAAAGAGAAATCCAGTCGACTTGAATGCTCCCCCTCAAACTATTACCAATATAGATAAAATCATAAATTTTGGATAAGTCCTCAACAAGGAAAGCCAAATCAATTAAGCATACAAGGAAATATAAATCAAAGAAAGCACAGTAGTCATCAAGATAAGATACGAAAGTTAATATTAGCGAGATGACTCATATAAGAGAGAGAGATAATATGATGAGAACAATTGTATATACTCTCATAAACCTGTCACAAAAGAACAGTATCATAACCTCAATCACTAATATATAAATAATGATAAACATATGGGTCAATGATGAACTAGGTATACAACATATTAAAGGGTATAAATGAATTGAACCAATTTAGTTGCTCCTCCTTAACATATGCGTATCTAGTTCCAAAGCACTTATAGCATAAAAAAATGACAACTTCAAGATCTAGGGGTAAATCAACTATTGATTTATCCCCCTTGCTCAATGCAATAAGGCTATAAAAACATCATAGAACGAATAATATCATCCTTAGTCAAGAAGAGATATCCACTTAATAGTCACTAAAGATGAACGATCAAAATAATATTTTAATTAATCACATTTAATCAAAAGATGACATACATTAGCCTATATAGAAGAATCTTATATTTAAAAATAATATATCAATGCATTTTACCTTTTGAGAAGAAGATCATCATGAAAAGAAATGAAGTCAATTAAATTAAATCATGGTAAAAGTCAAAATATAGCTCAAAAATACCAAAAAAAAACTCAACTATCATGTCCATGATTATCTAAATTAAGAAATGATCAACCAATTTATTGCTTTGCATGAACTATGTGTATTTTATCACATATGTACCCATCAATGGATAATAATCCAACCATGCTAATACTAAATGAGAAACCGATGAAGTTCAAATAGCAAAGAGCATATGTGATAATCCATGAGTAGTCAAAGTAGAGTAATAAATTAACTTGATAACCACATAATTAGATAATATAGGACTACTCAATCATTATGATCATTCATAAAGTAAACCAATAAATAATTATGATCCGTTATAAATCTTATCTAAAAACCATGCATATAAACAAACCAATGAAAAATATAGAAAAGAGTCGATCTTATTTAAATGATTGCAAATTTATTCCACAGAAATGATAATATGATAAAATTATGACTCAAAAGATGAGAGAAATTTAAGAGATGCTTACCAATGACTAGTATGGAAGGAGTTAAAGCGATGAATCACATGATTAAATAAAAAATTTGCCAAACTTATTTTGGAGACCAAACATATGTATCTAAAATAGAATACAAATCTCATCAAGAAAATTCATAAATCTTGTTTTTTAAACTAGCATATTACATATAGATTGAAATTTAAGAAGATAGCTAGATGAGTGAAAGTGAACAAAAATTATGTAGCTTAACAATATATCGCAAATAAGCAAGCCACATAACTAATTAAGATTAATGAGGTAGGCCATTAACAAGATAAATGTGCTCATTAAATCTTAAGTCACTAACACTAAAAATACATGCTTAAGCATAGAGTTCACAATACGGATAATACATTTTGAATGATAAAAATGATTTATATACTCTTTATTAAGCAAGGATGAGAGTATAAGATGGCAAGTAAGTGAATTAGACTCTCATCAAGTAGAGGACAAAACAATAGAACAAATCTCTTTGCCAAGTATTGAGATTAACCTAAGATAAAAAAATAATAGATTGATCTAGAGAATACAAAATTATAGCCATTATGAAAGTTTATTCTCTAGAAATGGAAAATCTCAACGCAAAATTTCAACCCATAGTAGCTAAAGACATGAGAAGTATGATATATCAATTACATGTATTCTCATGTGTTACAAAAACATCATTGGACAATAATAATAAGATATTTATAGCTATATATGATGATGTATTCTGGAACTTAGGGGTGGATCCAGAACTAGATAATGGTTGCAAGTAGACCTTAATAAATCTTAAGTCTATAAAGTTTTGATCACTTTGGGTTAGCTGTAGGGGCCGGTTCCCAGCTAGTCGTAGTCCGAAGACTAGTACACCGTGTCGCTTCAGGCTATTTACACATGTATGACAGAAGGACCCTTTCGACTTGTTCCCAAAATGTTCTTTACTTTTAAGAATTTAGATTTAAAGGAATATATGCAGTACCATGAAACAACATCAAAATCCAAAATTTCTAAGCATAAGAAACGTAAATACCTAAATAATAATGAAAGAATGATCATCAAAATTTGCTAAGAATATTTTCAAAACAAACATTTTCATAATGCACTTATGGAGATGAATATATAGAAGATACATGCTCAAAATGTGCACTAATAAATACGATTATTTTAACAAGTAAGATAAAGCACAAAACCAAGCAATCCTTAAAAGAACTTCCATAAAAGTCATGAACAAGACACTAATAAACATTTTCTCTCAACATTCCAACTTAAAGGTATTGAATAAATAAATATCAACAATTGGACTCATATAGATAAAACTATATATATATATATATATATATATATATATATATATATATATATATATATATATATATATATATATACAGTTTTATCTATATGTATGTCTATTTGATATATATATATATATATACATATATATATATATATATATATATATATATATATCAAATAGGCATACATACAAATATACAAGAATCAAGTAAAAGACATGTATCCATAAAGTCACCCAAGTGGTAAGAAAATATTATCAAAAGAAAGCTTTAAGGAGAAAGCTAATTGATTCAAGAAAAAATAACACAAATTTGGTCAAAAGAATCAATAGCTAAAGTATGAGGTATGCACAAGTATGAATATGTACTCTTCAAAATAATATGAAACTTTAGCTTAACTCATATGCCCACATAAATATATTTATACAAAAATAGATATCAATATAAGAAATACATGAACTACATAGAAATGGAGATTTAATGAATATAGTCATGTATCCTTAATGAATGTTTGAAGAAACTATCACAAATTCAAAACATGCATAAATAGGCTTTATTAGGCAAATACATAATTGATTCATAAGAGGTTTAATCAAAATAAACATGAAAATCAATAATGAATATATTATGTAAGCACAAGGTGGAAGTATAAGAAGCTTGTACTAAACACATATATTCATAAATACCGATTAAGATAATTATGACATATTAAATACAAATCGGCAAGAATAACTATCTCAAAACTTTTAAAGACGGAGAGTTAAAATCATATTAACTCAAATCAAAACCAAGATCCTATGGACTAGAGTGATATGCATGCTTTATAAATAAGGATTAAGAATGACGAGCATGCATATATAAATATGTCACACTACTAGAAAATGAGTGATAAACTACATAGTGTGAACTAATCATTTAAGCTAAGTAACTAGTCATGCTACATAGAAGAAATAATAAGAAAATTAACTAAGCATGCTAGTATTATATCTCATATTGGTTTATATAATAAGCAACTAATGGATGTCAATGTGAGCTAGTAGTAAGACATCAAGAGAAACATGCTAGATTCAACAAATATAAACCATTTAAAGAGAATCATTTAGCATGTTACCAAAGTGGCTCTAGTGGCCACATTTGTGTTGGTGCAATTGCTTGGAAGATAACCTTAGAGTTTTGCAACCACCAACACGCTCCTCGGTGCTATGTTTCGATACAAGTAGCTCCACCTACAACATTAGGTGAAGACTTGGTATCCAAATAAACTTCGATCCACATTTGTTAGCTTTACGGACCCATATACTATTTACTCTAGCATTGGTAGAAAAACTCCTATGAATAGGACAAGTTACACTCATGTGTCCAATACGAGAACAATAGAAGCACCTAATACTAGTGTGTGCACATATATCAGAATGAGCATAATTATGAGCATGTGACATACTAGAATGATGAATATCTCTACAGTGAGTATGCATGGATTTGGTCTTAAGAATATCATGTTCTAATAGCAAATCATTATGTAAACAAGTAAGAGAATCAAATTTAGTTTTTAAAGCATAATTCTCTTTTTAAATATAGTAATTTTAGAAATAAAATCATCATTTTGCTTCATTAAAGACTCAATAGAAGTATCATACAAATGATGTAGCTCATGTGTTTGCTTCTTAAGATCTTCTAATGATGAGGAAAGAGATTTGATTTTCAAAATTAAAGAATTATTCAAACACTTTAAAGAAACACAAGATACGTTTTGAGAGTCAAGTCTAGATAATAAATCATTGTTTTCATTTCTCAAAAGCTCATTAGATTCTTCTAAATAAATGATCTTTTCTGAAAGTTCTTCATTTGTAGAATGAGGATTGTTTAGCCATAACTTTTCACTTAGAGCGTTTCTTGCATTTAGAAGAAACATGATTGTCCATGCTACTATAAATAAAATCCTCTTTATCCGAGGAGGAGGAATACGATGCCATAGAAAAATTAACAAGGATCTACTCTAAGGATGTTAAGCCTAACAATAGAGTCCTTGCTCTGATACCAATTGAACTAACATGTAGGCAACTCTAGAGGGAGGTGAATAGAGTTTGTGTCGATAATCACCAAATAAAAAAAACTCTATATCACCTCCACAAAACAACTATCAAAATAGTAAATAAATCAGAAAAAATGCGAAAGTAAATAAAGATCAGAAGAGCATTCGTAGGCACAGCAGTTTTAACCTGGTTTTCCTCGTAGAGAACTAGTCCAGGCCTGAGAACTCTAGCTCAGGATTGAAATCTACTATTTGTGAAATAGTGTACAACCACGTGCCTTTACTCAGAAGAGCACCCCAATTTCTTACAGATTTATAGGTGGCAAAACTTGGAATTGTCCAAGTGACTTTTCTTTCACTCTTGTACACAACTTCTAGCTGATATCGCACTGAGCACCTTGGGCTAATGAGAGTTGTGGCTTAAGAGATATGGAAGAATGAGGCTTGGAGTAGTAGAGCTTAGAAAGCTTGAATATTTGAAGGTGAGAGGTAGAAAGATGATTTGAAATGAGAGAAATCAAGTCTTATTTCTCTGGGGAGGTAGAATTCGGCCAGAATTCTGTCCCAAGATTTCAAATTTTTGAACGTTGGACAGCTTGTACCAAGCAGGCCCTAAAAATCAGTTCCTGAAAATTAGGGGTCAGAGTTCGGCCTGAACTCTGTGTGGGGGCAGAGTTCGGCCCGAACTCTACCTCCTAGGTGGCAGAATGGCCTTTGGGCTTTGTTTGGCTTGGTGGAGCTTGGGCTTGGTTCAGGAATTGGTCTGTTTGTATGGTAGAGCCGGGAGAGATATGTCTAGGGGTTGAGATGACACAGTGCGACTCAACGTATATATTCTCCTAGACTCAACAAATTGAAGATTACAGACTTGGAACAAATAGGAAACCAAGAGCCCTTTGATGATGCCTTTCTTCTAATATTTGAGCAGACCTGAAGACATTTTTTTTCTTGATAGCAGTCGTCCAAAGATAAACAGATCTGGAAATCTGAATACCTTTCGGGGGCTTCGCCCCCGAACCCCCGACCCGAGGCCCCCGATGCGAGGCCCCAGATAGGTCGCTAGGCGGTTCGGAGAAATCTCTTTGTATGACGTCGGCTTTGGTCCATCATTAATTCTTCATTGCCTATGCCCTGGTTTGGTCATGTTTGATCATTCTTATTGCGTGTCTATAAATACATGTTAGACGAGCAAAATATGTTGTAGTACGATACAAGCATGGCAATATGATATAGGACAATTAGAACAATGCTAAGTTTAAGTAGCAACATGATAGTGAGTATATGAATATTAGTGACATCATTATGTTAAACTTAACTGATTAGCCATATTCAAAAATACGATGTAATTATTAGGCTAACAGGTACATGCATGAGGTGGATCATATGGATTCAAAACTAACTAATATGCATAGAAAATCAATTTAGAGGGTTGATTTTACCTATTGGGAGTGGAATCCCAATGATACTGCCAAGGACACGGCTCCGACACAAATATCTTCCAATAATGACACTCCTCCTTGCACTTTGCTCCAAATCTTTGCTAGCACCCTCCCTTGGTAGTATGAGAAGGTTGGATGGATGTTTTGGTGGAGGGATGTAAGGATTTAGAGATCAAATCAAAGAGGAAAGCTATCTAATTTGGGGAAGAACACTTTGTGAAGGAAAAGAGGCAAGATGGAATAAAATGAAAGGAAGGAAGGCTAACCTAGCTATAGTGGCTGCCATTAAACCCTATTTGGGCATTGGAGGAAAGCCCAATAAGGCCTCAACTAGTCCTTTTGGTTAATTTTAAGTTAGGTTCAAGTTTGGGATCAAAAGGGTTAAATTTAAGCCTCTAACTTAACCAATCTAACAAGTAGAATTAGTCTAAACTTACTAACTTAATTAGTAGGATTTGTGGGCCATGACTAACTAATCTTGGAGTCCTGTCTAGAGTCAAAGCTAACCGGGTCACTAACACAAGTCGGAACGAAACGAAACTCAAGCCCGACTAAACAAATCCCGTAAAATCAATATTAAAATATAAAAATTCCCAAAATATTAAAATATGAAAAATGACCAAAATCACAATGCATCAATTGAAATATTATTAAAATAATCTAAAATTTACCAATTAATCAAAATCCTAAATAATTCAAAATTCATAAAATAACCAAAATACCCTTAGCCTAAAAAGTTGTAAATTATCATTCTAATCACATGGTTAGGTCCCCATGGTCATGGTTAGTCTGTAGGCTCAACAGTACTAGGGTTCACTAGCTGACACATCAAATTATAATTTACCAATTTTAAATAGTATTAAATTAATTAAAAATTTCCATAAATCATAAATCCTATTATTAAATAATAAACTTTTACAAAAGTTCAAAATTACCTCATTTTAGAAAACTGGGTGTTACAAGTCTACCCTCCTTCGAAAATTTTGTCCTCGAAATTAAGATGGTCGTACTCCTCCTAGAGTCTCGTCCCCAACAATCATGGTCTTAGAAGCTCATCTAAATCATGCAATTTGAAAGAATAACATACAGGGTCGTGGCAGGCAATATCAGTCTGAGGTCTCATCTAGATATACTAGCCATACTACAGCACAAGGCAATCACAAGGTATCAAAACATACAAGCTAGGGGTATAACAAAATATCACAAAAGACACGCTAAAGCCTTGTTCGAAAACTCACCTCAAATTAGGTCTGGTGACTAAAACTCCCTCCTAGAAGCATGACCTAAATTCCCAAGGCATTTCTCATAAATCATGCTCTTGTTAAAACTCTTATTCCTTCTTTTTGATCTTACCCTCCCTTATCCACTTAATCATCCCAAAAATTTAAATTCCTACACCTTGTCCTAACTTGGATCCAAAATCTCTAGATCAAAGCCTATGAAATCCTCGAACTTGTTCAAATCACTGTCCTCGAATTTATTCGAAGCTAATACTACTATATCATGCAGAAACTTATTCTTTATCATAAAATTGACCTTCGTATTTTTGTCACATACCCCTTCAAATATTATTCTTCTTAAATTATAAAACCTCCACAAAATCTTTAAATTTCCCCATAACCCAAAAATCCTTGTGTTCACTCTGTCCTCTCACCAACATCTTATTCAATTTTGGTATCATCATCGCTTCATAGTTACATTCTCTTCTCCATTTCTAAATTCCTAAATTTAGCATCACAATCTTAAGTAAAATATCTCGAGAATCAATAACCTAAAATTATTCAAGTCCACAAAACAAACTGACCTCGAATATCCTTGTTGTTTCTAAAGTACACCTACGAAATATCACTGTCCTAACCATCAATATATCCTACTATCCTTCTGGTAAGCCGGAGGGGTCACTACCTCCTGAGCAGACTAACATCCTATATGAAACTGATAGTCAAAATCAACAGAGATTTAACTATAAAGGGTTACTAGTCTAATGTCAACTAGACTACCATACCTAAGAATAAGTTCTAATACAAGCTATCAATCCATTATACTATGGAAGAGTTATAACTAATGAAGTTCTACAAAGAATTAGACTAGTTATCTGAAGTTATCCCCACTCCTAAGTTAATTTGTGATGGAAAATATTATATTTTTTGATAAAGATTGAAACAAAACCAAAGATGATATGTTCAAAATCATCCCAAGATACAGTCTGATAATCATATGGTCTGTCTAAATCATCGTACTCCTTCTAGGTCAAACGCTCAGCATTCAAGGTCGAGAAAATTCTATCTAAAGTATGCAAAATATGATTCCTACTGGTCGTAATATCATAGTCTCGAACAGGTCACTATACTATCTATCACAGTACAAAACATCCTGACAGGTACTAATGGAATCACACAATAAGATAGAAAAAAAGGACAGGAAGGACAGACCTGCTAACTCGTCACTCATAGCATCGGTCTCCACAACCGTCAGAGCAAAAGCCCTGCCCCTCTGGGTATATCCCTTTTATGGTGTGGGGCATGGTGATACGCTACAGGTGGCCCAACTCCTTCTATCTAATCCATGATACTCAAGTGACATCCACACTAATATTCTACTTTATCATACTAGGTCACCATCTATATGGCATCTATTCTGCAACCTGATAATCATACCCGTCTATTCAGAACCATGTTACTAAAATTCTCATTACGCCAGTAAGTACAACAACAATAATCTATAAAGTTCGTATCTAAGGTACATACTTCTAGAATCATTGTACTTAAAATTTTCGCATTGCCGCTAGCTTGGCTGCAAAAACCTTAAATTCTTACACCTAAGAAATACATCCAAAATCAGACTCTACCCCATCGCCAACCAGCTAATATGACTATAAAAGACTCTAGATTCTGTCACCCCCAGTTTTCAGAAACAGGGGTATTTTTGACATTTTACATTTTTAAATATTTTTAAAATTTATTTTATTATTTATGATATTATTTTGGGGTTGAAATTTATTTTATTATTTATGATATTGTTTTGGGGTTATTTGAGTCGGGTTCGAATTTCAACTCAATCCGACTTGAAACGGGGACCCGGGGGATAGTTTGACTCTAGTGGGACCCACACACTAGTTAGGCATAGCCCACATGATATTAATTTTAGTCCACATAATATTAATTTTAGTTAGTAGTTAGACTAATTATTTATGGATATGTTTAGTTCAATTAGAGACTTAAAACTAGACTAAATTGACCTCAACCTTTAACCCATTCCTAATTTAAATCAAATAGATTGGTGGAGGGCATTTTGGACATTCAAATAGGGGGCACCTCACCTTTTTAGGCAGCCACCTATTGGGGGGATAAGGAGTGAGTCACTCCTTCATTCATTTGTTTTTATCCACTTTCTCTCTCTTGTTTTTCCCCAAATTAATTTAGAGATGAATCTCCATTGATTTCATCTCTAAATCAACCCCTTCTTCCACCAAATCTTCTTTATTTCTCTTCTACTCCATGGTTAGAGGGTGCTAGCCAAGTTTGGGAGGATTCGGAGCTCGTTCGTGTCCTTTTAGAATTTCTACATGCCGTTGTCGTGTCGGAAGGATTTTTCTTTGAATCTCTCTCCCGGAAGGTTTAATCTCTCCTCTAATCCATCCCTACATTCATATAAAAATATTTTGAACCCATAGGAATGACCCCCATGGTTGTATCTCCATTTGTGTCCATTTTATGTCCATTTGGAGGTCATAGGAGTGTCCTCTGTGTTGTGGTTGTGTCCATGTGGAAAAATCCCAAATTTGGATACACTATGTGTTGTTGTTATGTATGAAAGAATTATTACATATTTAATCTCATATTTTTGTATTGGAGATGTGTTCTATAGTGTCTCATATATATATATTAGTGTAGAGAGTGAGTTCTTGATATATTATGTTATATACTTGTGTTTCTTTTGTCTTAAACTACCTAAATTCGTCATAATATTTATCCACGTTTTTAGTAACAACAGCAACTTAGAAATGCCATAACTTTTAGCTCATAACTCTAATTAACCTCCCTTTTTCTAGAAGAAGCGTATCGAAGTTAGCTTTCCAAATATATATTTTAATAAGCCAAATTCTTTCTACAACTTTCTGTAGAATTATTTGCGTGTCAGCTGTACGAAAGACGAACGCGTTTCGGTGTTTTCACGATTTCGGGAGCTTTCAGACACGAAAATGCGATCCGTTTAAAGTTTCGGAAAGCTAACACGAAGAGCTACAATATACTTTAATCCTAGAATTTAGTGAAGGCACAATTGGTACAGTATTGATTTTAAGTAGAAGAGTGACTATACGATATATGCATTTTGTGTAACCTATGAGCCTATGTAGTATGGATATTAAATGAATATAGAGTATGCAATACATGATATGTTAGATGAATAAATAATATATATATATGATATATATTCTTTTTACATTAATTTATATATATGGTTGAATGCAAGCATATAGGAATACAATTAATATAATGCATATAAGCAATGCATGAATGAAAGAATGATATACAATGTATGCATGAAAGTATATAATGAATGCTAGATATGAATGCAAGATATATATATGTAATGATAGATATGAATGCATAATGTATAAATATTGTAATACAATATATAATGATAACATGTATGGTAATGTAGAGTATATGATGCAAGCATGAATGAATGGATGAAATACATGTATATAGTTAATATATAATATATGAATGCAAGCATGCAAGATTATGAATTGTATCCATATATAATGTATTCAACTTAAAGATAATGTAATATATGAAGGTAATACAAGGTATGAAATATATGATGTGTGCATGTTTGTACGTCTCTATGTTAATGTATAAAATGATAAGAATATACAATGCATGCATATGTATAAAATATGTAGGTAATGCATAGATGCATGAATGAAATGAATGTTTGCAATATGCTAATATAAATACAAGTATCTAATATGCATGAATGCAAGTATAATATAATACAAGTATACATGTATGTATCATGTAATGTAATATACATGATATGTATGTATGCATGTATACAATGTAAGTATGTATGTATGTATGCATTTCTATAAACTAAGTTAACCTAAAACCTTTTCCACACATTCTTTCATACACCCTTTGACGTCATATATCCCATGTCACATACACCTACCTATCACTAAATTTTAGAACATTAACACATATCCTTTCACATGCCAAACACACACATACTCACTTACTCTTTTATCTCTCTTTCTCTATATATATATATGTATGTGCCTATATATATAGCCTTTCTATATATATCTATGTATATGAATATGTGAATATGAATAATATATATACATTATAAGACTAAGTTTGTGTGCCTTATTAGCATATGCTTTAGTTTTGTGCTTGGTTTAGTAAGTGACTTAGGCTATAAGTTAATAGCTATCTTGGATACTTGATTTGTATATACTTAGTTTGTTTAGACCTAGAATTGACTAACTAAACTAGTTGACCATTGTTGACCCAACTCTAGCTAGTTTGACCACAGTTGACTAGAGTTGACCTAGTTTGACTTTATAGTTGACCAAAGTTGACTTTGACCTAGATTGACTTAGAATCATGTAGATTATATTATAATTTTAATTACCATATAAATTGAACTCTTTATAACCTATGTTGCTATAACTTGGACTCTGTTACACCAATTGGCCATCTTTTCATATCAGCTGTTCAGGGTATCAGGCGAGTACATTCTCTGATTATTTCATATCCTGCTTAGAATTATTTTCCTGCTTTAAATTACTTTACTTGATACTGTCACGTTAGTCACACGGATTTGTACTATATGGATCCCTTCTTGAGATGTTATCCTTAGGGAGCATCGGGTACTACATGTTCTGTGCGTTTCACATACATGGCGTATCACTATGCTTCATTGGTTCTTTGATCACTTGTGACATATACTCTTATGATCACAGAGTCTCCTAGAATCCTTATCCTATTTACTGGGTATCCTAGAATCTCCTAGAATCCCCATTTATGGGACATCCATATATCACCCTTCGGGGGCCTTTACATGGAATCATAATATAATCTGGTTGGATCCTTGTGTATTGATTGGGGGTACGGGGGAATAGAAGTAGACATGTGAATAATATCCAAGTAGTGTAGCATCAGAATCATTCCATAGTGTAGCATCAGAATCATCCTATGCTATTTACATGTCTATGTTGTACTCTGACTCACTAGCCACATGTTAGTTCTCTATTTATAGTAGATATTTCTATTACAGTTCTCTCTCTGTTTACATACCACATTTTTTTCAGTACCTGTATCTTACTTTACTGCATGATTATATTTTCTAACCTGCTACGATCTGTTGAGATGTACTGTACTGGCTTCCGTCCTGACTGGACTTGTTGATAAATTTTACAGATAGCTTGGAGGTTGCCTACTAGCCTAGAGGAGACACAGTAAAGGTTGTATAGATAGCTAGGGTTTTGCTTGTAGCTTGTTTTCAGTTGTCATGAGTTGTATTTATGGATTACTGTTTTTGAGCTTTGAGATGTATTTCTGGGTTTGTGTATCTTAGATATTTCGACTTCTATCTGCTGTATCTCTTTTGGGATTTCATATTTTATCTATCTTCCATTATGCTCTACCTTAGATGTGATTGAGTTTACATTCTGCTATGTCATCCCCATTCGGGGAGTATAAACTGCTTAGCATTATATTGTTAGATATTGTGACCTAGGACAGCGTTCTACTACCGACACTGCGGCGTAGGCTGGACGTACCCACTTCTCGTGCCCTTACTCTAGGGTGCGGGTCGTGACACATTTTTAGTGGTGGCCCATACAGGTCGAGTTTATGTAGTGGTATTCGAACTAGAGTACCACTACAGCCTGCAGTAGGATTAGGATATATTTTTGAAGGTACTCAATCACAGTTAGGATCCCCTGAGAGATTCCTCGGACGACCCTTGAGAATCTTATTTTAACTTCGATTTGAAAACTCTCTTCCTTTGATTTAATTTATCTTTACTTCTGTTGTTGAATTTGATTTCGATGGATTATTATTGAATTTGAGTTTATAATTATTGATTTTGATGGATGATTGTTGAATTTTGAATCTTGATGTTAGCTGTGGCGTCCGAGTTTGTATTTATATGATTTGATGGATTTTTGTTCATGTGTTGAATCTTGATGTTCGTTGATAAATTTGATTTTTGGATATTCATTATTGATTTAATTTAATTTTTGTCAAGATGAAATTATATGGGCTAGGCCATCTAAGTTATGGAAATCTAGTCTTCCACAGTCACATTAGCCAGCATGGTGAGGACATATAGTCTGACTTGGATATATTTCTCGGGTGTGGGAATTTAAGGTTTTCGCAGCCAAGCTAGCGGCATCGCGAAAATGTTAAGTACCATGATTCTAGAGGTATGTGCCTAAGTCGAGGACTCTGTGATTATCGTAGCCTTGCTTACTAGTATGACGAGGGTTTAGAGTACCATGATTTTGGATAGACGCATATGATTATCAGATTGTACCTTAAATATTTTTGAACATGTTTTCTCTACTTTTGTTTCAGTCCTTCAAAAAAAAAAGAATTGTTATTTGTTTGTTTTTTTTTGTTTCTCATTATTTAACTTAGGAGTATCTTTAGCTGTTTTTATAAACTTTATGTAACTTCTTACTATGAATTTCTTCTTAATACAATGAATCGATGATTTTTACTAGGGCTTATCTTGGATTTGATAGTTTAGCTCTGGGTTTCAAAATGGTTCTTCTTTTAAACAGATAAGCAGAACAGATTTTATCGTTATTTCTTCTTGATATTATTATTGTATTAAATAATAATAATAATAATAATAATAATAAAACTGTCTTGATTACACCAATCACCTACTTTGCAATCTTGGTAGGAATCTAAATGTTGGTCTTGATGTAGAATTTAATTTTTATATTGGGACATGAGAATATATATATAGTGGGCACAGACTCTTTGCCTGACACGTATGCATGCTACACTTGATTTCCTACCTATCTAAATACATATTAATATGTTGTTGATGTTTAAATTGTCAAAATCCTAATATTTCTGGTTTTCTGCTTTTTCAGTTTAAATTCGTAATTCAAATATAGGTTTAATGTTGTTAGTTTTGTTTATATCACTGCACATGTATGTTATACATAGGGTTTCAATTCAAAAAAAAATAGTTGAGTTTTGTGTTTGAAATTGTCAAATCTAAGACTGTGTGCATATTAACCCTTAATACTGGATTTCAAATGTTTAGTTCAATTTGCTTTTTTATTTTTTTAAAAAAATATAATATTTTGAGCTATATACATTGTGGTATGTAGGGATATAAATTTAGGTTTCATATTCTTACATGTTAGGTTGTGATAAACATTGGGTTGGTTGATGTTCGAATTTTTCCAAATCCTAAAACTGAATACATGTTAACATTTTCACATTGATTTCCAATGCTTAGTTCAATTTCAGATTTAATATGTAATATTGTACTGTATGCATAGCTAAATGTATGGATAGTATGTTAGGGTTTCTTCTCTATCATGTTAGGATGTATTGGAAGCATTGAGTTAGTTGTGATGTTTCAAACCCCTAAAATTTGAAACTGCATTATGTTAATATTGCACTGGTTTAAATGTTAGCTTATTTTCAGATTTTGTATGTAAATGCTGAACTAAAACTGGAGTTAACCTTTCAATACTAAAGCTATACCATGTACAAGGACACACACACCCTAACTTAGTATACACTGCCATGTAAACCTAACTCTTCCTCTCTATGTCATGATTATATATCTATATAGATATATATAGAGCTTAGGCATACATGTTATAATGTATATAGATATAAAACTCAAACTCTTACTCTTTATATATTTAGATATGGTTAGCCATGCATGTTATGAGTAAATAGGTTGTGCATTGTAGATTGTTTAACCAATATGCCATGAGTAGTGTAACTTGATAGCAATTGTTTTGAAACCCAAATCCTCCTACACTTTCATGTATATTTCACATACACACATGCCTACTATCTAACCATATGAACATGTCCACATACACCCATACACACATGAACCACATGACCTTTACATAATGCTAACTTTTTCCTCTCTAACACACTCTCTATATATATACATATTGTGATTGGATTTCCATGCAAGTGACTTTCATTCTTTAACTTTTGATTTTGATTTTTCTGAACCCTTTATAGATAATTGGTAGTTATCTTTCTTTATTTTTATGATAAGTACAAGTTTTCACATAGGACGGTAGACTGTCTTACAGTTTTGATGATTTGTTATTCTGTGTCTTTTTCGGTTTAACACCCTAGATTGCTTGTGTGTTTTGATACCCTATGACCGTTTTGGTTTATCATGACTAGTATACCTAGATGAGACTTTCACTACCATCGTATGCCATGACCCTGTATGTCATCTTTTTAAATCATATGATTGTTTAAGTTCTGAGACTTTGATTGTGGAGGGTTTGACCTAGAAGGAGTATGAACATTCTAATTTCGAGGACGAAATTTTTCTAAGGTGGGTAGACTTGTAACTCCCAGTTTTCTAAAATGAGGGTAATTTTGAAATTTTGTAATTTTAATCATTTATTGATTTGACATTTAAATCATGATATGATTTTTGGTAATTTTTAAATTATTTTAAAACTATTTAAAATCATGACTTATGATTTTGATGTTTTGCTAGTGAAACCCTAGAGACTGTTTGACCTAGAGCCTAACCATGTGATTAGGATGTTTTAATGTCATTTCTGGCCTAAGAATATTTGCATTTAACCTCTTTGAATTATTTTAATATTTATTGCGTTGGTGTTTGTTGATTTTGACCTTTGATAGGTGTGATTTTGTGATGGTTTTGTGTCCGTAGCGGACACGTATCAGTTTTTATTTACAAATGTTTGATGTGCCTCAAAGAGATTTTTTTTATTACTGATTTTTTTTGAAAAGTATTTGAATGAGATTGTTTTCTGCATGTGTTTTCTGTGATTGCTTTGTTTTAATTTCGAGGACGAAATTTTTTTAAGGTGGATAGATTTGTCACCCCCAGTTTTCAGAAACAGGGATATTTTTGTCATTTTATGTTTTAGAATATTTTTAAAATTTATTTTATTATTTATGATATTATTTTGCGGTTGAAATTTATTTTATTATTATGATATTGTTTTGGGGGTATTTGAGTCGGGTTCGAATTTCAACTCAATTCGACTTGAAACGGGGACCCGGGGGATAGTTTGACTCTAGTGCGACCCACACACTAGTTAGGCATGGCCCACATGATATTAATTTTAGTCCACATAATATTAATTTAGTTAGTAGTTAGACTAATTATTTATGGATATGTTTAGTTTAATTAGAGACTTAAAACTAGACTAAATTGACCTCAACCTTTAACCCATTCCTAATTTAAATCAAATAGATTAGTGGAGGAAATTTTGGACATTCAAATAGGGGACACCTCACCTTTTTGGGCAGTCACCTATGGGGGGGATAAGGAGTGAGTCACTCCTTCATTCATTTGTTTTCATCCACTTTCTCTCTTGTTCTTCCCCAAATTAATTTAGAGATGAACCTCCATTGATTTCATCTCCAAATCAACCCCTTCTTCCACCAAATCTTCTTTATTTCTCTTCTACTCCATGGTTAGAGGGTGCTATCCAAGTTTGGGAGGATTCGAAGCTCGTTCGTGTCCTTTTAGAATCTCTACGTGCCGGTGTCGTGTCGGAAGGATTTTCCTTTGAATCTCTCTCCCGGAAGGTATAATCTCTCCTCTAATCCATTCCTACATGCATATAGAAATATTCTGAACCCATAGGAATGACCACCATGGTTGTATCTCTATTTGTGTCCATTTTGTGTCCATTTGGAGGTCATAGGAGTGTCCTTTGTGTTGTGGTTGTGTCCATGTGGGAAAACCCCAAATTTGGACACACTATGTGTTGTTGTTATGTATGAATGAATTATTACATGTTTAATCTCATATTTTTGTATTGGAGATGTGTTCAATAGTGTCTCATATATATATATTAGTGTAGAGAGTGAGTTCTTGATATATTATGTTATATACTTGTGTTTCTTTTGTCTCAAACTACCTAAATTCGTCATAATATTTTTCCACGTTTTTAGTAACAACAGCAACTTAGAATTGCCATAACTTTTAGCTCATAACTCCAATTAACCTTCTGTTTTTTAAAAAAGAAGCGTATCGAAGTTAGCTTTCCAAATATATATTTAATAAGCCAAATGATTTCTACAACTTTCTGTAGAATTATTTGAGTGTCAGCTGTACGAAAGACGAACGTGTTTCGGTGTTTTCGCGATTCCGGGAGCTTACGGACACGAAAATACGATCCGTTTAAAGTTTCGGAAAGCTAACATGAAGAGATACAACATATATTAATCCTAGAATTTAGTGAAGGTCCAATTGGTACAGTATTGATTTTAAGTAGAAGAGTGACTATACGATATATGCATTTTGTGTAACCTATGAGCCTATGTAGTATGGATATTAAATGAATAAAGAGTGTGCAATGCATGATATGTTAGATGAATAAAATAATATATATATGATATATATTCTTTTTACATTAATATATATATATGGTTGAATGCAAGCATGTAGGAATGCAATTAATATAATGCATATAAGCAATGCATGAATGAAAGAATGATATACAATGTATGTATGAAAGTATATAATGAATGCTAGATATGAATGCAATATATGTATATAATGATAGATTTGAATGTATAATGTATAAATATTGTAATACAATATATAATGATAACATGTTTGGTAATGTAGAGTATATGATGCAAACATGAATGAATGGAGGAAATACATGTATATAGGTAATATAGAATGTAATATATGAATGCAAGCATGCAAGATTATGTATTGTATCCATATATGATGTATTCAACTTAAAGATAATGTAATATATGAAGGTAATGCAAGGAATGAAACATATGATGTGTGCATGTTTGTACGTCTCTATGTTAATGTATAAAATGATAAGAATATACAATGTATGCATATGTATAAAATATGTAGATAATGCATAGATGCATGAATGAAATGAATGTTTGCAATATGTTAATATAAATACAACTATCTAATATGCATGAATGTAAGTATAATATAATACAAGTATACATGTATGTATCATATAATGTAATATACATGATATGTATGTATGCATGTATACAATGTAAGTATGTATGTATGTATGTATGCATTTCTATAAACTGAATTAACCTAAAACCTTTTACACACATTCATTCATACACCCTTTGACATCATGTATCCCATGTCACATACACCTACCTATCACTAAATTTTAGAACATTAACACATATCCTTTCACACATGCCAAACACACACATACTCACTTACTCTTTTACCTCTCTTTCTCTCTCTATATATATATGTATGTGCCTATATATATAGCTTTCCTATATATATCTATGTATATGAATATGTGAATGTGAATAATATATATACATTATATGACTAAGTTTGTGTGCCTTGTTAGCTTATGGTTTAGTTTTGTGCTTGGTTTAGTAAGTAACTTAGGCTATAAGTTAGTAGCTATCTTGGATACTTGATTTGTATATACTTAGTTTATTTAGACCTAGAATTGACTAACTAGACTAGTTGAACATTGTTGACCCAACCCTAGCTAGTTTGACCACAGTTGACTAGAGTTGACCTAGTTTGACTTTATAGTTGACAAAAGTTGACTTTGACCTAGATTGACTTAGAATTATGTAGATTGTATTATAATTTCAATTACCATATAAATTGAACTCTTTATAACCTATGTTGCTGTAACTAGGACTCTGTGACTCCAGTTGGCCATCTTTTCATATCAGCTGTTCAGGGTATCAGGCGAGTACATTCTCTGATCATTTCATATCCTGCTTAGAATTATTTTCCTGCTTTAAATTACTTTACTTGATACTGTCACGTTGGTCACACGGATTTGTACTATATGGATCCCTTCTTGAGATGTTATCCTTAGGGAGCATCGGGTACTACATGTTCTGTGCGTTTCACTTACATGGCGAATCACTATGCTTCATTGGTTCTTTAATCACTTGTGACATATACTCTTATGATCACAGAGTCTCCTAGAATCCTTATCCCATTTACTGGGTATCCTAGAATCTCCTAGAATCCCCATTTATGGGACATCCATGTATCACCCTTCGGGGGCCTTTGTATGGAATCATAACATAACCTGGTTGGATCCTTGTGTATTGATTGGGGGTACGGGGGAGTAGAAGTGGACATGTGAATAATACCCAAGTAGTGTAGCATCAGAATCATTCTATAGTGTAGCATCAGAATCATTCCATGCTATTTACATGTCTATGTTGTACTCTGACTCACTAGCCACATGTTAGTTCTCTATTTATAGTAGATATTTCTATTACAGTTCTCTCTCTGTTTACATACCGCATTTCTTTCAGTACCTGTATCTTACTTTACAGCATGATTATATTTTCTAACCTGCTATGATCTGTTGAGATGTACTGTACTCGCTTCCGTCCTGACTGGACCTGTTGATAAATTTTACAGATAGCTTGGAGGTTGCCTGCTAGCCTAGAGGAGACACAATAGAGGTTGTATAGATAGCTAGGGTTTTGCTTATAGCTTGTTTTCAGTTGTCTTGAGTTGTATTTATGGATTACTGTTTTTGAGCTTTGAGATGTATTTCTGGGTTTGTGTATCTTAGACACTTAGACTTCTATCTGCTGTATCTCTTTCGGGATTTCATGTTTTATCTATCTTTCATTATGCTCTACCTTAGATGTGATTGAGTTTACATTCTGCTATATCACCCCCATTCGGGGAGTATAAACTGCTTAGCATTATATTGTTAGATATTGTGACCTAGGACAGCGTTCTACCGCCGACACTGCGGCGTAGGCTGGACGTACCCACTTCTCGTGCCCTTACTCTAGGGTACGGATCGTGACAGATTCCATAACTGAGGCAACCTAGCCCATAAAGTTTATTTTGGTAGAAAATCAAGTCAATAATGAATACTAAGAATCAAATTCTACAATAAACAAGGAAGTAAGCAGAAACTGTCAGAATCAAATTTCGAGATAGTTTATAATAAGATTCTCAAGGGTCGTACCAGGAATATTCTCAAGTAGTCCTAACTGTGATTGAGTAACCTCTCTGCTAAAGCCTATTCCTTAGTTCCTATCACAGGCGTGCAGCAGTACAACTAATCGTTGCACTACCACGACATCGCACTAGTGCGACTCTCGACCTGCATGGGCCACCACTAAAAATGTGTCACAACCCGCACCCTGTGTAAGGGCACAGTGCATAACAACGTCCCGCCTACGTCACAAAATCGACGGTAGAACGCTGTACAAGGTTACTATCTAAACAACAACTCACACAATTATATAATATACTTGTCAAAACTCAACTCTGAACGGAGGACAAGTATAAGATATGATAATACTCTATCACAGTCTAAGCACGATAAGATAACACAGAATCACAAAGCTATACTAACTCCAAAATCCAACAACTAATATAAACTACTAAAACAATAATATCTCAAACAATCTCAAAACAAAGTCGAGATCTCAACTCATTACAATACAAGTTCAAATAAAAGTTTAGTGCAAGTCTACTAAACTAATCTTTCGATCACTCCTGAGTGTCGGGGCCAAAAGTAGCTACACCGTCTCCGGATCCCAAGTAAGTAGGGCAAGTGTGCTCAAGGCAACTATCTGTAATATTTTCAACAGGTCCAGTCAGGACAGGAACGAGCACAATACATCTCACGCAGTTCATATCATGGCAGAAAATGTAAAGTATGCAAAAGAGTAAGATACATGAACTGTAAGGAGATGTACACAAAAAATAAGAGAAATATTTGTAAACTAGAAATATATACATGATAAGTAAGAACTGTAAGTGACTAGTGATTCAAAGCACAAGATGGTTACGTAAATGGCACGATGGTGGACACTAATAATCTACAGAGGTTACACACGAGTAACTACAAGATTGATCATATAACCACTTCTACTCCCCTGTCCCCAATCAATACACAAAGATCCAGTCAAGTTATGTTATTGCACACGAAGTATAGTTGTACACGATGATCATGTGAGCACATGAGAGTACACGATTTCACATGATTTGTATACGAATAACACGAACACAAAGAGTACAAGATGTCCATGATAAAGTACACGAATACGAAAAATACGATGTATCCTATGAGGAGATAACATCGCATGAAAGATCCATATAGTACTAATCCGTGATAACAAGTGTCAGCATCAAGTAAAGTAATCTAGAACATGATTATAAGTCCTAACAAGTATGAAATGATCAAAGAATGTACTCGTCTGATACCCTGAACAGCTGATATAAAAAGATGGCCAACTAGAGTGACAGAGTCCTAGTTAGAGCAACACAGGTTATAAAGAATTCAATTTATATGGTAATTAAAATTATAATACAATCTACATGAGTCTAAGTCAATCTAGGTCAAAGTCAACTCTTGGTCAACTCTGATCAACAATCTAGTCAAACTAGGGCAACTAGTCTAATGTGGTCAAACTAGCTAGGGTTTGGTCAACAATGGTCAAACTGGTCTAGGTTAGTCAATTCTAGGTCTAAACAAGTATATGGCCTAAACAATCAAGTATACTTGTACCATTGCTTTCTAACACATAGCATAAATCAAGACACATAGCTAAACCACATAGCTAACAAGGCACACAAACTCAGTTATATAATATACATTACATATATATCACATATATCCTTACCCATATAGTACCACCCTAACACATATATATATACATATATATATATATATCCTTACCCATATAGTACCACCCTAACACATACATATATATATATATTTATACATATATATATATATATATATATATATATATATATATATATATATATATATATATATATATATATATCATATATCAAGTATATACATATCCTCACTATGAACCATAACATATATCCATATGCTCTCATAATATATGTAGATACTATATAACCTAAAAAAATATATATCTATCTATATAATCCTCCCACAATCTAACATCACCTATTCAAACTCAAACACTTAGACACTAACCGACTAACACTAGGATACCATATCAACCTTGGTCATATGCTAAACTAATTACCTTAAAGGTAAAGGTAATTCATATTTACCTTAAGATACTAACTTGGTATCATGAGATACCAAGATACCCCTCAAATGTCTAATTAACTAACTATCTAATGTACTAACATAACATCTTAACTAATGTCTAATATATAACCTATAGAGACTAACTTGCTAACATACCAATATCTAGAACTAACATAACCTACCAACATATCAATATCTAATATACTAGATATCTAACATCAAACTATCTAACAATATATCAAATATCTAACAAAATACTAACCTCCACTATCTAACTAACACTCATACTAACAAATATAACTTATCCTAACATATAACAACTCTAACATATCTAACCCTCTACTAACCAACATCTAACAAACATACTAACATATATTACCTGACAATAATATATATATATGTATATATATATATATATGTACTATATCATACATATACTCGACAACCTATGATACCTACATTCACTTAATATCCATACTACATAGGCTCATAGGTTACACAAAATGCCTATGTAGTATAGTCCTTCTTCTACTTAAAATTAATACTATCCTAATTGGGCCTTCACTAAATTCTAGGATTAAAGTATGTTGTAGCCCTTCGTATTAGCTTTTTGAAACTTCAAACGGATCGCATTTTCGTGTCCAAAAGCTCCCAGAATCGCAAAAACACCAAAACGCGTTCGTCTTTCGTACAGCTGACACTCAAACAGTTCTACAGAAAGTTTTAGATTGCATTTGACCTATTAATATATATATTTGGAAAGCTAACTTCGATACTGTTCTTTTAAAAAAAATGGGAGATTAATCGGAGTTCTAAGCTAAAAGTTATGACATTTCTAAGTTGCTATGGCTGCTAAAAATGTGGATGAATATTATGACGAATTTGGGTTGTTTGGACAAAAGAAACATCTCTCACTCTCCACACCACTCAAGACACACATCAAACCACACTCTCCTCTTCTCTAACACAAGCACACCACTAACAACATATCCACATACATCTAAATATATGAAATATATCTAACATACCTATTATATATATACAAGACAATCCATTATATAATGATACACTAAAATGGCAAGTTGATGCTAAAATATGACATGTAGACTAAACCACTTAGATCTAACAATGGATATCCAAATAAAACTCATTCTAACCATCCTAACTAACATAAATCCATCCTCTAACATGTCTAAAACCGAAATTATATTACAATTAAACCTATTAGACATTAAACCAAACACATGAGGTGTCCTAATTTGAGATATAATAAGTAGGACACAAGACACAATTCTAACTTCCTCTAGAGAGCTCCAAATGGCCTCAAACTTGATTCTAAAGGGGGTACATGCATGGGGGTGGATCCTATGGATTCAAAACTAACTAATATGTATAGGAAATCAATTTAGAGGGTTGGTTTACCTATTAGGAGTGGAATCACAATGATACTCCCAAGGACACGGCTCCAACACGAAGATCTTCCAAAAAGGACACTCCTCCTTGCACTTTGCTCCAAATCTTTGATAGCACCCTCCCTTGGTAGTATAAGAAGGTTGGATGGAAGTTTTGGTGGAGGGATGTAAGGATTTTGCGATCAAATCAAAGAGGAAAGCTCTCTAATTTGGGAAAGAACACTTTGTGAAGGAAAAGAGGCAAGATGGAATAAAATAAAAGGAAGGAAGGCTAACCTAGCTATAGTGGCTACCATTAAACCCTATTTGGGCCTGGGAGGAAAGCCCAATAAGGCCTCAACTAGTCCTTTTGGTTAATTTTAAGTTAGGTTCAAGTTTGGGATCAAAAAGGTTAAATTTAAGCCTCTAACTTAACCAATCTAACAAGTGGGATTAGTCTAAACTTACTAACTTAAGTAGTGGGGTTTGTGGGCCATGACTAGCTAATCTTGGAGTCCTGTCTAGAGTCTAAGCTACCCGGGTCACTAACACAAGTCGGAACGAAACGAAACTCAAGCCCGACTAAACTAATCCCGTAAAATCAATATTAAAATATAAAAATTCTCAAAATATGAAAATATGAAAAATAAACAAAATCACAATGCATTAATTTAAATATTATTAAAATAATCTAAAATTTACCAATTAAATAAAATTCTAAATAATTCAAAAGTCACAAAATGACCAAAATACCCTTAGTCTAAAAAGTTGTAAACTGTCATTCTAATCACATGGTTAGGTCCCCATGGTCATGGTTATCTCTTGGCTCAACAGTTCTAGGGTTCACTAGCTAACAAATCAAATTATAATTCACCAATTTTATATAGTATTAAATTAATTAAAATCCCCATAAATCATAAATCCTATTATTAAATAATAAACTTTTACAAAAGTTCAAAATTACCCTCATTTTAGAAAAGTGGGTGTTACATAAAACTTGCCTGATTTCCTAGACAAACTATTTTCACAAGTCGAGGATGAGAGAAACTCAAATCTAGAAGCTAATTCCATATTACAATCGTACCATGAACCTAGCACGAAAAACAACAAGTCATTTCTAAGATTCTAATTCTAAAATCATGGAATAAGTGGTTAACTAATCTAATATTAATTAATTCTAGAATAAATCACTTAAAATCTACTTTAACCTAATAGTAATCTAAAATATAACTTAAGAAAGTTTCGCCATAGAAAGTCACGTTTCCAATTTTGGAAATCATGGCACGCAAATCGAGGCGTGCCATTGACTATCTTATCAAACATGATGAACTCGAGATTTGGAAAGTGCATCTTGATAGATTTCAGCACCACGAGTGCATCGGAATTGACCATGCCGCAAAATCACGCTTTAGTCAAAAGATATCACCGTTATGGTTAACCGTGACCAAATCGATGATTTACCTATCAAATCTTAGTTTAACTTAATAAATAAAATAATAAATGAATCTCTGAAATTCTGGAAAATTTATAGAAAATATTTTTAACCTCCTAGAGCCCAATTAAAAATATATTGTCTGAAAATAGTCCCAAATGAACTTATAGTATAATTCTAGAAGCTTTTAAAAATACTAAAATTTAATAAATAAATACTTAAAATTTTCCAAAAATTGTGGAAAAATATAAAAAGGACAAATAACCTTCCTATGAGCTATCTATAGGTCACATGACCCTACTATGGTTATAGCTCACCTTGAGCTTAAGCATGACCCCTACTGACCATAAAAGTTAATCGTAATCAAATAAAAAAATAAAAAAAAATCCTAGATTTCTAATCTGGGTAGACTCCAATTCTCGAAGAGCAGACTCGCTAAGCCATTGCCTACAAGAAGCTTGATATACTGCCCGCCCAACCGCCTCCCATGGATAATGCGTTTCCACATACCGAATGATTTGCTATTGGCAATAGCCTAGGTCAGATGCATGAGACGAAAATACCTTGCTCTAATGAATCTCCTCCATAGCGTGGAAGAGGATCTAACCCTCTACCATAATTTCATAAAGAAAACGTTAACGATATCGGACAACCGACGCACACCAAGCCCGCCTTCCGCCATGGGAAGCGCAATAGTCTTCCAGCTGGACCACTTTCTCTAGTCAATCCCCTCTATATGACCCAAAAAAAGTGCAGAAACATACGCTCAATGGTAGCATTAACCTTCTTGGGAAGAGAATAGAACAAAGCACATATTTGATAAGAACAAGCTTACCACCCAGGGAAAGTATGCAGTTGTGCCACCATTCCAGCTTCTATCTAATCTTACCGATCAGCGGGTCGAACACAGCCATGTTTCTCCTGTCGTAAGTCAATGGACAGTCCAGGTAGAGGAAATAAGGAACGATCATCGTAAAACCTGAAACCCAAGAATAGTGCACCTTCTTATCCGCGTTGATTGAGTGGTGGACATAAACAAAGATCTTCCTGTGGTAACTCGATGCCTCGACACCATCGCATATCTATGTAAAGTGGCCGATATCCCCTCCACCGACCTAATATCATTAGACGAGAAAATCAACACGTCGTCAGCATACGCCAAGTGGGTAATTATCGGACAGTCGGACGCCGTATGGAAGTTCCTGAATCTCGAAATAGACCCCAACTTGTTGAGGTTTCGACTAAGAGCTTCTGCCACAATGACAAAAATTCTAAGGGAGAGGTTGCCCCCCTGCCTGACACCACATGAAGACCTGAAGAATCCTGCCACATGACCATTCACCAGCACAGAGAACCAACAATTCGATATCGACCGCCACATTATATTGATCCAAGGCTCAGAGAAACCAAACACCCGAAGTACCCGAATAAGGAACCTCCAGTCCAGCCTGTCATATGCCTTTTCCATGTCGAGCTTGACAGCAATGCTCCCGCCACGCCCCGGGTGTTTGAGACAATAAATCTTCTCCTAGGCAAGCATGATATTGTCGATGATTGTACGACCGCGAACGAAGCCACTTTGCTCAAAGGAAACAATAAAAGGAAGAATCTCCGCCAACCTGTAAGCAATGATTTTGGAGATAATTTTGTTTAAAAACGTGCATATACTCAAGGGGCAAAGGCAACAAATGAAGCTGGGTTGGCCGACTTCGGGATGAGCACAAGGATGGTGCTCGAAATAGCTTTATAGTAGCTAAGGCCTTGGAAGAAGGCGGTAGCCGCATCGATGGCGTCTGAAGAGATGATATCCCAATAGTAACGATAAAAGACCCCCAAGAAATCGTCCGGCCCCGGTTCACCATCCTTGTTCAGAGCCCAAGGCACAGTTTTCAGTTCCATGGCATTAGGAAGTTGCAGCAGCCTCTCGTTCTCTCGGGCAAAAATTAGTGAGGGAATAGCAGGAAAGAAATCTGTATCATGAATGATGTCTTCTCTAGAAAATATCTTGGTGAAGTGGTCGATCGCCGTGTTCTGGATATCCGTTTACTGCATAAGGATGTTGTATGTATCGTCAAAAATGTGATAGATTTGCAGTTGGTGGCATTTTCCTCTAACACAGGCATGACAAAACTTTGCATTTTTGTTGCCATTGATATCCCACTTGAGTGCCTTTTGCCTCCAGAAATCCTCCTCGGTCTTAATGCGCTTCTTCAAAATGGCAGTTGCCAGATTCAGAGCAGCCCTGTTCTTTACAGATCCAACACTACAGTAAATTCCCTCTGCACAACACATAGCTTTTTTTGCCACCCAGACCTCTCTGAATATGTCGTAAAAAGTGATTCTGCTCCATCTCGACAAAGCCTATCGGGTTGCTTTGATACGCAGCGAGAATCAAAACAGGGGATTGCTGGAGGTAATGGATTCCCAGGCATTAGAAACCACTTCAGAGAAAGAAGGATGATTGCACCAAAAATTCCAAAGTTTAAACAACTTAATCGTCCAGGGAGCCAACGCACTGACCTCGAACAGAAGAGGGGCATGGTCAGACACCACCGCATTCAGGTTGCTGAGCATCGTCGCATACACCATGTCAAGCCATATGTGATTCGCCAGTACATTATCCAGTCGGGATTACTTGCTACGATCTCCATCTTGTTGGTAGCACCATGTGAAGGCACTGCCAATGAAATGAAAGAAGAGGTGATCCGTATCCAATACGAATCCGAAGAAATCCTGCATGGAAGACGCGGGTGGCATTCGGCCACCCAATTTTTTATAGCCGCCAAAACGACATTAAAATCACCAATGCAAAGCCACAACATTAAGTCGTGGTCGGACTGAACCGACGCCAGGTTAGACCACATCAGCCGTCCGTCACAGGGGTGGCAACTGTCGTGCACAACAGAAATAAGGGACGCCTAGGCCAAGAAGGATTGCTCGATACGCATCGTCAGTGCCTGATCAAAATTGCAGACAATGGATACGTTGGAGTCATTTCTGTGGAAGAGCCAGATATCCTTACACCCCGCCACCTAGCTGAGAATCTGACTTGCATTTGAATATGCTTGATATTCTTGATGTTGAGCTTAGGTTCGATGATAATCAAAATCCAGACCTTGGGATCTTATAGAGGGATTTAACCCTGCTCACAGTAGGCTTGTTAGCGATCCCTCTAACATTCCACGATAATATTTTAAATATTGGGGGGGAGGGGGTGATTGTGCGCTAACTTCTTAGCAGACCACAAAGTCATATGGGAAGCGTCTATGCTTGTGACCTGTTGGCCACAGTCGACTGTGGCTGGCTTGATGGGATGGTAGCCAGTCTCGGATGTTCCCTCTGGGTGAATGTAGGTAACATGATCCAACTCCATTAAAGGTCCGTATCGGTTCGATACTATTATCGACGGAGGGATGTCCATTTTCGCAACTGGGAGAGGTGGACAGTATAGCCAGCCATGTCTCTGGTACCAAGTCTAATTCCAAAGCCAGGCAATTCTCTAATACTTGGTCTTTGGAGTTCACTGTAACAATGGCTTGTACCTCATTGGTAGGAACGGAAGTGGTTCTGCCAATGGTAATCTGGGTGTGGTCTACAATTCGACCAGGGTTCTCATCTAAACATGGAGTTGTAGAAGAGGGTGCAGCCATCGATTGCCTGGGGTGGGGGACTTCCTGGGCCGAACCTAGCATTAGAGACACTCCTGGTAACAAAGACGGTTTACTATGTAGGATGAAGCATTCCATTGTGGAGTGGCAGTACTCCGGGGGTGATTCGTAAACCATGTCTTACCAAAAGCTACCCCTATTTGGGAGGTCGATTCTGATATGCTGTGGTAGCTGCCTACTGATGTCTATCTCTAGGCACACCCGTGCCCTGCTCGGTCTATTAAACTCGGCTGTGGCCTTGTAGAGCATAAGTGGGTTGCCTAAACACTGAACGATTAAAGGGGATCTGGCGAAGAGAAATATCGAAAGCGCTGGCAGCGAGACCCACACTGAGGTAATAGGGGTTTCGATGAGGGGTTCAAATACGGGTGACCATTTGAAAATTCCTACCAATGAACCAGAGATCCTTGTATCTAAAGTGCAGAAAGTCCGCTTCCATCGAAGACCTGATGATAACATGTCTGGCATTGAAGATACTAGCCGATACCTGACCAGCAAACCCTATTTCCGTAAAAAGGGATCTGATAGTGGCTACCGTCGGCCGTGAGTGGAAGAATTTACCAACCAGTTCCAACCGAAAAGGAGATACAAGCAAGTCAACGTCGGCCGCATCGAAAGCAATGGAGCGAGCGCCCTCAAAGAGGACAGGTGTCCGCGACGGAAGGGCCAGGGAGAGGAAGGGGTGGACGTATCCTTCACCGCCGCACTGAACGACTTGGTAGGGGACTTTGCCCGAGCAAGACCCTGTATGGTCGCTGGAAGGGGCCTGGTTAGAGGGATCGGCTGTAAAAGAAGACCAGGGGAACTCACCACCCGTATGTGGGCAACGGCCATGGAAAGGGTGGAGGCCCCAGCTGCAAGTGGGGAGGGAGAGCTGGAGGAGGCTAAAGCTAGGATAAGGGAAGGGGAGTGAGGAGCCGGGGGCTGGCTAGCCCGGCCCTCCATCTTAGAGGGATCCGCCGCCAGAGGGTTCCCTAGCGGAAGAGAGACAGGGAAAAAAATTATATATATATATAATCAATACTCTAGGTGTTCCTACGCAGGAGAAAGAGAAGAGCAAACTCGACTACTTGATTCAATTTTTTTAAATCTTTAAATCACTATCAAATCTTCTTAAAAAAATTCCTCAATCCTTATTGCATTCTTTTCATCTAAACAAATTCTCACTAAATCTTAAAGGAGTTATATTGGGAGGTAATTAAAGATATATATAGGAGTCGATAGTATCGAAAGAATTTTGAACCCATAGAAAACCTTCGAGGACCCAAGCTACCCGTGGAATTTTAGGCACATCTACAGGTCAGAACCCCTATGTGCCCCAAAATGCCATGCGCCCCAACACATCATACGCCAAAGAATTAAAAGACAGAATGTTGGCACATCATTTCAGAAGACAGCAAGTAGAAAAGGCACATGAAGATTGATTTTTTATTCATATAAAAGTTTATTACATGTCCAAATACAACAAAAGTCTACTACAAAGAAGAAAGCCTAAACTACAGCTAGGCACATCACTTTCAGGCGCATCACCCTGACGTCTCAGTGTAGGCGCATCACTCTTCCTTGTTAGAGCGAATCACTTCCTCGAGTGCTTCGGCCAATAAAGCATTTATTGAGTAGAACGCGGGTTAGTAATCAATCCAAACCCGGTAGCTCTTCCAGCATAACTGAAGTCAGGGCACAACGACCCCGATCTTTGGATGCAACAGGCACCCAACGACATCTTGTAAAAAAAATACTACCGACAAAGGGTTCGAACATAAGCTGCTGTGTACATAGCAAATTCGGTGCATCTCAGTCTTCTGAAGGAGTTCACCGTCAAAGCTTCTTCGAACGAGGAGATCTGCACCACACAGTACAGCGTCTCACCAAGGAGGAGGACCGGTCGAATTCGTCTCCATTTGGGAAGAGAAGTGAAACGAGAAACAAAATTTCTCACGCAGTTATTTATAGGCCAGGGCAAAACAAACCCATGCGCCAAGTGGCAACTTTTCTGAATTTAGTGCAATAAACTTGCACTTATGGTGATGAATTTGCCACTTCGAATTCTGCTAAGTCAAAAGAGTCATTAATGCATCGATAGACTTAACAAAGACTGACTAAAAGAGATGCGCCATACGCCCTGCTGCACCATGCGCCTCATGTTGATACGCCCAGTAGAATATAGAACGATGTGCCCAGAGATGCACGAATATGTGCCCACCTAAGCTTGCCACCTGTCGAAGCATTTAATGCTGGAGTGACTGAAACGACAACAACACATGTCTCGAAGTAAAAAAAGTCAGCTTTTGTAGAAGACAAAGAGACACAATCATCACTCTTTCATCAGTTATGGCTGTGCTCCGCCACGTGGCCGTCTGACCACCTACATGTGCCTCCGCATCCATGCATCCAAAACTCTGCATGTATCTCCATAGCCATGCGCCTAAAGCTCTGCATGTTCCTCGATAGCTATGTGCCCAGACTTGTTTCTTTTGACTCCTAAAAGTCATGGACTAACTCTTCTCATACACCAGATCCTAGGCACATCCTGACAGATCTCTTTCTGCCAAATCCGAGATTTTTGAGCTATGGACACATGCCACGTATCATTGACTCAGTTCTGTTCAAGAATGGGTGCTAAACACCCAAGATCTCAGTAACAACCGAATCTCAACAACTGCCGCGTGTCAGCTCCTCCACAGCTCAGCAGTGCAGTTCAAACAGATTCAGCTCCAATTCCTGGGCGCATCATCCATGCGTCCAACAGAATTAGCCACGTAGCATCCCTACGTGTAAAGTTTTCCATGTGCGCATCACATATGCATGCATAAGCAGATCCTTCTGCTTCCTATAAATAGAAGGATCATTCCTTTATTGAAGCCCCCCTCGAAGTTCGACACCACTCGTTAAAAAAGCCCAGAGCTTCCACTTGTTGAACATTCAAAAAATGCTCTAGCATCCAGAGCTACCCAGACTTCCAGAGAGTCTGAGATCATCGTCAGATCGACAACGGAGTTAAAGAATTACCACTCGCTCCATCGACACACTTCCTAAATAAAAACAAAAGTGTACTCCTAGAATTACATCAAAATCCTATATTGTTCTCTGTTCTATTTGTAATTAGATACAAAAGTTCAATACAAAAACTTTTTTCTCTTGTTTTTAATGGCAAACAAGCTAGCAACTATGTTGGGGACAACTTTCTCCTCCAATGAGAAGGTTGTGTCGCAATCTGACGACAACAAGCTCGGCTCCTCCCAGAAGACGCTTGTGGTACGTCTCAATCAACAGGCATATAAGGAGTTCATCTCTGAAGGCAGTGTGAGTCCTTTGAAGCAGCTGCTAAAGCCGAAGAAGACCCGCCAAGTCTGGGTGCGCAAAGGTGAGGCGTCGAGCGCTACCACTGAAGGAGTTGCGCCGCCGTAGACCTCTCTTCCAGCTGACGTTCTCAGCAGACGTCGTCGCCACCGGTGCAGTATGTTTGCAAAAACAAAAGTTTGATTACAAACTAAGAAAAGAGTACAATAGTATAATTGATTTTTGGGGAAGTACAACTGTAGAAATCTGATCAGAAGACGATCACCTTATCCCTTGGACGATATGATATCGAAGATACGAGCCTATGGAGGATGCAACAGCACTTTAGCAGGAGATTATGATCATTCGTGATGCCTTGAGACTCTATTTACAGAGTTCTTGAAATAACTGTTTAGCAGTTATTCTGGGTTGCACGCACTTCAGGTTGTGTACCTCCTGTTCTCTTGCACGAGCGATTGTACTAACTGCTGTGGACGTGTGACATCGTTTGATTGAGATGCGCGTGCTTGTGGGAAGTGTAGTGGGCACATTCTATGAAGTTAGTAGCATGCGCGCCACGTCACCCTGCTTCTAAAATAAAAGTTTATCAGGTGGCGCCAACTAGCCAGGTTGCGCATGGGCGTAACTCAACAACTGGCGCCTTTGACTGGGTCTTCTGTGATGTACTGATTAATTCTTATGCCACACAATGATTTGCGCAAGCCAGCTGTCTGCATTAATTACATGCTGACAAAATCTTCTCGAGCGCCGCGTTGCGCAAGATTTGAACGAATTTTCCTTGATATACGTGCTGTCAGTTGTCAGGCAATCATGATGCTATTATAGCTTCTCGAAGAAGTGTGCCACGTAGCTCCCGCACAACCTGTCTCTTGCGCAACCTGATGTTGGCACAACCTGATGTTGCGCAACTTGATGTTGGCGCAACCTAATGATATGACTTCAAGAGTGGCGCAGTTTGATTTTTAGCCTCTACAAGAACCCCTTCAAAGTTTTCAAAACTTTAAAATACTTCAAAGTTTTGAAACACTTTGAATTATGCTAGTTTTGTATGGGTTGTGCCAGTCAACTCGAGTCCGATTCTTCAGCATAGATTGCGTAACTATTTGGGCTATAAATAGTCGTACACTTTGGGCCTTTCATTCTTTACACACAAAGTGATTTCTCAAAACCCTACCTCATTCTCTTCTTCTCGAGCTTTTTCGACCATCGATGTGATTCCTCGAAACTCTGTCTCTTTTTTCTCTAGACTCAGAAGCTTCTTCGGTAAACCCTAATGGCGTCCAGAAGATTCGATGTTAGGGTAGGAAAGGGCTTCACTGAGCCTTCATCTTGTTCTTCATTATACAGAGAGCAGCGACGTGCGTGTCATTACATTCCGCCTTCGTCACGACGAGAGAGTGTCAACCCGTTCATGGTAGGTGGGCATTTTGATCATTGATCCATGATCGATCGTATCAACCAAATCCTTTTCAGGGTTTTTGGTTTGATCTGTTCATGTGCGCCTTCTCTTTTTAGAGTTCGGTTCACCTTCTAACTCATGCTACCCTTTTTAGGGTTTGGTTGTTATCACTCGCATAGTATTCAAACTGTATTATGCGATGTGGCTTATCAAAAGTATTACGCTATATAGATGCGATGCAACATAGATGTTGTGCTATACAAAATGTGGCGTAACAGATGCTGCGCCATATAAAATGTAGCGCAACACAGATATACACTATGTAAAATATGGCACAACACAGATACTGCGCCATATAAAATATGGCATAACACAAATGCTGTGCAACATATAAGTCTCGGCGCAACCTGTAATTTTTGTACAAATTTGATTATTGTACTCTGTAAACTCACTAACTTTTTCTTGTCCACTTTTTGCAGGGAATCGGTTGGCAAGATTCTTAAGAACTGGTATCAGTGATCTTGGATATTATAGAGCTGAACTACCTTGACACACACATCAGAGAGCTCAGAACTCTTCATGTTTAGAAGGGCTTCCACTAGATCGTATGAAGGGCCTTTATACATGAGAGTTGGATGGTGGAGACACAGAACTACGAGTCGTATCACAAAGGTGATCTAATTCCTACTTCTCATGAAGAGTCGTCTTTTCTCTATCCGTTGTATTGACAGCAGCTTGTCTTCGGGCTACTGTACTCTGTCGTTCTCCTCTCGTCTTTCTGAGAGAGAAGATCAGAGTTGATTCTGCTGTCTTTCTCGCTGCTTCAGGTTGAGTCGACAAGGAACTGGCACCATCAAGAAGATCCAAAGATGTAATAGACCTTCATTTGTTATATTTAGAATAAAAATTTGAGATGTAATAGATTCTCATTAAGATGTATCTATATTTTTTTAAAGAAGGAATAAAGAATAATTTTTCTCTTCTTTATGACTTCATTTGATGTGATGATATAGAAAATAGAATCCAGAGGTAATGTGGACGTGAATTCATTTTTCTATTGATGATCTTCAAGCCAGCTAGGACAGGGTATCATGTCTAAAAAGAGGATATCTGTGATAATACGATATTTATCATAAAGATAAGGTATTTTTTAAAACAACTGGGTTTCAAAAGACATAATTAATGATTTGGATGGACTCCACGGGAGGATTTTGATTATTTATTATGTGGCTTTATTGATGAGTGAATAAGCATGCCTTTTCGAGGAAAGGTCGCTTCGGTTCTCGAGACAGAGAATAAATGAAGACTTTTCACAAGATAAAAGGAGATGAATGAACGACCATGCCTTTTTGAGGAAAGGTTGCTTCAGTTCCCGCGATAGACTATTTTGGCCTTTCAGTCTATAAATAGTATAGAACATTTGAGAATGTTATCCACACCTATCCTTTCATCACAAATATCTTCCGAAGATGAATCCAAGGAGGCTGAGGCCATCCCAGAGATCGAAGTCGCCATCGACACTCATTCTGACGAGCCTCCACCACCCATTCGGCCAGAAGTAGAAGAAAGCTCGGCTGTTCCTGAATCAAAAGAGGACATTATTGCCAAACTGGTGGAGCCTGGAAGTACTACTGAGGAAGAAGCTCTGAGGAAGGCTGCTTGTGAACTACTGGTGTCGTCGGACAATAATGTCTTCGAGCTTCCTGCGAAATATGTTTTTAACCAAGAGCGCTCTGGTCCTTGTTAATTTTATGTATTTTCTTCTGTCTAAGTTATGCAACAAAAAGAATTTTATTTACATTCTGATTCTTTGTGTTGAAATATCTTTGTCCTTAAACATGATATTTCTTGATAAATTTGCCATTAATGGGCATCATGGCAACACGACCATCCATACCAGTCAATTGATAAGCTCCGTTGGAGAAAACATTGCTTACAATGTAGGGTCCTTCCCATTTTGCTTCGAATTTGTCTTTGCTCATGTGCGTCATAGTCATAGGATGTCTGACGGTTAGAACTAGTTCTCCTTTCCAAAATGTTCGGACTTTGACTTTACGGTTGAAGGCTTTTGATAGACGAGCTTGGTATAACTCAATATGTTGTTCAGCTAGGAGCCGTTTCTCGTCAAGCGCTTCAAGCTCCTGAAGTATCAGACGATCATTGTTTTTGGTTGTGAGTTCGTTGTCAATGGCAATCCTTAGAGAAGGGATCTAGATTTCTAATGGTAAGATGGCCTCGCTTCTGAAGAACAGTTTGGCAACTCTAGAGGGGGGGGGGGGGGGTGAATAGAGTATATATATATAATGACCAATTAAAAAATTACTCTTTCACGAACAATGAATAATCAGAGTAAAATGCGGAATGTAAATGAAAGATAAGAGAGCATACGCAAACACAGCAATTTTAACCTGGTTTCCCTCGTGGAGGACTAGTCCAGGCCTGAGAACTCTAGCTCAGGATTAAATCCACTATTTGTGAAATAGTAGCTTACAACCCGTGCCTTTACTTCAGAAGAGCACGTCAACTTCTTACAGAGAATCGCAGTGGCGATTGCTTGGAATTGTCCAAGCGATTTCTTCACTCTTGCACAAGAATCCTAACTGAGAGATGCTGAGCACTCGAGACTTAGGAGGCTTGTGGCTAGTAGATGGGAAGGGTATGGCTTATAGAGCTTGTAGGAGAGAAGAGAAGAGAAGATTGAGTGATTCAAAATGAGAGAATTCATGCCCTATTTATACTGATTTTTGAGGCAGAATTCGGCCAGAATTCGGGTAGGAGAATTCAAAAAATTTGGCCGTTGGACAGCTAGCAACCAGCTAACCCTAAAATTAGGGTTCCTGATTTCTAGGGGACAGAGTTCGGCCCGAACTCTGTGTGGAGGCAGAGTTCGGCCCGAACTCTGTCTCCAGAGCACAGAGTGATTCTAAGTGGGACTTGTGGGCAATTTTGGTTTGGTGGAGCTTGGGATTTTGGGTAGGCTTGTAGACCAAGTTCCAAGAGCTCAGCATAACTCAGAGTACATACTTCTAGACTCAATGAAATGTAAAAGTACAGACTCGAAAATATACTGAGAGTCGGAAACTGAGCTGTCGTTTGTCCCGAGCTGAAAGCAGACGTCGTGTGTCGTATTGAATTTATACAGATATTATTTAGTCAATGTAGTCAATATTTGGTTGACTGTGACTTTGTGTCAACAATCTCCCCCATATTGATAATTGACAAAATAATATATGTATATTTCAATATTCATACCTTGACACAGTTGATTACAACATAGCTCCCCCATAACTGATGCAGAGCTAGAATCGGATAGCTCCCCCGTAATCAGTGAACGGTTCCGAGCTAGAAGTAGTAGCTCTCCCCCGTAAATAGTACATATACCCTGTAACCTGATAGATAACATATTCCCAGAACGAGCACAGATATACACAGATGAATGCATAGAACCTGCATAGAACCTGTAATAGTTTCCCAAAACAAGCCAGCACAAAAATATACATATGTTTCTCCCCCTTTTGGCAGTTAGCAATATAAATAAGCAAAGAATAGTAATGCAACCACACCAAGAGAAAAAAAAAATAGTATAATACTAGACAAGAGAGTGCATTGGCATAAAAGAAACTACGAGAAATAGCATAAAATGATATCCACCAACCAGAATGTCAAAACACATCATCAGGGTTCTAAGATAAAAATCCAGTACATAAATCCATAACTAAATAACTAAAAACATAAAGCAACTAAGACCATCAGCAGTGGCAGCAGCATAACAAGCCAGTCTCCATCACGGAGCACCAGAAGGTCCTGGAACATCTGAAGGACCAGGGAAAGAGCGACGAGGGTCCACGAAAGCATCATCCGGATCCATATACCTCATGACCCACGGATCGTCTATACGATGACCCGCTCGATCTGGATCCCGCTCAATAGGCACATGCAGATCAGGATGACGAGCAAGCGAATACCGCATATCATGCAGAGAGTTCCCAAGGGCACTAATCTGCAGAGTGGTACGGTAATCCTGCTGCGTCCAGCGATCATCCTCAATAGCAAAACGATCGCGAAGCATAGTCTGAAGCGAATCCAGGTTGGCAGGAGGTGCAGTCTGACCGAGCGGAGGGGCGTCAGGCTCCTCATCAGCAGACAACTCAGTAGTAGCAACAGGCTGAAGGCGTCGTACCTTAGATAGAAAGGTAGGTGCCGGCAGGAACGGACAAGCATCAAGTGGTATACGAAAAGCACGAAAGATCATAGGAAGATACAGAGGATAAACCAAAGCTCGTGGTTTCCTCCTACAGCGAATCATCCAGTCCATCATAGTACGTGGAAGATTGAAATGAATTCCAAAGTAAAGATGATAAAGAGCAGAAATGTCAAGATAAGTGATTTCATCAGTGGAACCAATCTTGGGTAGAATGGTATTAGAGATGATCCAATGAAGATCAGAAAAATATGGGTTGAGATATTTCGTCATGAGCTTTCGAGGACGTGTGTATGGAGTGCACAAATCGTCCTTGAAGCTTTCAAGTGAAAGTCCGTTGGGAAAACGGAACGAGCGAGCATCAACAAGCCTTTTCCAAGAACTTGGCTCAAGAAGATCAAGATATTCGGCTAGTTCAAAGTCCTCAAACGAGATATCGATACCAGCAACTCGTGAATAAATACGAAGGTCATCAAAGGTTAAGTTGCAGTAGAACATTTGAACGGCATGACGATAAATAGCAGAAGATGTAGTGACTAGTTCATCAAAATAGAGGTCATGAAATAAAGAATCATATTGAGAGAATATGGAAAAATTGATAGGATGTCCTGTGAATACCTGACGATTCCGAAAGTCACTAAACCAGTTCTTTGATGCATCAAGTGAGACAAAAAGTCTATTGTCAAAAGTGGAAGGATGTTGAGGACGAGGTGGATTGAACAAAGGGTGAGGTGGTTGAAGTTGTTCAATGATTTGTTCAATTGATGGAGGAGAATCCGAAGAGAAAATACTCTCAACTCGAATCCTCTTTCCGCGATTGAACAAGCAAGGAGCCATTAAAAGATTTAAAAAAAATGGTACCTCAAACAGGTAAAGAACAATGGAGGAGAATGGAGAGGAGACACCTTTTTCTTGATTTGAGAAGCAATGAGGCACTCTAGATCAAAAACTAGGGTTAGGGTTTCAAGGAAAGAGTGTGTATAGGTGAGAAAAGGTGGTAATAGTGAAGGGGAGAGAAAGAATCCCGACATAAAGTAGGGTTTTGTCTTTGGTCGGGTGAAATATTGACCATTGGATTAGAATAGATCCAACGGCAGAGCCAGATCCCGACCCTGGAACCAAGGGACCGAACTCGGCCCGAACTCGGGTAGGAGCAGAGTTCGGCCCGAGTTCTGGATCATTGGTCCAGAACAGAACAAAGGCTAAAATGAAAACAAAAGTTGAAGAATAACAAGAAATGATAACAAAGAAAAAGATTTAAGAGTTAAACAAAAGAAAGTTGAGGACACCAAAGAGAATAGAATAGATAGAGAAGGAGAGGTACACAGAAAACAGAATGAACTTTTTAGAAAATATCAATTAGGCAATATTAAATCGAAACGAGCCATATAATAAATAAGGATATATATTGTGGTTCAATAGTCCAAATTTGCCATGGGTTAGCTGCAGGGGCCGGATCCCAGCTAGCGGTAGTCCTGAGGACTAGTGCACCGTGTCGCTTAGGCTCTTACGCCTTGTTGTCAGAAGGACCCTTTCGGCTTGTACCCATACCAAATTCTTTGTAAAAGAATCACAATATACTCGATATTTACGCAGGTGAGTTTCAATTTATGACTGCTTCATCTAAGATTCCAAGTTCACGACAAAGAAAATTGAAACGCTCTTCGGATAGTGGCTTAGTAAAAAAATCTGCCAGCTGATGATCAGTGTCAATAAATTCTAAGTTAATCGTGCCATTTTGCTGATGATCACGCAAAAAGTGGTGTCTGATCTCAATGTGTTTAGTGCGTGAGTGGCATACAGGGTTCTTAGTCAAATTGATGGCACTAGTATTGTCACAGAATATAGGAATATGCATGAAAGATAACTTATAGTCTTCCAGGGTTTGCTTCATCCACAGAATTTGTGCACAACAACGCCCAGCTGCTATGTATTCAGCTTCTGTTGTGGATAGTGCAACAGAGTTCTGTTTCTTGCTAAACCAGGAGACTAAAGCTTTTCCTAATAAATGACACGTGCCGCTCGTACTTTTACGGTCGACCTTGCATCCAGCGAAGTCAGCATCAGAGTAACCAATAAGATCAAATGATATTGACTTGGGATACCATAGGCCTACTGTAACCGTACCCTTAAGGTATCTAAAGATACGCTTAACTGCGGTCATGTGTGATTCCTTAGGATTAGCTTGATATCTAGCACATAGGCAAACACTGAACATGATATCGGGACGACTAGCAGTTAAATAAAGTAAGCTGCCTATCATACCTCGATACTTACGTTGATCAACAGGTTTGCCGCTCTCATCTGGTTCGAGTTTGGTTGAAGTGGCCATTGGCGTGCTGATTGGTTTGATGTTGTCAAGATCGAACTTTTTCAGCATGTCCTTGGTGTACTTTGATTGGCAGATGAAAGTTCCATTAGCCAGTTGTTTTACTTGCAGACCAAGAAAGTAGTTGAGCTCTCCCATCATGCTCATCTCAAATTCCGTCTGCATACACTTGGCAAATTCTTGACAAAGTGTTTCATCAGTAGACCCAAAAATAATATCATCAACATAAATCTGAATTAATAGAATGGTGTCTTTGAAGGATTTGATAAACAGTGTAGTGTCAATTTTCCCTTTAGAAAAACCTTTCTCAAGCAAGAAGCTGCTTAGCCTTTCATACCAAGCTCTGGGGGCTTGTTTAAGGCCATAAAGCGCTTTCTTTAGCTTGAACACGTGGTCGGGAAATTTGTGATTTTCAAAGCCAGGGGGTGTTTGACATAAACTTCCTCCTTAATAAAGCCATTCAAGAAAGCACTTTTAACATCCATTTGAAATAATTTAAAGTTTTGAAAATTAGCAAAAGCACAAAGCATCCGAATGGATTCTAGTCTAGCAACAGGAGCATACGTCTCATCATAGTCGATACCTTCCTCTTGGTTGTATCCTTGAGCTACTAGACGAGCTTTGTTACGTGTGACTAAACCATCTTCATTTACTTTGTTTCTAAAAACCCATTTAGTACCAATTATAGAGTGATTAACCGGTCTAGGAACGAGTTCCCATACTTGGCTTCTCTCGAATTGGTTAAGTTCTTCTTGCATAGCAGAAATCCAAAATTCATCATTAAAAGCTTCAGAAATATTTTTAGGCTCTACTTGTGAAATGAAGGCAGTGCTAGCAACAGAGTCTCTTAATGATGATCTAGTAGTAACTCCACGTGAAACTTCACCTATGACTAAATTTTCTGGATGAGAAGGTTTGAAAGAGAATTTCTTAGGCAAACCCTCCAGAGAATTAGTTTCGGTTGAAGTATTCATTGGAGTAGAAGTTGATGGCTCAATGTCATCATTAAGAGTATTTGCTGTACTGTTGTCTTCATCAAAAGTCACATTTGTTGACTCTTCCACAATAAGTGAGCGTTTATTGAAAACTCTATATCCCTTACTCTTGGCGGCATAACCAAGAAAGATACCATCGTCAGCTTTGGCATCAAATTTGCCTAAGTTGTCTTTGGTGTTAAGGATAAAACATCTGCAGCCAAAAACTCTAAAATAAGAAACATTTGGGGTTCTCCCAAACCAAAGCTCATAGGGTGTTTTCTTCGAAATGGGACGAATAAGCACCCTATTCAAAATGTGGCATGCTGTACTTACAGCCTCTGCCCAAAAATATTTCGGAAGAGAAAATTTATTCAACATGACTCTAGCCATATCGCCAAGAGTCCTATTCTTCCGCTCCACAACACCATTTTGTTGAGGAGTTCTAGGACATGAAAATTCATGATCAAAACCATTTGCATTACAAAAACTTTCAAAATCTGAATTTACGAATTCGCCTCCATGATCACTTCGGATTCGAGTAATCATGTAGCCTTTTTCGTTTTGAACTTTATTTACAAAAACTTTAAAAACAGAGATAGCGTCGCTCTTATTCGCGAGAAAGAAAACCCAAGTAAATCTTGAAAAATCATCAACAATAACAAAAGCATAAAGTTTGCCACCAAGGCTAGCTATTCTACTAGGACCAAATAAATCCATATGAAGTAATTGCAAGGGTCTAGTAGTACTTACAGAGTTGATGGAATGAAATGAGGATTTAGTTGCCTTGTTTAGTTCACATTCGGCACATATCGTGACCTTTTTGAATGTGATGTCAGGCAATCCTCTCACTAGCTTCTTGGTAGAAAGCCTGGATATAGCATCCATGTTGGCATGACCGAGACGCTGGTGCCAAAGTAGTTGTTCGTCTTTGTGGGCATATAAACATCTACCTGCATGGTTAGTATTTATAGAGAGATAGAAAATATAGATATTGTCCTCTCTTTTTCCTTCAAAAGCAATGTCTCCTGTTGACCTATCATAGATATAGCAACAGTTTTATCCAAAGTTAATATCATATCCATGATCAGCAAGATGGCTAATGCTGAGCAGGTTATGCTTTAACTCGGTCACTAGGCATACATCCTTTATAACAGGAGAAGGAGGATAACCAATGATACCGTTACCTATAATGTGCCCTTTGAGATTGTTACCGAAGGATACGTATCCTTCTCTCTTCATCGATAGTGATGCAAAAAGATTTGCGTCTCCCGTCATATGTCGCGAGCATCCACTATCGAGAATCCACTTACTTTCAGTTGAGGAGAGAAGGTCTACCTACATCAAGAGTAGATGTGACCTTTGGTACCCGAATTCTTGAGGGTCCTGAAAAGTTAGTCTTTGGGAACCAAGCATATATCCTTTTATCTACAAGTCTTCTAACTCTGCACTGTGGTGAGATGTGTCCATGTAATCCACAATAAGTACAGATAGCATTCTTATTTATACTAGGAGCATGAGAATGATATCTATAAGCAGTAGGATGAGGATGGACATGATGTGAAGAGTTAGCATGGTGAAGATGATTATGCATAGAATAAGTGGCATGTTGATGGTGTCTATGAGGCATAGAATGATGGTATTGTCTATGATGTGTGACATGCTGATATTGTCTAGATGGCATGGCATGATGATTTTGTCTATATGGTATATGAGGATCTTGTCTATATGGCATTGCATGATGATTTTGTCTATATGGCATGGCATGGTGCTTTTTATGTGTGGAGTGATGTTGATTGTGTCTTTGTGCATGATGAGTGTGTACTGAGTGAGAATTGTTCTTACGTGCACATGGTTTGTGAAAGTTTGTGTATATAAATGCATGGTTATGTGCTGCATGAGATTGACGTGGTTGACTAGCATGAGTGGTGTTGTGCCCATGTGATTGGGTTTGAGGTTGAACAACCTGTTTACCCAATTTGGTTTCTAATCTTTTAGAAACAGCTTGGAGTTCATCAACCTTAATATTTAAGCCATAAATCTTAGTCATGGAAATCTTGTGTCTACTCTTTTCTTCAGCAAGCAATGTGTTGAGAGTAGTGATTTCTTGAGTTTGTTGCTCAATACGTGCTTCAGCATCATGTAAGCTTAATTTAAGCTTGGATACTTCATCAGTGTCATTAGTGGGTGATGTGTTTCTAACATTATCAAGAAGTAAAGAAATTCTTTGTATCTCATCTTCTAGACTTTTGATTTTGTCCTTGGCATGTTTATATTTACCGATAACCTTTTTGTGATCATCAAGTAAATCGGTGAAAGCATCGCCAAGTTCATCAAAAGAGAAGTCATCTAAAGTTTCGTTTGATACCTTGGTGGAATTTGCCATGAGGCACACATTTGCTTTGTCTTGAGGAGAGTTCTTTTCTTCCTCGGAGTCACTTGCTTCGCTTTCATGCCAAATGCTTGTGTTGGCAAACCTTTTTGATGAGTTCTTCTTGTAGGGCTTTTCATACCGGTTGCTTTTCTTTAAGAGCGGACAGTCTCTTCTGACGTGTCCAGTTTTTTTGCAACCATAGCAGATTGGTTCTTCTTCATCGTCTTCTTGTGGTTCCTTCTTTCTTTGATTGAAGCGAAGGAATTTCTTGAAGTTACGTACCATGAGAGCTTGGTCTTCATCATCTGAGATATCGTCTTCAGTCTCATCGTGATCAATCTTTCGTCGATGAACTTTGAGTGCGATCTCCCTGGTCTTCGGAGCAGGCTCTTCGAAGTCCTTGAGGTCAAGCTCGTGAGTCATGAGCTTGCCCATCAAAGTCTCCATAGACATACTTGTGAGATCATTTCCTTCTATGATGGCTGTCACCTTAGGGTTCCAAATCTTTGGTAGCCCTCTGAGTAGCTTGCGGATCTTCTCATGGTTTGAGTACTGCTTACCAAGCGAGGATAACGGGTTAATGATGTCGAGGAATCTTGTAAACATTTGAGTGATCGTCTCATTTGGCTTCATCTTGAAGGCTTCGTACTCTTGAGTGAGACGGCTTATCTTAGATTCCTTGACTTGAGTGGTTCCTTCATGCGTCACTTCCAGAAGTCTCCATACTTCATGAGCAGTGGTGCATGTAGAGACCCTGTTAAACTCGTTCCTGTCTATAGCACAGAATAAAGCATTAATAGCCCTAGCATCTAGACTTGCCTATTTCTTCTCCTCGACAGAATATTTGTCGTGTGGTTTCTCAATGAGGTCACCATCGACAACTATCCTGGCGGGCTTTTTGTAACCGTCAGTGACGACAGTCCACAGGTCAAAGTCTAGAGACTTAAGATAGAAGCTCATCCTTGTTTTCCAATATGTGTAGTTAGTCCCATCAAATAGGGGAGGCCTATGAGTGGACTGACCTTCACCATGATTGAAAATCAAGGATTGTGTGGTTGCCATGGATCAGCTCTTAGGATGTTAGTCCTTGTAAAGAGAACAGAGCTCTGATACCAATTGAAGAACAGTTTGGCAACTCTAGAGGGGGGGTGAATAGAGTATATATATATAATGACCAATTAAAAAATTACTCTTTCACGAACAATGAATAATCAGAGTAAAATGCGGAATGTAAATGAAAGATAAGAGAGCATACGCAAACACAGCAATTTTAACCTGGTTTCCCTCGTGGAGGACTAGTCCAGGCCTGAGAACTCTAGCTCAGGATTAAATCCACTATTTGTGAAATAGTAGCTTACAACCCGTGCCTTTACTTCAGAAGAGCACGTCAACTTCTTACAGAGAATCGCAGTGGCGATTGCTTGGAATTGTCCAAGCGATTTCTTCACTCTTGCACAAGAATCCTAACTGAGAGATGCTGAGCACTCGAGACTTAGGAGGCTTGTGGCTAGTAGATGGGAAGGGTATGGCTTATAGAGCTTGTAGGAGAGAAGAGAAGAGAAGATTGAGTGATTCAAAATGAGAGAATTCATGCCCTATTTATACTGATTTTTGAGGCAGAATTCGGCCAGAATTCGGGTAGGAGAATTCAAAAAATTTGGCCGTTGGACAGCTAGCAACCAGCTAACCCTAAAATTAGGGTTCCTGATTTCTAGGGGACAGAGTTCGGCCCGAACTCTGTGTGGAGGCAGAGTTCGGCCCGAACTCTGTCTCCAGAGCATAGAGTGATTCTAAGTGGGACTTGTGGGCAATTTTGTTTTGGTGGAGCTTGGGATTTTGGGTAGGCTTGTAGACCAAGTTCCAAGAGCTCAGCATAACTCAGAGTACATACTTCTAGACTCAATGAAATGTAAAAGTACAGACTCGAAAATATACTGAGAGTCGGAAACTGAGCTGTCGTTTGTCCCGAGCTGAAAGCAGACGTCGTGTGTCGTATTGAATTTATACAGATATTATTTAGTCAATGTAGTCAATATTTGGTTGACTGTGACTTTGTGTCAACAGCTTCCACATACCAAAGAGATGTGTGCAGCCTGTAGGAGTACGTACAGTAGTACAGTAAGCCCACAGACATTCTCCAAGCTTTTAACTCCAGTTTTGTTTGTTGATAGAAACAAACTTCTTAAGGAGTTTGATGATGGTCTTGTTAAATGCTTCTGTCAACCCGTTAGCTGCAGGATTGTAAGCTGTAGAAGCAATATTATTGATCCTGTTGTCATCGCAGAATCGAGTGAATATTTGAATGATGAATTGTGGCCCATTATCGTGAATGATTCGCCGAGGAACACCGAATCTGTAGATCACATGATGCTTAATAAAATTGATAACACTGCTTGTCTTGACCTCAGCTAGAGGTATAGCTTCAACCCACTTTGAGAAATAATCAGTTATGGCCAATATGAACCGATGTCCTCGAGATGAGGGAGGGTTAAGAGGACCAATGACATCCATGCCCCAAGCTTCAAAGGGCCATGATGCTACCGTCGGGTGAAGAAATTCTGATGGTTGATGGATGAAGTCAACATAGATTTGACATGCTCGGCACTTCCTTGCATACTCGATTGCATCAGATACCATCGAGGTCCAATAGTAGCCCATACGGTGAATACGATCCTGTAGTTTAGGACCAGGTTGATGTGCGCCACAAACACCGTCATGAGCTTCACGAAGTATTTGTTTTGTTTCCTCTCCTGTGAGACAATGTAGGAGTAAGCCGTCAAACGTTCATCGGTATAGTGTCTTTGTAGCATGATTATAACAGAATCTGAGTGACCGTCGACGAATTGTTGAAGCCTCCTTAGGATCTTGGGTTAAGATATCATGGACCACGAAGTCTATGAAAGGAGTCCTCCAATCTTCACAGATAGTACAAATTTCAACCAAATTGTTGAATTCCATGTTTAAGTTATTGACTTCAATATTTAAGTTATTCTCGATGCAAAATAACTCTCTATTAGTGATGACGATCATTTGTTGCCTTCTTACTGGAATTGCTAATACTGCTGCAAGATTAGCAAGTGCATCAGCCTCTGTATTACCCGCTTGATGTACATGCTCGATGAAGAAGCCTTTGAATGAAGTAGCCATCATGATTGCTGCATTATGATAAGGGACCAGATCTTGATGTCGAACTTCGTACGTGCCTCTAACTTGGTTGACAATCAGTTTAGAGTCTCCGTAAACTTCAAGATACTTAATATCTAATTGCTTAGCCAATTAGAAACCAATGAGCAGAGCATTATATTCAGCCACATTATTAGAACACGACTCATCTAAAGAATAAGCTCTTTGAATTGCTAACCCTTCTGGTGAGACGAGGACGATTCTAACTCCAGCGACAATAGCACCTTTTGGTCCGATTCTGGATGCACCATCAAAGAATAGACGCCATGTAAGAATTTCTTCTGAAATCATGTTGGACTCTAAAGTTTCGTCTGGAATCTCGTCATAGAGTTTAGACGTTTCGGGAACTGGATGAGCTGCCAGAAAGTCAGCAAGGGCTTGACCTTTAACAGACTTTTGAGAAACATAAACCATATCATATTGTGCTAACAATATAGCTAATGTTGCAAGCTTGGAATTGAGTGTATTGGGCTTCTTCATCAGGACTCGGAGAGGGTTAACTCTAGAAATAACATGAATAGTTTGGCCAGTGATATAATGTCTTGTCTTTTGAACAGCAAACATCAAAGCTAGACTTTTTTTCTATTAGATGTATCGATGATCAGCTCCAATCATTGTACTGCTAAGATAATAGATAGCCTATTCATGACCTTCTTTATTCTTCTGAGCTAATAAAGCACCTAGTGAATGGTCCACTGCTCGAACATACCTCAGAAAGGGTATTCCTGAGACTGAAGGTACTAGAACTGGAGGGTTCATCAATTACCGTTTTATGTCTTCAAATGCTTGCTGACATTCTTCGGTCCAAATAAAAGACACACCTTTCTTCATGAGTTGAGTAAACGGCCTACAGTATCCAGAAAGATTTGAGATGAGTCTCCTGATATATGCAAGCCGTCCATGGAATCCTCGTAGCTCTTTTAGGTTGCGTGGAGGGCGCATCTTTTGAATAGCTTTGATTTTCTCAGGGTCAACGTGTATACCTTTAGAGGTAATAACAAATCTAAGAAATTTTCTACTAGAGACTCCTAGGAATGACTTGGTGGGATTCATCTTGAGTTGATGCTGGCGCATTAGATCGAATATAGTTCTCAAGTCTTGAATGTAGTCTTCCTTTAGATGACTTTTGACAGCAATATCATCTACATAGCATTCAATCGTCTTTCGCACATGATCACGAAAGATAGTACTCATAGCCCGCTGATAAGTAGTACCAGCATTTTTGAGACCAAACGGCATGACTGTATAGCAATAAACTCCAAGAGGAGTACAAAAAAAATGTATATTTCTCATCTTCTGGATGCATCTTGATTTGATTATATCCTGAGAATCCATCCATAAAAGATATACGTTCAAATCCGTAAGTATTTTCGATTATGACATCTGTGATTGGAAGAGAAAATTTGTCATTGGGACAAGCTTCATTAAGGTCTCTAAAGTCAATGCAGACTCGAACCTTCCCTATTTTTTTTTAAAACTGGGACAATATTAGCCACCCAATTGTTCTTCTCTGATGAAGCCACAGGTAATGAGCTTCTTGATTTCAGCTTCTGTGGCATCCATCATGTCAGGTCAAAATCGACGCTATTGTTGCTTAACTGGACTTGTATTTGGCAGACTGTTGAGCTTATGGGTAGCGATCTGAGGATCCAATCCCGACATGTCTTCATAGCTCCAAATGAATACATCAATGTATTCCCTAATAAGTTGGATCAGTTCTTATTTATCTGCTTCAGGGAGGCTTTTATTGACAAATATTAGTTTTGGGGAAGTTTCGTCTCCAACATTGATTTGAACCAACTGATCTTTGATAGGTGGCTCACGTTGCTCGAAGCAAAGCTCCCATTGAGTAACCATCCTTTGTGCCCAAGGATCAGATTCAGAGACTTCGGCAAAAATTTTATCGTCTTCCGAGAACTCGACAGTTACCATATTGGAAGATAGAGTCACTCGATGGACGTGCCCAATACTGGTGTCTAAATCCCATGAGATAGAATCAGAAAAGTTAGATTATTCTTCTTCATCGGATTCGGAGGCTTCTAGATTCGATATTGGTGAATAATAACCCGGTTCCCGCTTCATTTTGCTATAGTATTGTTGTAATTTACTTTTTGGAGCAGGGACACAAATAGGAGTTCGTCTTCCCTTACGCCATTGAGACCAGCTTTAAAATTATAGCCCATCTTTTGAATGTTATCTTTTAATTGCTGACTTTAACGACGTAGTTGAAGTCTTCCGTTATCGTGATTTTCTTCTTCACCATTGGACGAGATCTTCTGTTTTGTTCCTTTACTAAAAAGTATAGCAAGTTCATCTTTCTTCCTGGAAGGAACTAAGAAGAAGGAGTCCTACATTGGCTCAAGCAATACTTTGTCTTGGAGAGGTTGAACTGCTCCTATGGTAAGTGGTTCGAAGTTATCTAGCATTTCTAAATAACATCGAGTATAATATAAAATATCAATATACTGTAAAGGAGATGCTATTTTATTAAGTGGTCGCTTTACGTCGCAATGTTGGCGACGTCATGATACGTCGCTATCTGTCGCTCATTTTTGCGACGTCTAGCGACAATGGACTCCGCGTCGCAAATAGCGACGTTCGGCGACAAAATTGCCATCTGCGACTTGCCTATAAGCGACGTCCATTTTTCGTCGCTAAATACGTCGCAAATAGGTTTTAGCGACGTATTTTCCTTTTTTAGCGACGTCTCCAGACGTCGCTAAAATGGGTTATTTTAGTAGTGATTGATTTGTACATCATCATTTACAACATAATTCTTAGCCTTAACAGAAGACTTAGTAAGGTTGATAATCGGAGGAGGAGAAGGAGGATTCTTAGCCTTAATAGAAGTCTTAGTAAGGTTGATAACCAGAGGAGGAGAAGGAGAAGGAAAAGGAGAAGGAGAAGGAGAAGGTTTGTTACGACGAAGGTTGATAACCAGAGGCTTAGAAGGGGTGATCTCCTCTTATTCCCTTTCTATAGCAGGAGGCTATTTGTTATGAGAGAAAAGATGTATGGTCAACGTCTGAGAAGAAGAGGGACGAGTAGTACGTCTTTTGACGGGGATCATGAGAACATATTTTAAAGTATCTTTTTGATCTTATTCACTATCCATCACCAATACAACCTTCATGAACTCTTTCTTGTACATCCGAGAGTCAGTACAATACGCTTCAATGCCCGTCGGCTACTTCCTTCTGAACCTCTCCATTGACATCTACATATTTGAAGCATTGATGTAGAGTGGATGGTACAATGTTATGCTCATGCAGAAAGGGTCTTCCCAGCAAAGCATTATAAGATCCATAATCATCGATCACGTGGAAAGTAACCTTTGTACGAAGATGAACTATTTGAACCTTCAGACGAACCTTTCCCTGAGGTTCACTTCTTCCAGAATTGAATCCAAAGATTGTCGTGATGGTTGTTAAAAAATTGTGCACAGGAATCTTTAATGCATCTAGTAGAGTCTTTGGCATGATGCTAAGTGCAGACCCAGGATCGATCAAAATACTATCAACCTTCATGATATCGACATATCCCATGAAGTAGAGGGGTCGGTCATGACGATTATTTTCTAACAGCATATCATCTTGTGTAAAGGTTATATTGGGTATCAGTTCCATCACACTATGACAATGAAGGCATGTTATAGCCTCTTCATCTGGCTTCTTGACGAATGTTAGACAAGTATCAGCTTGCATCAAAGCTTCACTCAACGTTTCTCGAGTTTCCTTCGAAAGACGGAGTAGCTCAAAAATTGACAATCTTGCCAGGGTATTAGCTAGCTGAGCCAGTATATCAAAGTTATACGGCTTCTCGAGTCCCAAAGTTAGAGTTTTCTTCAATACTTTATCAAAATGGACAGGCTGTTTTCCTTTGTCGGCTGTCGTCGATTTGGAAAGAGTTGGTTCTACTGGAGGTGATGAAGTTGATAGAACATTGACAGCAGGAGAAGATGATGCTTGAGGAGCCTCCAGAGCTGGAGCAGGGTTTTCTTAACCTTCTGAATATTCTCTTAGGTAAGGTTTTCCAGACCTGGTACCAGTTAAGGCTTCTTCTTTGGATACTGGTTCTAGGGACACCATAGTGCAACTCTTTGCCTGGATCTTATTTTCTGAAGGTTTTTTTGGCAAGATGAAGAGTTTGTCCAATAACCTAAACCAACCCAAGATTGGTTGTGAGAAAGACATAGAGAAAAAGGTACAAGAGATCCCTTTCCTTGGTTCAATTTAGTGGCCTTTTGTAGATCATATCCCATTTTCGTCATTAGTTCACAAGACTGTAGACTATACAGATGGAAAGATGGTTGATATTTGGCTTCTGACTTTGAAAATGTTGTCTCAGCAGAGGAAGAAGAAGAAGGATTATCTGCTACCGAGATGAAGGCAGCAGTTAGAGGTGGAAGACAATGTTCACCCAACGAAATCATATGACATGATTTATATTTAGTGGCCTTCTTAGACTTGGTGGAGAAAGACGATGTTTCAAAGTCAGCCTCTAAATCTGGATGGATCCACATAATTTTCCCTTTATCAATAGACAGAAGAACAAGACCATCAGTTCATGCAGGTGGATGATTAACAATCTTTAGAGTAGTTCTTGGGATGGGGATGACGTCGTCCTGCACAAGTTGAGACAAAAAGTCTCTAAACTATAGAGAGACGACGTTAGTCGTTACAGTTTTCTTGTCTTGTTGGAGAGTGTTTACACCAGAGTTGACCATCTCCTTAATTTTACCCTTGAGCATATATCATGCTCGAGTGGGATGTCCAATAAATCTGTGGTAAATACAATATTTAGGATGGTCAGTCTTACCATCTTCCTCTGGTCGTTTTTCTTCTGGCAGTTGAAGTTTATTGCTCATGATCAGACAATCAAAGATACTCATGATATCATCTTCATCAAAAGAGTATTCTTCTTTTGGACGTGGTGCCCTTAGTGGTGGTGCTCTTGGGGTAGATGTTGGCTGACTTACATTGATAGCTAGAGCTTTTTTGCCTTTGAGATTAATAGCCAAAGTCTCTTTACTTTTGCGGTTGTTCTGACGGCCACTATTATTTGGTGTAACATGTTCATCTTTGTCAAGATTAGGCATTTGAATACCTAATTATTTGAACTTGTCAGCACTTTCTTCTACCGCCTTAGCATTCACTATGAAGGAAGGTCAGTCCTGGAACTGTGTTGATCCCGTCCACATGCTGATTATAGGCAACAGGTTTGATTTGCAAGTGTCTATAGTCAAAGCATCTGGATTTTCGAGTGGCATTTTGAGTGCTTCACGGCAAAATCATTCAATAAAACGTTCAGTAGTTTCATTATATCGTTGTTTGATTTTGATGAGAGCAGACATAGTCATGTTATTGGTTCCCTCATAAAATCGTTCCAAGAACATTTGTTTCAATCCAGAGAAAGAGGTTATACAACCATCTGGTAAACTATGATACCAGTCATATGCTACACCAGCTAAACAGCCGACAAATACTCTAGTAAGAAGAGCATCATTTGGTTGAAGTTGATCAGTCATTACTTCAAAGCGATTGAGGTATTGACTTGGAGATGTGTTGCCATCAAACAACATAATATTAGGGGGTTTGTATTTAGGAAGAAATTGGACATATTTCCATTCTATAGGATAGGGTTGTTTGATTCCATGCTTCTGTAAGCCGTCTTTCTGTTTGAAAGCTTCGAATTGAGTACGTAAAAGTTTTACAACCTTATTGGTATTTTCTGATGATTGTGGAGTAGTGGATTAATTTGATATGTTAGAAGGAGGTATTGCATGATAAGTACCACCTCCAGCACCAGATTGACTTAGAGCAGCCTGCACTGTATGGAAGCGGTATGAGGAGACTGTACCCCCAGATCAATATTGATTGGAGCTGATGTTGTTACATGTTTTTGAGTCGGAACCAGATTCACAACCGGTGGAACTGCATGTTGTGCCATAATCACAGCATGCATTCCTGTCATCATCTCAGCCATATTCTTCAAACTAGCCTCCAAAGCAGCAATTCTTTGCTCTTGATTGTCAGAACTAGAAGCATCTTGATCTTCTGTGGCGACATAAGCAATCACTTCTCTAGCAATTGAAGACGGGCTAGTAGAAAATATGGTCTTTCCAGAACTGTCACTATTAGCATCAAAGTCAAATAAGGAATCACCCCCAGAATAAGTGATAGGGGTATTCTGTTGACTGAGAGAATCTTGGTTGGAAGGAAGATTCCTTTGACCGATTGTGACTCGTCTTCTTGATATAGTATATTGGTATACTCCTTCGCCGGATTCATGAATTCGATCTAAGTACTGTTGACTGGGATTGTGGGATATATTACGTCTCGGACGTTTTCCACCCCAGTGCTTCGAGATACCATGTTGACAAGATACCATGTTGACAGAAGCATAGAGTAATTCATCTTCGTCCACTAAGATAGGTTCAGGAGTCTGAACATAATTCAAACGGTTAAAGACAGACCATTTAGCTGACTGACAGTAACATTTGATGACAACTTCATGGTGGTGATTGCAATGATATTCTTGTTGTTGGACCACCGCTAGATGGGATGGATTTGCAACCTTCCGCTTCTGTATCAAGAGTTCACGACGATCACTAACAGGACAAGAAAAAGTTGCAGGAATGTTGCCCTTGACGATATTCGGGACATGGTTCCTGTTCTTGAGGTATCCCGTACCTTGAGTATACAAGGATGTGCTAAGTTGATTAGCATTAGTCTCGGGATTTTTTACTTCAGAATTCTTCCTCTGGTGCAAGTTAGCAACTGGTACAGGTTGCGCTTGATACATTTTGTTTTTTTCCGAGGTTGACCCGAATTGGCACCTATTAATATAGGTGCACAAGTCTGACAGGGGTGCTACTTGTGCATCTACTTGAGATACTAGCAGTTTGCCTTGTCGAGATATTGAGATACGTAAGGTCGGTAGTTCTTGCCCTGACCTCTTTGGAGTAGGCATAATACCATTTTGTATGGAAAGTTCATTCTGAATAGAACCCATTTTCCTGACAGAGATTTGGTTGTCTCTGTTATGGAGAGTAGGATTTCTACCTGAATCCACTTTTATGTTCAGAGGCACAAAAGCATAATCAACAGTACTTTCCACCCAGTCAATGACTCAAAAAAAATAAGGAAAAGCCAAAGAGCGTTTTCCTTGATTTAATGATTTCCCAGTAAGTTTCTGGCATGATGACGAAGAGGGAACCACTAAATAATGTTTCCCTTTACATTGCATCAATGCAAAAATATGTGCAGGTTGCGCTAGAGCAGGAATAGGCACAGGTTGTGCCATGGAAGAAAAGGATAAAGGGCGCTTTCCTTTGTTTTGTCCAGCAGTGTGTCGAGACGAAGTCTCCTTCGATTTCAGAATCGAAGAAGTAGAGGAGTCAGCCAAAAGGCTATTTTCTTTATGTTGCGCCAGAGCAGTAATATGTGCAAGTTGCGCCACAGCAGGAATAGGCACAGGTTGCACCCGGAAGAAAAAGGCCAAAGGGCACTTTTCTTTGTTTTGGACAACAGTGTATCGAGGCGAAGTATCCTTCGATTTCATATCGAAGAAGTAGAGGAGTTAGCCAAAAGGTTGTTTCCTTTAGGTTGTGCCAGGGCAGCAGTATGTGTAGGTTGCGCCAAGGTAGCAGGTGGTGCCGTCGAGGACATAGGAGTCCACACAGAGCGCGTCTTGCTCTTAACAGCGGCAGTAGTACGCTTGGCATTCCCAGCATTGATCATAGCCTCGTAGGTTGTCTGGTCGACTTGAACGACTAGGGTCTTTTGCGTCTTGCCGATTGACGCAGTATCACATTGATTTGTCACTTTCTCGTCGGAGGAAAAATTCGTCCCCAGCAGAATCGCCATTTTGTTTACAAAAACAAAAGTTTGATTACAAACTAAGAATAGAGTACAATAGTACAATTGATTTCTGGGAAAGTACAACTGTAGAAATCTGATCAGAATACGATCACTTTATCCCTTGGACGATATGATATCGAAGACACGAGCCTCTGGAGGATGCAACAGCACTTTAGCAGGAGATTATGATCATTCGTGATGCCTTGAGAATGATTTAAAAATCTATTTATAGAGTTCTTGAAATAACTGTTTAGCAGTTATTCTGGGTTGCGTGCACTTCAAGTTGCGCGCCTCCTGTTCACTTGTACGAGCGATTGTACTAACTGCTGTGGACGCGTGGCATCTTTGATTGAGATATGCATGGTCGTGGGCAGTATAGTAGGCACATTCTAGGAAGTTAGTGGCATGCACACCACATCACCCTGCTTCTAAAATAAAAGTTGACCAGGTGGCACCAACTAGCCAGGTTGTGAATGGGTGCAACTCAACAACTGGCACCTTTGACTGGGTCTTCTATGTTGTACTGATTAATTCTCGTGCTACACAATGACTAACGCGAGCCAGTTGTCAACATTAATTACATGCTGACAAAATCTTCTCGAGCGCCGCATTGCGCGGGATTCAAACAGATTTTTCTTGATATACGTGCTGTCAATTGTCAGGCAATGATGATATCATTATGGCTTCTCGAGGAAGTGTGCCACATGGCTCTCGCGCAACCTTTCTCTTACGCAACCTGATGTTGGTGCAACTTGATGTTGGCGCAACCTGATGATATGACTTCAGGAGCGGCGCAGTTTGATTTTTAGCCTCTACACAGCGTATTTGTCAGGGAAGTGCAGCGTCGACGACAGCTCCCAACCTTCTTCTTTCTAGTCGAAGAAGATGTGTCGACGCAATAAGGGTGCATCCAATCTCTCGTACATGAGCTCTGGTGCGCAGGAGAAGACCTCTGTCTTCGATAGAATCACTCGCTGTCATGGCGAGGATAAGTTGGATTCTGAGTACTACGCGCCTTTACGGGCTAGTACGAAGAAGTCCAAGACAGCACGGGCCATGCGCCCAAAACATGCTATGTCAGTAGTAAACCAGAAATGCGTGCTGAAAATCACGTGCATAGCTAATGGTAAGCTATACAGAGTCGACGCGGGTGCTTCCGCACTAGCAGAAAGTCGACTCTCGAAGTCCCCTTCCCACTTGGGTGCATCTCCTACGCATGGAACCAGGTCGGGTGGGGCAAATCTTGTGGCCTTAAACCCATGCGCCCACGTGGGCTGTGTGCATAAAGTAGGTTCAAGTCATAATACATGTTGCTCCCCTACAAACGATCTAGGTGCATCTCTTGCGTATGAACTAAATCAGGGGCCGCAACATTCACACAATCGTCCCGGCGCGTAGCCTTGCCATGCACCTAAACAGGGTGTGAATGTGAAACTCTCTCCTCACGATCTACGTAATGTAATCACTCCCAAACGTGGATCGGGAGAGATGACCTCTACGTGCGATGCGCCGCTCGTGGGGCACACTTGTGCCATGGTTACCATCAATTGCTGTTGTTGCAAAACAACGGCTGTACCCCCAAAGCGATTTGTATTTCAGTGACTACAACCAGCTGCACCTATCCGAAATCATCACGGAAAGAGGGTCATGATAGAAGACGAGGCAGAATGTCCCTTCATGCTATGTTGTTTCCAACTCCCACTCAACATGGAGAAAAGCAAATACGACCAACTCCTCGGCCTCGAGTCGACCAAAAAAAAGCAAGCCAATCATCTCGTCAACCGGGGTATTCCAGGGTACTCGATTGAGGATGAAAGATCCAACAACGATGCAAGATGGGGGTGATCAGACTCCTATTGTCCACGACAACCCCTCGTTCGAAGACGAGGGCATCCATCAAGGAACTGACACCGATGTAACTGGGGCTAGCTAGTACGAGGTGCAGAAGAAGAAGCTCTTCCCCAGGAAAGCGGGGCCGAGAGCAAAGCATCGACCGATCCATCAACTTTTACCCATGTTATGTCCATCTACATGGCAGGGGGTGACGACGAAGAGGAAGCAGACACTTCTGCTCCGGATATTGTATGACGCATGGACACCTTAGAGGATGGCCTCAAGACCCTATCCACCACCATTCAATCATTGACCTAAGTAGTGTTTGAGAACCAAAATATTCTAGCTTTTCAACCTTTGGCGAGGTCTCATGTATCTACCAGTCCTGATCCCGGAGCTAATAGAGAATCAAGTATACCCCCTCAACGGGTATCTTCGGGAACAGATCATCATACCGTACCTCGGATGTCAGCTTCTTTAGGTGCTGAAATTCATATTGTATCTCCCTCATCTACTCCTAACTCTATAGCGGAGCTAGTTGAGATGGTCAGAGATTTATGCGATCGCTTTGAAGCACGAAATAAGCAGGAGGAACGCCAAAAGCTAGGGATTATGCAACCTTATATTCCTAAATGGAATAAGGTGGTTTATCCTCCCAAATATAAAACATAAATATTGACACCATATGACGGAAAGGATTCCCTCCGCCGATTCTTGACCTACTTCCAATCTTAGACGGGGCATCTCCCGAAAGAAGATGCCCTACTTATAAGCTTGTTCGTTGCGACATTGAAGGAAATTGCTTACGACTGGTACTATAGTCTCCATGAAAACTCCATGATCTTCCTTCAACGACTTAACGCATATCTTCGTCGACCGATTCTGTGATGGTGGAAAAGACATGACCATGTCATCGCTAATAGAAGTAGTCCAAAAGGAGAAAGCGATAGTTCGAGCTTTCATCGAACGCGTCCGTCAGGCATGCTTAAGGTTACCCACCGGAATCCCAGAACATGTGTTGATCGAATCCTGCAGCATGAATATAAAACCTACAATCAAGCTTTGGCTCGATTCTGTCCAGCCTCCGGATTGGAGTTCACTGATCATCAGGGCCAAAACTGTCGAGAAAAAGGCACGCGATGCTCGACTTCTAGGGGTCAGTTTCCCTGCATTTGACGACAAAAGGAAGAGTGACGCCAACAACAGCAACGGGCCCGAACCAAAGGGAAAGCAAGCAATGACGATGAATGCCTCAAAAAGCACACAATGGGCCGCTCAGAAACCACCGCTCGCACCAACACTGAAGGAGGTTTACTCCTTCAATGACGAAGATACTTTATAACTCTTCGAGATGCTAAAATAGAGCGACAAAATCAAGTTGCCTGATCCAAAGCGTCTCGACGAGGTTGACAGGGTAGGCGACCCGAGGTACTGTCGCTACCATCGGTTCATCGGTCATCCGACTCGAGACTGCTATATCCTGAAGAACTATATATAACGCATGATCAATGCGAACGACATCTCACTTGATTATGAGGAGAAGACAGTCTCGACCAACATGGTGTCATTCTAGTTTGGCACCTTGCCACCTACTAAAGCTTAAGATGGCATCATCCCCATCTCAAAGGCGACAATAAAAGTAATCAATCTTCCACCAACTCGTGACAATGTGAGTGGATTGATACCACTCATGACATCTTGGGGAGAGATCATGTGGGTTCATCCTGATCTCGCTCCGGAACTGACTCAACCGGGGGTACATTCTACCTCCAAACCCAAAGGCAAGAAGACCAAGTCTTGCCGCATGGACACCTCCTCCCCTGAGGAGGCCCTTCCTGTCTAGATGCGTTCACAGCAGAATGTACAGCAAAAGGAGGTTTCGGTCGAAGCGACGCCTCCTGTCACCACTATGGCTGCCTAAGGGAAAGGTCCATCCCAACCTCCAGCAGTCGATAAACAAAAGCAAAAGGAAGTCCGTTTTGATAGGCCTCTACGAAAAGACAATGCTTTGGGGTTAACCAAACCCCACAACTTCGACATACTGGCATAGCTCGCCAGTACTCTAGCTCGGTTGTCCCTGTTTGAGCTCCTCCGGCTATCCAAAGATACGCGGGAGGCTCTATATGAAGCACTGAAGGATGTCGAATCCTTCATCAGCCAGGTCGAGCAGCCTGAAGAAGATCCAATAGCATGTCTGCACTGTCACAGCATAAGGGAAATCATCTCCAACATCACATTCACTAAACATGACATGGTACTCGAGAATAATCGACACAACAGACCTTTGTATTATACATGGTATGTTGGTGCCATCAAGATGGATCGGATCTAGATTTATCCGGGGTCTTCTCTTAGCATTATCTTCCAAACTCTGCTCCAGATGTTGGGTATCCTGATGCACCATCTGGTAGCATCCCCACTATAATCAGCGGTTTCAATGCAAGCAGAAGTGAACCGCTATAAAATTTTTACCTGAAATGTCATATCGGTGATCTCCATACGGAGGTGACTTGCTATGTGGTAGACGTGAACGTCAATTACAACGTCCTGTTGGGGCGTCCATGGATACACGAATACATGGTGGTGCCATCCACTCTCCACCAATGTATGAAATACGTATCCACCAACGGCATAGTCAGAACAAGTTTGCTGATGTCGATCCCTTCAAAGGTATTGTGTAACGCCCCAGTCCCAAAATACGTAGGACTAGGAGATCATATACATGCCAGCTATGTATCGAGAGGACTCCAGCCCAACTCGAATACATATAAGCTGTCTAGACTATGGTGATAGGTCTAATCATGGCAAGTCAAAACTATATCTCAATCCATATAAAGTAATAAATATCAAGAACGCACAATATGGTTCGTGGTCTGCAGCCCACTAGCATACATGTCCGAATAGACTCGAAAGGAAACACGAGTCCAGTAAACTAGGCTAAATAAGTAGAATATAACAAGATAAGAATAGTAGCACGATAGAATAATAAAATATCAACTAAATATACCTACAGTCTTGGTGTAGCAACTATCCTCCATCAGTGTACCATACCTTCATCTAATACCTGGATAGATCACCAGGTCCTCAAGGGACAAGCAAGACACATAGTATACATGCCTACTGTACAGTAAATAACATGCAAGGAAAACAGGAAAAACGACTTCTAGTTCAAGAATGAAGAACATATGGCAGACTCTATAAATCATGACATGTCATATGAAAATAATACTAAGTATGACTATAAATGAATCGAAATGACCGTAGACCTGCCGTGGTACTCCCTAACTATAGTGAGTCTCTATCATAGCCCTGCCGTGGATCTCCCGAGTCGAGAGTAGTCAAGTAGTCAATCCTAGTATCGGTAAAGGATCAAGTCAAGGTAACATGGAATTCGAGATCAAGTCAAAGTATTATGGCCAGGTGATCAAGGCAAGCTACTCAAGTAATAACACTATCGAAATTATGTGTGGAAACATATAAATACAACTAATGATAAAGATAAGTGATAACGGGTAAGAGGCATACAAATAAACCATGGCAAGATAGTAAATATGGAAAGAAAAGAAGACATGAATAAGAAAGAATAATAAAAGAATGTATGTAAATAACTGTACAAAGTTTGGCAAGGTGTACTTGCCTGATGTAGCGCGTAGAACCAACAATCCAGTCAACCAACGACCCACAAAAGTCAAACTCCCACAACAGTCTTCGGGGCTAAAACAGATATTATCAACATGCTCAGAATAGTCAAATTAGCTATGATAGCCTACCCGTAAGTCCAATTCTGGACACAGGGGCAAAAAGCTAATTTTTGGTCAAAACGGTGTCTGCCGATGAACCCGCTTTGCACCAAAAAATGTGCTAGAGCCTATGGTCTCTAAAGTTATCAAATTACATGTCTACGAGTTCGATTTGACGAGACGAACCCAATCATATGTCCAAATTTGGATTCCGGTGAGTCGTGCACAAATTTGCCAATAGAGTAGGATCGTGGGGCCCGCAAAACGGCGATTCGGTCAACTGTCTCAGAATCAGACCAAACTTGGAATATAGGACCAGAAAAATGATACGGTCCTGATGGCACAAGTTTCTGAAATAACGTGTAGGCAATTCTAAAGGGGGTGAATAGAGTTTGTGTTGATAATCACCAAATAAAAATTAACTCTATATCACCTCCACAAAACAACTATCAAGATAGTAAATAAATCAGTGATAAATGCGAAAGTAAATAAAGATCAGAAGAGCATACGTAGACACTGCAGTTTTAACCAGGTTTCTCTCGTGGAGGACTAGTCCAGGCCTGAGAACTCTAGCTCAGGATTAAAATCCACTATTTATGAAATAGTGTACAACCACGTGTCTTTACTCAGAAGAGCATGCCAACTTCCTACAGATTCGCAGGTGGCGAAACTTGGAATTGTCCAAGTGACTTTTCTTTTCAACTCTTGCACAAATTTTTTTAGCTGAATCGCACTTGAGCACCTTGGGGCTTAGAAAGTTTTGTGGCTAGTGGATTGGAAGAGTAAGGCTTAGGTAGTATAAAGCTTCGATGATTGAGAGTGAGAGATAGAAAGATGATTTGAAATGAGAGAAATCAACCCTTATTTATACTGTAGAAGCATGGAAAAGAACATGATTGCCCATGCAGCTCAGAGCAGGAAAACCCATGAGGTTCAAAAACAGACGAGCTTCATGCGGCTCAAGAGCATCATGCGGTTCAAAAGTCACCAACTTGGACATACGGCTCAAGCAGCACCACGTGGCCTTCTGCGGTTCGCTTCTACAATTGGTCATTAAGCAAAGGTCCTATTTAATGCTCTGACATAAAGGAGAACTGACGGCTCTAACATAAAGCTGCGATAATGACTCTGTCATAATGGTAGACTCCTAGGAAAATGAAGGAAATCTCTGACACAATCCATCAAACCCTAAAATCCTTCATGCGGCCTTGACACGTGGACAGTCGCATGTGGCTCAGGTAGAGGCCACCCCATGCGGCTCAGTTAGAGGCCACCTCATGCGGCTCAGGCAGAATCTACCCTATGCGACTCACGAGGACTATCTTCATGTGGCTCACTGAGAAGCCACCCATCATGCGGTCGCCTACGCTCATGCGGCTCAGATCGTCTCCATACGGTTCAAATATTCAGAGGCCACGCCCAAGCAACCTTGACACGTGGCCAGTCTTATGCGGCTCAGTAGGGAACAATCCTCATGCGGTTCAGATTTTCCAAGTGGCTCGCGGTTAAGACACGTGGCAGAAGATTAGTTTTTCCCGTATCCCTACAGCTAGCTGCATAATAATAGTGGGACACGTGGCATCAAATAGATCAAGATTCATCAACAAATCCCAATAACCAGGTTTAGTGCCATCCTCATAATTACTGGGATCAAATCAGATCATTTGCAATCATGCAAATTGAACACGTGGCGGGAGATCCGAGCTTGGCATAACAAATCATTAGAATTTATGGCAATAATCATTAATTGCCCACAGAGATTTGATACAATCTACATTAATTACCTAGATTTGCTACAATCAGAATGAAGGGCCCGGATTAATTGATCCTTAACCGCCGACTTATCAAGGAGGCAATCATTGCAAACCCTAATGATCGCATCCGACTCCTATAAATAGCAAGGTGCCATTTCTCTTACAGAGAGAGGATTTTTGGAGAGCACGAGAGCACCTGGAGAGACCTGAAAAGATAGCGCAGAGAGACAAAGGCACATAGAGGGCATCCTGAGAGCATTTATTCCTCGGAGCCAAGGCTGCATCCATTCGTCCAAGGAGTAAGGCAGAGCTGTCGTCGCTTTTCCGAGCCTCTACCGTCACCCCCCAGAATCTAAAATAAATATTGTACTTAGATTGCTGTACCTAGGTTTTCGTCCCTAGGCTTTTTTTGTACAAGCGAGTTTGTATTGTGAAGTAAAAGTCCAGTCCTCCGATATAATTGTTCTGTTCTTTTATAATTCATGGCAAACACGGTGGCGACTCTGCTGGGGACAAACTTCTCCACGACTCTTTTGAAGGGTCATCACCGTGTTGCTTCAGGCTATTTACATCTGTATGACAGAAGGACCCTTTCGGCTTGTTCCCAAAATAATTTCTACTCTTAAGAACTTAGATTCAAAAAAATATATACAGTATCATCGAACAACATCGAAATCCAGAATCCCTAAAAGTAAAATACCCAAAGAATGGTTTATCAAGATCAAGATATTAAAAATATCATGTATCCAAAATGTCTACCAAAAAAGCCAACATACATTATTAAAAGAGGCTTTGAGGAAGAAGCTAATAAAGATAAGAACATAAATTTGTTCAAAGTAATCAATAGCTAAAGTACGAGATAAGCACAAGTTTGAAACTACTTTTCTAAATAATATAATATAGAACTTGAACTTAACTCATATATCCCCATAAAGATATTTATAAAAATATAAGAAACATGAGCAATATATAAATAAAAATGAATTATTCATGTATCCTTAATAAGCATAAAAAATATCACAAGATCAAAAACATGCATAAATATGCTTATCAGACAAAGATTTGATTGATTCATAAGAAGTTAATCACAATAAAATATGAGAATCAATAATGAATATATTATGCAAGCACAAGGTTAAAATAAAATTATATGTATATATTTTTCAAGTAAATAGAATACTTGTGCTAAATATACATACTCACAAAATATCGATCAAAGTAAATAATACATGTTAAAGACAAATCGATAAGAAGTGACCATTAAAAAAAAATATTAAAGACGAAGAGTCAAAACATTTTAACTCAAAAAAAATAAGCTCCTATACATGCTTCAAGAATAAAGAATAAGAGTAAAGAGCATACATAGACAAATGTGTCACACTAGTAGAAAATAAATACTATATAGTATGAACTAATCATTTAAGCTAAACAGCTAGTCAAGCTAGGATTATATCTCACATTGATTCAAATAATAAACACTTAAAAAGATATAAATGAGAGCTTAGCAGCAAGACATCAAAAAGAACATGCTAGATATTAAAAACTATTTAGGAAGCATGTTACCGAAGTGGTTCTAGTGACCACACTTATGTTGGTGCAATTGCATGGAAGATGACCTTTGTAGCTTTGCAATCACGAACATGCTCCATGGTTCTATTTGATATGAGAAGCTTCACCTGCAATATTAGGTGAAGACTTTGGTATCCAATACTTGGATCCACATTTGTTAGCTTTGGGAACCCATTTGTACAAGTTCATATCAACAAGTTTTCTAATCTGACAATGATTAGAAACATGTCCTTCCATACCACAATAATGACAGAAAGAATTAACATTAGTACAATGTGCAACAGTATGAGAACGTGCAGTAGTGTGATATGATGTGCGTGGATACTTGTAATAGAAAGCATAGTTATGTGAAGCTTTAGCTTTGCTTGCTTCCTTTCTAAAAGATCTGACGTGTGTGACTTTGTGATGTGCTAAGTGTCTTGTGTTAGACTGAGTCGTAGGTTGTACTACCTACTTTCCCAGTCTAATCTCTAACTTTTTAGAGTTAGCACAAATCTCATCATACTTAGCAGAAAGAGCATCAGTACTACATGAAGCAATAGAATACTTCTTCTTTTCTGATTCTAGTTCCTCCTTAAGTTTAGCATTTTTTTGAATGCTTTTCTCAATGCAATCAAGTGCCTTATGCAATCTAAACTTTAGTGTAGAAATCTCAGTAGAATTATCAGAAGTAGAAGTATCTCTAGCATCATTCAATAAGCAAGTAAGCTTTTCAATCTCACGCTTATAGGATAGAATATCCTTTCTAGCTTGCTTATATTTATCTAATACTTTCTTGTGTTCTTCTAACAGATCACTGAAAGCATCAGATAAATCATCATAAGAAAATTCACTCTCTCCAGAAAAAGAATTATTTTGTACCTCGTTTGATAATGCCATTGAGCATAAATTTGTAGCTTGATGAGGTCTCTCTTCTTCTTCTTCATCTTCTTCTTCTTCTTCTTTTTCTTCTTCAGAATTGCTTGCTTTGCTTTCACACCATATGCTCGTGCTAGTGTACTTGTGAGATGATAATCTTTGTTCGTAGTGACTCTCCTTTCTAGCAGTAGTACAATCTTCTTGGATGTGGCCTGTCTTCTTGCAATTGTCACATACAAGCTCTTCTTCGTATAAGGGATTGTGTCGTACCATAAATCCCAATTCCATTATGCATATATTTGTATCATTATGAAGACTATCATTCTCTCTGGAGTTGCTAGCTTTGCTTTCATAACTGCACTCATAAGTAGCTTTAAGAACTTTCCAAATTTTATGAGATGTTGTGCAAGTAGAAATAAGATTGAATACATTTGTGTCTACAGTACAATAAAAGATATGCATAGCTTTTGTATCAAGGCTAGCTAACTTCTTCTCTTCCTCCGTGTAACTATAATAAGGCTTATTGATTATAGAGGATGTGAGAATAGAAGTGATAGTAGGCTTCTTGTAGCCATTGACAATAATTGACCATAAGTCAAAATCTAGAGACTGCAAGTAGAAGCTCATCCGTGTCTTCCAATAAGTGTAATTTGTACCATCAAATAGTGGAAGTCTATTTGAGGATTGCTCTTCAGTTGTGAAGTACATACTTGCCATATGTGATACTGTGATCTATGTAACAGCTATAATAAATAAGAATATAATAGCAATGTTACCTCGCTTTACCTGTATAGCCTGTTTTAATACCAATTGTAGGACCGATTGTAGGAACGAGTTGTAAAGTGCAATACTCTAGAGGGGGTGAATAGAGTAGGCAGCGGAAATTAACTATTTAAAAATTGTTAGCAACAAGATCACAGATAATATATCACAGATATGTAAATAAAAAGTAGAGAGTAGAGAGCAAATACAAGCACAAGGATGTATACTGGTTTCCCTCTTGTGAGGACTAGTCCAGTCGAAAGAACTCTAGCTTCCAGTTGAATCCACTATGGAAAATCATCACAAGTTTTCATCCGATGTTCTTGCAACTTCTACAACGCGAGCTTTGATCCGAAGTACTCGACCAACTTCAATTGTGAAGTGTGTAACTTCAATCAAGCCTCTGATTACAATCACTCTGAAACTTCTAGACCGTACCGTACTGGCAAATCGACTAGAGGATTGTAACTGGCTTGGGATTTAAAAATGAATAGCTCAGAATACTTTGGAAGAAGTAGTAGGCTTATAGAGAAGAGATATGAAAGTGAATGAATGTGTTGAAATGATCGAAATCCTTCTTTATTTATAGTTTTTCCAAAGGCAGAATTCTGACAGAATTTGGGCAGAATTCTGACAGAATTCGGGCAGAATTCGGGCAGAACTCTATGAGAAAATCTCGTTGGGATCCGTAACTGCAGGAAGACCAAGTTCAAAAAGCAACGTTCACTAACCAAACTCTGGCCGAACTCTGGCCGAATTCGGGCCGAACTCTGGCCGAGTTCAGTTGGAGTTCTGTTAGGGTTTTTGTAAACTGGTTTTTGGGCTTTTTGAAAAGTCAAACAGTTAGGAAGTAGTTTGGGCTTTTGTAAGTGGGCTTATTTTCAAAATAAAAGGATATTTTAAAAATATTTCTTGGGTAGCCTATTTGCCAGTACGATGCAGTGTACATCGTATTCCTAAACTCAATAAATATGCAAAATTATATTCATGAAATAAGAAAACCAAGAGCCCTTTGATGACGCCTTTCTTCAAATATTTGAGCAGACTTGAAAACGCCTTTTTTCTTGACGACGGTCGTCCAAAGATAAACAGATCTGGAAATCTGAATACCTTTCGGGGGCTTCGCCCCCGAACCCCTGACGAGGGGCGATGTCCCCTCGACCCCTGTCCGCTGACCGGGCAGTGGAACCCCCGATGCGAGGACCCGGATAGGTCGTTAGGTGGTTCAGAGAAATCTTCTTGTATAACACCGTCTTTGGCCCATCAATAATTCTCTATTGCATATGTCCTGGTTTGACAAAGCTTGATCATGCTTACTGCATGTCTAAGAACATGTTAGACAAACATAACCATATGATACAAGCATAGCAATATGATATAGAACATTTAGGACAATGCTAACATTAGGACAATGCTAAGTTTAAGTAGCAACATGATAGTGATTACATGAATATTAGTACGTCGATATGTTAAACTTTAATTGATTAGCCATATTCAAAAACATAATATAATCATTGGGCTAACAAGCCCATGCGGCTCAGATGGCCGTGCGACTGAGGAGGCCATGCGGCTGAGACATCCATGCGGCCAAAGCATTCTATGCGGTCAGCGGAGCTCACATAGCCATGCTTCTTATTCAAAGTATTTCAATTTTGCAAATTGAAAACTTTGAAGGGGGTCTTGTAGAAGCATGGAAAAGAACATGATTGCCCATGCGGCTCAGAGCAGAAAAACCCATATGGTTCAAAAATAGACGAGCTTCATGCGGCTCAAGAGCATCATGCGGTTCAAAAGTCACCAACTTGGACATGCGGCTCAAGCAACACCATGTGGCCTTCTGTGGTTCACTTCTACAATTGGCCATTAAGCAAAGGCCCTATTTAATGCTCTGACATAAAGGAGAACTGACGGCTCTGACATAAAGCTGCGATAATGACTCTGTCATAATGGTAGACTCCTAGGGAAACGAAGGAAATCTCTGACACAATCCATCAAACCCCAAAATCCTTCATACGGCATTGACACGTGGACAGTCGCATGCGGCTCAGGCAGAGGCCACTCCATACGGCTCAGGTAGAGGCCACCTCATGCGGCTCAGCCAGAGTCTACCCTATGCGGCTCACGAGGACTATCTTCATGCGGCTCACTGAGAAGCCACCCATTATGCGGTCGCCTACGCTCATGCGGCTCAGATCGTCTCCATACGGTTCAAATGTTCAGAGGCCACGCCCAAGCAACCTTGATACGTGGCCAGTCTTATGCGGCTCAGTAGGGAACAATCCTCATGCGGTTCGAATTTCCCAAGTGGCTTGCAGTTAAGACACGTAGCAGAAGATTAGTTTTTCGTGTCCCTACAGCTAGAAGCATAATAATAGTGGGACACGTGGCATCAAATCGATCAAGATTCATCAACAAATCCCAATAACCAGGTTTAGTACCATCCTCATAATTATTGGGATCAAATCAGATCATTTGTAATCATGCAAATTGAATACGTGGCGGGAGATCCGGGCTTGGCATAACAAATCATGAGGATTTATGGCAATCATCATTAATTGCCTACATAGATTTGATGCAATCTATATTAATTACCTAGATTTGCTACAATCAGAATGAAGGGCCCGGATTAATTGATCCTTAACCGCCGACTTATCAAGGAGGCAATCATTGCAAACCCTAATGATCGCATCCCACTCCTATAAATAGCAAGGTGCCATTCCCTTGCAGAGAGAGGATTTTTGGAGAGCACGATTGCACCTGGAGAGACCTGAAAAGAGAGCGCAGAGAGACAAAGGCACACACAGCGGGCATCCTGAGAGCATTTCTTCCCCGGAGCCAAGGCTGCATCCGATCGTCCAAGGAGTAAGGCAGAGCTGCCGTCGCTTTCCCGAGCCTCTACCGTCACCCCCCAGAATCTAAAATAAACAATTGTACTTAGATTGATGTACCAAGATTTTTGTCCCTAGGCTTTCTTTGTACAAGCGAGTTTGTATTGTGAAGTAAAAGTCCAGTCCTCCGATATAATTGTTCTGTTCTTTTATAATACATGGCAAACATATACTACTCTAGAAAGGCAGAGTTCGGACCGAATTCTGCCCCAAGAATTCAAATTTTTGAACGTTGGACAGCTTGTACCAAGCAGGCCCTAAAAATTATGGTACTAAAAATCAGGAAACAGACTTCGGCCTGAATTTTGTGTGGGGGCAGAGTTCGGCCCGAACTCTGCCTCCTAGGTGGCAGAAAGGCCTTTGGGCTTTGTTTGGCTTGGTGGAGCTTGGGCTTGGTTCAGGAATTGGTCTGTTTGTATGGTAGAGCTTGGAGAGATATGTCTAGGGGTTGATATGACACAGTGCAACTCAATGTACACATTCTCCTAGACTCAATAAATTGAAGATTACAGACTTGGAACAAATAGAAAAACCAAGAGCCCTTTGATGACACCTTTCTTCTGATATTTGAGTAAAAATCTTTTTGTATGACACCGTCTTTGGTACCATCATTAATTCTTCATTATCTATGCCCTGGTTTAATCATGTTTGATCATGCTTACTGCATGTCTACAAATACATGTTAGGCGAGCAAAATATGTTGCAGTATGATACAAGCATGGCAATATGATATAGGACAATTAGGACAATGCTAAGTTTAAGTAGCAACATGATAGTGAGTATATGAATATTAGTGACATCATTATGTTAAACTTAATTGATTAGACATATTCAAAAATATGATGTAATCATTGGGCTAACAATCTCCCCCTTTTTGATTATGGCAAATCGGTTAAGTTTAAGACATATACGATATATGCATGTATCACTAATAAACACATATTACTAGAAGATTGTGTGTTAACTTAAACTTATTTCTCCCCCTTTGACATGATCAAAAAAAAAGCTCCCCCATAATAAGAGATAAAACGAACACAAGCATAAGTAAAGGAGGAAGTCATAGACAATCATGATCAAGATATACTACATGAAGAACAATGGGAGAAGTGTGTAAAGACAAGTATAGAAACTACATACCAAATATAGAGTGCCAAATAGAAAATAGCTTGTCAAAACACAAATAGTTGGTAAAACTAAAAAAATTGAAAATAATCAATAGATAGTTTACCAACGTGAAATCCAAGAAAGATATCCAAAAACGTAGTATGATATAAAATATTGCTCTAGCTTTGGAAGAGAATTATGAAATAAAGGATTTCAGTCAAAAACTATGGGGATTAGATATTATAAAACATAGATATCAAAGAAGAAAGATACCAATTGAGATATTGAAATATATATCAATTGAAATTAATAAACTTGAAACATTGATCAATGAAACTATGATAGTCACAATTGTCCATAGATAAATAGTGGAACAAAATAATGGAATGATCAATGTAAAATAAAGCAATTAATATAAAATGCTCTCATTATTTGCAAATCTATTTGCTTATCCAAAATTTATGCATTTGAACTCAATTACCTCATCATGCTATATGAACCCTTTAGACAAACATGAAGGTAAAGGAGAAAAAATACTTGAGAAGGAGAAATTCAGTCAACTTGAATGCTCCCTCTCAAAGTAGTACCAATGTTGATGCAAATCATGAGTTTTAAGTAAGTCCTCAAAAAGCCAAATCAATGAAAGCACAATAGTCATCAAGATACGATACGAAAGTTAATATTAATGAGATGACTTATTTAACTCATATAAAAGAGAGAGATAATATAATGAAGACAATTGCATATACTCTCATAAACCTTTAACGAAATAATAGTATCATGACCTCAATCACTAAGATATGAATAATGATAAAAATATGGGCCGATGATGAACTAGGTATACGACATATTAAAGGGATTAAATGAATTGAACGAATTTATTTGCTCCCCCTTAAAATATGTGTATCTAGTTCCAAAGCACTTATAGCATAAAAAAATGATAGCTTCAAGATCTAGGGGTAAATCAACTATTGATTTCTACCCCTTGCTTAATGCATATAAGGCTATAAAAACGTCATAGAATGAATAATATCATCTTTTATAAGAGATATCCAATTAATAGTCACTAAAGATGAACGATCAAAATAATATTTTAATTAAGCACATTTAATCAAAAGATGACATACATTAGCCTATATAGAAGAACTCATATTTAAATATGATATATCAATGCATGTTACCTTTTGAGAAGAAGATCATCATGAAAAGAAATAAGGTCCATTAAAACTATCATGATGAGAATCACAATATAGCTCAAAAATAAAAATAGAACTCAAAAAAAATGTCCATAATTATCTAATTAAGAATGAATCAACCAATTTATTACTTTGCATGAACTATATATGTTTTACCACATATGTACCCATCAACGGATAATAATCCAACCTTGCTAATACTAAATGGGAAACCAATGAAGTTCAAATAGCAAAATAGCATATGTGATAATCCATGGGTAGTCAAAGTAGAGTAATAAATTAACTTGATAACCACATAATTAGATAATATAGGACTACTCAACCATTAGGATTATTTATGAATAAAAGTAGACATGATCCAACGAATCTCATCAAGAAAAAATCCTAAATCTATATTTATAATAAAATCTTCCAAATCGATGGAAAATATGAGGAAATAGTCAATCTCATTTAAATTATTACAAATTTATTCCAAATAAATATAATGTTAATATAATAAAATCATGACTCAAAAGTGAGAGAAATTTGAAAGATACTTAGTAATGACGAGTATGGAAGAAAGTTAAAGCAGAAATCACAAACCTCAATGGAAACAAGATTAAATTAAAAAAAATTGTCAAACTAATTTTAGAGACCAAACATATGTATCTAAAATAGAATACAAATCTCATCAAAACAATTCATAAATCTTGTTTTTGTAAACTAGCATATTACATATAGATTGAAATTCAAGAAGATAGCTAGATGAGTGAAAGTCAACAAAAATTATGTAGCTTAACAATACATCGCAAATAAGCAAGCTACATAACTAATTAAGATTAATGAGGTAGGCCATTAACAAGATAAATGTGCTCATTAAATCTTAAGTCACTAACACTAAAGATACATGCTTAAGCATAGAGTTCACAATATGGATAATACATTTTCAATGATCATAATGATTTAAATACTCTTTATTAAGCAAGGATAAGAGTATAAGATAGCAAGTAAATGAATTAGACTCTCAACAAGTAAAGGACAAAGAGATGTTCATGAAAACACAATAGAACAAATCTCTTTGCCAAGTATTAAAATTAACCCAAGATAATGAAATAATAGATTGATCTAGAGAATGCAAAATTTTAGTCATTATAAAAGTGTATTCTCTAGAAATGGAAAATCTCAACACAAAATCTCAAACCATAGTAGCTAAAGACATGAGAAGTATGATATCAATTACATGTATTCTCATGTGGTACAAAAATATCATTAGACAATAATAATAAAATATTTATAGCTAGATATGATGATGTATTTTGGAACTTAGGGGTGGATCCAGAACTAGATAATGGTTGCAAGTAGACCTTAATAAATCTTAAGTCTATAAAGTATTGATCACTTTGGGTTAGCTGTAAGGGCTAGTTCCCAGCTAGCGGTAGTCCGAAGACTAGTACACCATGTCGCTTCAGGCTATTTACACCTGTATGACAGAAGGACCCTTTTGGCTTGTTCCTAAAATGTTTTTTACTTTTAAGAATTTAGATTTAAAGGAATATATGTAGTATCATGAGACAACATCAAAATCCAAAATCTCTAAGTATAAGAAAGGTAAATACCCAAATAATAATAAAAAATGATCATCAAAATTTGCTAAGAATATTTTTAAAACAAACATTTTCATAATGCACTTATGGAGATAAATATGTAGAAGATACGTGCTCAAAATATGCATTAATAAGTACGATGATTTTAACAAGTAAGGTAAAGCACAAAATCAAGCAATTCTTAAAAGAACTTCCATAAAAGTCATGAACAAGACACTAATAAACATTTTCTCTCAATATTCCAACTTAAAGGTATTGAATAAATAAATATCAACAGTTCGAATCATTAATATTATATATATATATATATATATATATATATATATATATATATATATATTTTATATATATATATATATATATATATATATATATATATATATATATATATATATATATATATATATATCATAAATAGGCATACATGAAAAGATCAAAAATTAATTAAAAGACGTGTCCATAAAGTCACCCAAGAGGTAAGAAGATATTATCAAAAGAAAACTTTAAGGAAGAAGCTAATTGATTCAAGAAGGGATGCACAAATTTGATCAAAAGAATCAATAGCTAAAGTACGAGGTAAGCATAAGTATGAATAGATACTCTTCAAAATAATATAAAACTTGAGCTTAACTCATATGCTCACATAAAGATATTTATATAAAAATAGATATCAATATAAGAAATACATGAACTACATAGAAAAATAAACATATTCATGTATCATTAATAAATATTGAAAACCATCACAAATTAAATAAAATGTATAAATAAACTTTATTGGGCAGAGACTTAATTGATTCTCAAGAGGTTTAATCAAAATAAAACATGAAAATCAATAATGAATATATTATGTAAGCCCTATTGGATGTCAATAAATTCCTTCAAATAGAATTTTGAAATTGTGCATGGTTTGGAAAGAAACTGGGTGCAAAGTAGGGTAGTTACTCTGTCTAACAAATTGTTTAAGAAACAATTTTTTTGGTCAAAATTCGTGTCGTTTTATGGATAATCGGAAGCATCTAAATTTAAACTACTTGAAGGGATTCGAAGACGTAAAGTTTGTCCTTCTACAAAACCAATTGGTTCGAGATTTGGTGTCGAGAGGAGATAATGATTTACCTTCGAAGTTGGCTTGATGGCGGACTGTTGCTGTGTCATGTGGTCGCTGAGCTGCGCGTGGCCGATGATGAACGGCAATGCAGACGGTCGACGACATTCGCAGAGATCGCCTAGGTCAGGGAAAGGTCGCGGAAATAAGAGGAAGGCTTCTGGGATGTGAAGGTTTAATCTTGATAGGGTTTTTTGTATGGATGCTCGGTTGTCGATTTACATGTATATCGTATGGGTTTAGAACCGATTTGGAAATCAAATTTTTAGTTTGATTCAACCTAAAACTTAGCATAATCTTGTGAGTTTCGTATAGGGAGTATACTAGAAAACATACAATCTAAAATGATTCAAATTTGAGGGAAATTTTTATGATTGAATTTGATGAAAATACTCTCTATGCGGTTTTGAGGGGTGGGAATCGAGTTTTAAGGATCATTGTTCCCTGTGGGGAATAATAACCTTTTTTTTATATATAGCTATATAGCCTATATATATATATATATATATATATATATATATATATATATATATATATATATATATATATATATATATATATCCCAATATTTGTGCACCTATTTTAGATAAATAAAAAAAAAAAATATATATATATATATATATCCCAATATTTAACTATATGGATACATATACTAAGATATATTTGTGCACCTATTTTAGATAAATAAAAAATAATATTTATAACTTATTCTAGGATATGTCCCAAGGGTTCTACTATATATTTGTTTATTCTAATTACTAGAATTATAACTAAAACTCTATTTATATATATAAAGCCTAATATATTTACCATATATATATATATATATATATATATATATATATATATATATATATATTATATTATATATATATATATATATATATTTATTTATTTCTACACCCTCTTGTATTCTTAGACTATTAAGTTAGAAAAATCAAAAAAAAAAAAAATTAGTAATGCTATCATATTTCTAAAATAAAATATCCAACTAATATCAATTTAATATTGATATTATATATGTGTAATAATTATTTAGGAAAATATTTATTTGACCGCTTAAAGTAAGGTATGAAATATACACTCAATATATGTACCAACCTGGACATTTTTGGCGCACTAGATGTCTACATGACTTAGGTTTTGGTTCGAATCAAATTCGGGCTAAATTGGTAGAACCGGGTCTCCTAAAAAGTTAGTCTTAATAACTAACTAATTAATATCTTTACAGGGGTCAAGTCACAACTTTGACTGCTTTTTCTAGTTAGAACATATACATGGCTCGACCTTCCCTTCCATGGCTAAAACACTAGTCAAAGCACATAACTACACTAGCTGCTCCAAAATTCCTAGTCGATATGCATATCTAACTTAACCATGACTAAGGCCATATATAATATCGTATTAGGCTATTTAAATATAATTATCTATATTCAAAATGTATTTAAATCTATTTGACCGTATAACATCCAAAAATAAATCCATAATAATTCTACTAAGTCATGTCAACCAAACATGGCTTCTTACCAGGTAGGATTAGCTAGGTTAGGATCCAAATATATTTCCTAATCAAATCGAACTCGAAAAGTCAACTCATGATTCTCTTGTACCATTCGCAAATAAATAGCACATGGGGACTCGATCGAGTGGCACACCCTTGGCATGTACGTCGTAGGCTAAAAATGGGTCAAAACGATATATTGGGTCAAATGGTTTTGATCGATGTCGACTCCTGAACTCAAGTTGGAAGTTAGGTCTAGAATTACGATAAATAATCTAATTGCCTAAATTGACCTAAAGTTGTGCGAAGTCAAAAGAATACTAAGGGACAAGTTTGGATGGGAAATGATATATCAAATTGAAGGTCATCATTTCTACTACAAAACTAATGAAGGACATTTTAAGAGATGGGCATGTCTTGTGCTCCAAAGATCAAAGACACAGAAAAGTACATATATAATCATAATTAAATATATAATATAACCTAATAAATAGAAATACTATATAATAAATTAAAAAATAAATCCCAAAAATCAGGGTCCTCACAATCTACCCACCTTAAAAGAATTTTGTCCTCGAAATTAAAATAAGACTCACTAATAAAGAATTGCGCTAGTGTAACTAGGAATAGTTCAAGGGGTACGCTAGGTCACTATGGAGTCTCATAATAACTCAAGTGATAATCTATCCTAAACCATTTGGTTTTGCAATATCTCTATCATAAAACTATAGATGGTTATCTCTAGTTGCTCTTCTTGGTACTGACGGTCTAGCTATGATCATGTTGAAAGTTTGTCCTCCCAACCATATTATTATCATAATTATATAAGTCTCTTTCACCTAATCAATCTAAGTGATACCAACCAATTTGTCTAATCCTAACTTTACAACTGGTATGGCATAATAGTAAATGGGTTGGGTTAGCCTATATTTAGGTTCTTCTTATAGAGGGCCAGTCTCTACACTAAGACTACCACTCTATTCTTGGTCAAGCGACTACCATAAAGGGCGTAACCTAGTATGATCATTTAGCTATTTCCAGTACGTCTACCTACCTTTGGTCAAACTACCTCATCAAACATATGATGCCCAATGGCAAATGCCATCTCTAATCCCCCTTATCTATCACGCAATCACAATACAATAAGCAAACTAACTTGCACTATAACTTAAGAATTTTTGATAAATCCTATATAGCACGATTATTCGTCACTCCGGAATAGAAAGGGACGAGAAGCAATGATACGACAAAGCAAAGGAAGAGTAATCAAGAGTAAATAGGAAGTTCAAGGGTGGTAGAGAAATTTTTAAAAGAATTGTCAAGGCAGTTGTGGATTGAGATACCTAAGGGTTTAGCCACTTCGCAGGCCCGCTCGGTAAAATAACATAACCGAAACGGTTAACTCGACCTGCATGGGCCACCAAAAAAAACATGTAACGCCCCAGTCCTAAAATACGTTGGACTAGGAGACCGTATACATGCCAGCTACATATCGAGAGGACTCCTGCCCAGCTTGAGTACGTATAAGCTATCTAGACTATGGTGATAGGTCTAATCATGGCAAGTCAAAACTATATCTCAATCCACATAAAATAATAAATATCAAGAAGACATAATATGGTTCGTGGTCTACAGCCCACTAGCATACATGTCTGAATAGACTCGAAAGGAAGCATGAGTCTATTAGGCTAAATAAGCAGAATATAATAAGATAAGAATAGCAGTACGATAGAATAATAAAATATCAACTAAATATACCTGC
>JANAVB010012200.1:785763-949875 GCA_029216955.1 Iris pallida
CAAATGGTCCATCCTCATCTGGCGCGCTCTTCGACGCAAGATTCCGACGGACGATAACATCGGGGCATTGGGATTCAGCCTTGCCTCCAAATGCCATTGCTGCGAGGAGCACAACTTGGAATCCGCCGAACACGTCCTTCTTTCGGGGGAATTGGCCGCAGATATTTGGTCCAAGCTTCATCACAGGCTCCGCATGGGTCAACCAATCGGGGGCTTCTACGATCTCTTGGCCTCCTGGTCCCGTTCTCACGGGCATCAGATCGTAGCAGCTGCCGGCATTTGGGTGCTCTGGAAAAACAGAAACAAATTCCGATATGAAGGGCGCCAACTTCCCCCTACCCAGATTTACCAGAAAGTGATCAGACAATGCTTCAAAGTGAGGAGGCGTTGCTCTCACGTCTCCAACCTGTTCTGGGAGACCCTGGCCTAGGACGGCGCCTCCACCTCTTTCTTTTGTTGCGCGTGTGTTTCGCGCCTTTTGCTTTCTATTTTAGCTTTCTAGTTTAGGCCGCGTTGCGCGCTTACTTGTTTAGGCTTCGGCATTTTGCGCCTATATTTTCAATATAAGTCCTTTTTCCCAAAAAATATATATATATATATATATATATATATATATATATATATATATATGTATATATAAATATGGGGATATATATATATATATATATATATATATATATATATACATATATATATATTTATATATATATATATATATTTATTTATTTATTTATTATTTATTTCTACACCCTCTTGTATTCTTAGCCTATTAAATTAGAAAAATCTAAAAAAAGTATTTAGTAATGCTATCATACTTTTAAAACAAAATATCCAACTAATATAAATTTAATATTGATATTATATATGTATAATAATTATTTAGGAAAATATTTATTTGACCACTTAAAATGAGGTACGAAATATACACTCAATATATGTACCGACCTGGACATCTTTGAACGCACTAGATGTCTACATGACTTGGGTTTTGGTTCGGATCAAATTCGGGCTAAATTGGTAGAACTGGGTCTCCTAAAAAAGTCAATCTTAATAAATAACTAATTAATATCTTTATATATAGGGGTCAAGTCACAACTTTGACTGGTTTTTCTAGTTAGAAATATATATGGCTCGACCTTCCCTTCCATGGTTAAAATACTAGTCAAAGCATATAACTACACTAACTGTTCCAAAATTCCTAGTCGATATGCATATCTAACTTAACCATGACTAAGGCCATATATAAATATAGTATTAGGCTATTTAAATATAATTATCTATATACAAAATTGTATTTAAATCTATTTGACCATATAACATCCCAAAATAAATCGTCATGTAAACCTAACATGGCTTCCTACCAGGTGGGATTAGCTAGGTTAGGGTCCAAATATATTTTCTAATTAAATCGAACTCGAAAAGTCAACTTATGATTCTCTTGTACCATTCGCAAATAAATAGCACATGGTGACTCGATTGAGTGGCACACCCTTAGCATGTGCGTCGTAGACTCAAAATGGGTCAAAACAATATATTGGGCAAATAGTTTTGATCGATGTCGACTCATGAACTCAAGTTGGAAGTTAGGTCTAGAATTACGGTAAATAATATAATTGCCTAAATTGCCCTAAAGTTGTGCGAAGTCAAAAGAATGCTAGGGGACAAGTTTGGATGGGACATGATATATCAAATTGAAGGTCATCCTGTCTACTAAAAAACTCTAAAGGATATTTTAAGAGATGGGCATTTCTTGTGCTCCAAAGATCAAAGACACAGAAAAGTATATATCTAATCATAATTAAATATACAATATAACCTAATAAATAGAAATACTATATAATAAATTAAAAAAATAATTCCCAAAAATCAGGGTCCTCACAGATTGAGGCCTTTTTCATCGACTCTGATCTATACAAATCAATTCATCTGGACGATGAAGCCAACGATGCCGATAACGAAGCAGAAGCTAAAGCAGAGGCCGATACTGAAGCAGAAATGATGATTAGTGCCCCTCTGAAGGTGCGACTCAAGGGTAAACCTCCCCAAGCATCGACCCCTATCGTAGTCAAGCTGAAACAACAACCGAAGCCCATTTGAAGATACGACTCAAGGGAAGACCTCTCCAAGTGTCAGCTCCTCTCGTGGCGAAGCTATGCAGGAAAGCACCAGCCCCTGAAGGCCAGCTGAGGCACCTCTCAAAGTACGGCTTAAGAGGAGACCTCCCCAATCGTCGGCTTTCTTCGTGGTCAAGCTACAAGGAAAGACCCCATCATCCCTCCAGCACAGGCTCAAGAGCCCATATGGGTCAAACTCCCAATGAACTCTCCCGAGCCGTCCAAGGCTACCCCGGTGCTCACTGACGAAGAAGTGGCAGAGTACATATCAGCTAACGTCGATGCCCCGTCCTTTGATGATGTAATACCTCGGAACAAGATCTCGTATTTTATCAATAAAAGGTTGTCTTTAAATTATTCTAGCCTTCCGTATTGGAATGCCAGTATAGTATAGATAATGCCTTTCAGTCGTTGCAAACACAAATAATGACTGTTAATCATGTAAATCGAGTCATCCTGTATCAAGGAGTCTGTTATATAGTTTTGCCCCGAAACCAGGACGAAAAACCTATCATCTTCAGCAGAGTTGAACGTCATTAAGACCTCCCTCCTGTCGAGCCAGAAGACGATACCGGCAGAATACAAGTATATTGGTACACCAAGCAGGCGAAGTACCTCATTCAAAAGATAGGTTATGACTTGAAAAATGGCCAGGGTCTAAACTATGGCAAAGGCCGACGGCTTCCTTTACGGCTCCCAGCCCCGAAAGAAAAGTCGTAAGACTACTACCATCGTACCAAACGGGGGGTAGGCTACATCACGCCTCTAAAAACTCCCGAGAGCTCAAAAATAAACGAGGTTGTACACTCTCATTCATCTGAAACTTCAATTTAGGAGCGGCCCAATCTTCAAAAAAGTATTGTCAGCCAACATGACATCCTCATATCCTTCAGAAGAAGATGAGGAGCAAACAGTAGAGTTCTTCGAAGAAGAACCCTGGGCTCAATGCCTAGGTGTACGGTGGTAATCTCGTTTCGAACTACGAGAACTGCCTACTGAGGATGAAGTCGAGCAAATTGACCTAGGGGACGAATCCTCGTTTAAACCCATCTTCACATCTTCATCAGCAAAAGCTTGGCAAGAGAAGATCGAGAATCCTTGGTTCAACTTGTCAAAGAATATATTGATGTCTTCGCCTAGAGTTATGAAGATATGCCAGGTTTAGACCCACAAGTCGTAATGCACAAGCTTAACATTTTGCCCAACACTAAGCATGTCAAGCAGCAACAGTGACGCTTTCGTCCTAACATTATGGACGTCATTGACAAAGAAGTGGATTAACTCTTGGGCAGTGGGTTTATTTGCAAGGAACAACATCCAGATTGGGTAGCCAACGTCGTTTTCGTTATAAAAAGAATAGTAAGATCCGAGTTTTCATCAACTTCCGGGACCTCAACTCCACTTACCTGAAAGATGAATTCCCACTCCCAATCATCGACGTGATAATGGACAACACCGATTCTTGTGGGTCCTGAGAGGTTACTTTGGTACCCATATATATATATTTTTATCAACTAATCTCATAATCCTACATTGTAAAGAAATGTGTCTATGTAGGTTATAATATGTACATCTAGCATGCACATTTATGCTAGGAGCATGTTGATAATGAAGTCTATAAGTAGGGTGATGATAGCTAGTTGAGTGATTATAGTGACTGTGTGCAGCAGCATGATGATGATAATGATTGAGTACAGCAGGATGATGATGGTATTTACGTGTATGTGTTTTACGTGCTGCATGTGAATAGGTGTACATGAAAGCATGATTTTGTGTAGTATGTGGATGAGTGTTCTTGTGGTGACGTGCCTTTTTGTGTTAAGATGGCACGTGATTGTAAGTGTTGAACTTGCGGTTGAATAACCTGCTTGCGCAGTTTAATCTCCAACTTCTTAGAGACAACATTTAACTCATCACATTTAGCAGTAAGACCGTGTATTCTACCTGTAGCAATTTTGAACTTGTTTTTCTATTCAACAAGTTCTTTGTTTAAAGCCGTGATATCAAGTGTTTGTTTCTCAATGATTGATTCAGCATCGTGTAAGCTTAATTTAAGCTTAGATACCTCTTCAGTAGTTTTCGTGGGTGTAGTGTTTCTAACATCTTCTAGTAAACATGAAAGTCTATGGATCTCGATTTCATAGTCCTTGATCTTATCCTTTGCATGTTTATATTTATTGATTACCTTTTTGTGATCTTCAAGCAGATCACTAAAAGCATCACCAAGTTTATCAAATGAGAGATTATCAAAAGATTCTTTTACCTTTTCTGAAGTCGCCATTAGACAGACGTTAGCCATGTTTTACGGAGAGTCCTCTTCCTCGTCTGTATCACTAGCCTCGCTTTCGTGCCAAATGCTAGTGTTGGCATACTTTCTTGTAGTTGGCTTCTTGTATGGCTTCTCATATCTGCTTTCTTTCTTTTCTAAGGGACAATCTTTCTTGACATGTCCCCTCTTCTTGCATCCGAAGGAGGTGGGTTCTTCCTCATCGCCTCTTTGTTCTCTCTTCTTTTTATTGAAGCGTAGAAACTTTTTGAAGTTTTGAACTAAGAGAGCTTGATCGTCACCTTCGGAGTTGTCGTCGTCAGTGTCTTCTGCGCTGGTTCTTCGACGATGAGCTCTCAATGCAATCTCCTTCTCTTTTGGAGCTATTTCTTCAAAATCTTTTAGATCGAGTTCATGCGTCATCATCTTATCCATCAACATTTCTAGTGACATTGTCGTGAGATCATTGCCTTCAATGATCGCCGTAACTTTGGGGTTCCAGACCTTCGGCAATCCTCGTAGCACTTTGTGTATCTTTTCATGGTTGGAATAATATTTTCTAAGGGAAGATAGCGGGTTGACGATGTCGAGGAATCTGGTGAACAGTTGGGTGATAGTCTCATTTGGCTTCATCTTGAAAGCCTCGTACTCCTGTGTCAGACGAATGACTTTTGATTCTTTGACTTGTGTGGTCCCTTCATGAGTCATCTCCAAAAGCATCCATAATTCGTACGAGGTGGTGCATATGTAGACCCTGTTGAATTCAGTCATGTCTATGGCACAGAAGAGAGCATTAATAGCCCTAGTGTCTAGACTTGCCTGTTTTTTCTCCTGATCAGTATACTTGTCGTGGGGTTTCTCGACGAGACTCCCCTCGACAGTTATTCTGGGAGGTTTCTTATAGCCATCAGTGACTACAGTCCACAGGTCAAAGTCTAGAGACTTAAGATAAAAACTCATTCTAGTCTTCCAATATGTGTAGTTGGTCCCATCAAATAGGGGTGGTCTATTTGTGGATTGACCCTCACCATAGTTGGTAGAGATGGTTTATGTGGTTGCCATAGATCAACTCTAGGATGTAAATCTTGTATCAAGAGAACAGGGCTCTGATACCAATTGAATTACGTGTAGGCAACTCTAGAGGGGGTGAATAGAGTATTTGTTTCAACAATGAACAATTAAATGAAGATAAGTACGAAAATTAAATGAAGATCATAGAGCATACGCAGACACAGCAGTTTTTAACCTAGTTTCCCTCGTGGAGGACTAGTCCAGGCCTGAGAACTCTAGCTCAGGATTGAAATCCATTATTTGTGAAATAGCTTTAAAACCATGTGCCTTTATTCAGAAGAGCACGCCAACTTCTTGAAAGATCGCTGAGGCAAAACTTAGAACTTTCCTAGTGACGTCTTCAAGACTGTTGCACACAAACTTCTAATTGACTCGCACTGAGTACCTTGTAGGCTTGGAAAGTTTTGTGGCTAATAGATGAGAAGAGTATAGCTCTTTAGGATGTATAGGCTATAGGAGTAGAAGAGAAGAGAAGATTGGATGATTTGAAATGGAAGAAAAGGGTGCCTATATATACTAGTTCTGGGAGGCAGAGTTCGGCCAGAACTCTGTCCAAAATATTTAAAATTTTGGTCATTGGACAACTTACAATGAGCAATCCCTAAAAATTAGCTTCCTGGAAATCAGGGGACAGAGTTCGGCCCGAACTCTGTGTGGGGGCAGAGTTTGGCCCGAACTATGCCTCCTTGGAGACAGAATGCTCATGGGCAGTTTGTAGGGCTTTGGCAGTATGACTTTTTATTTGTGGAGCTTTTGGTTATCTAGTCTACGGTTGAGGTACTCAGTGCGACTCAACGTACAATAGCCTAGACTCAATAAAAGTATAAAAATTACAGACTTTCGATGACAAGTTCCAGCAGTATTCATCGAGTAGTCGTTGATGATGATTGTCTGACTTGATATGTGATAGTCGTCTGATTCGTAGCTTGATGACGATTTACGCGTCAAGTTGGATCATGCCAAATATCGATTTGTTAATTATCAAGATTAGGTTTACTGCGATCCAGTTTGGGTCAACAGATGGATCATTCTCTCGGTGCTCTAGTGGCTCAGAATAATGATACAGGCTATGAGCAAGCTATGTACTACCTGAGCAGGACAATGATCAGGGCCGAACACCGGTACAACCCCGTCAAAAAATAATGTCTTGCCCTGGTATTCGCCATCCAGAACACTCATCATTATGTCTCGGGGTAAACGATACATGTCATTTCCCGAGTTAATCCTCTCCGGGTCCTCATGACGAAGCCAGGACCGCTAAATTCTCGATTGGCTACATAGGCAATACTCTTGACACCATATGATATGGTATTTGTCCCACAAAAAGTTGTCAAGGGCCAAGCACTGGCCGACTTCTTAGCTGCACATCCTATTCCGGAGTCATCCAAACTCTACGAAGACATTCCGAATGAGGTGCTAGAGTCTAACATCACTGAAGAAAACTCCGTCTGGCAAATGTTCTTCGACAGCGCTTCAAGAACAGACCCCAAGGGTCAGATCATCGCAGGAGTGGGGGTAGTCTTGATCTCTTCCAACAAGTTGGTCATCCAGCATGCCTATTCCCTTATGAAGCCATCCTCCAACAATGTAGCAGAGTACAATGCCCTCATCATGGGACTCCAGTTAGCAAAACTGCTCAGGGTAGAATACCTCGAATCTTATGGCGATTCAAAATTCGTCGTCAATCAGGTTCGAGGAAAATACGAAGTGCGCCACGAGGACCTTGTCCCCTATCACAAGGCAACCTTGGACATCATCTCGACCTTCACCGAGTTCTATATAAACACGTACCTCGGCTAAAAAACCTGGAGGCTATTGCTCTAGTTGGCCTCGCAGCCTCATTGGCATCATCCATCAAGACACAACACTTTATTACAGTGGTGGGCCGGGATTTGGCATGCCCTAAAAACATTATGTACATGTGGTCAAACCATGCCATGCCTGCAGACACCCGTGTCAACGTCAGAGACTGGCAGTTTCTGTTCATCGATTTTGCAGTCTACAAAATCCTTCCAGATGACCCGAAGGAAGCAGTATCTGTCAAGAGGCATTCTCTCTGATTCTACTATGATACAGCCAACCAAAATACTGTATCGACGCTCCTCCTCTGATGTCTATCAAATGATGAGGTAGCCGAAGCCCTCAAAGAGGCTCATGATGGGACCAACGAAGTACATCAACCCGGTCCTAAGCTAGAGGATCGATACCGACGTATGGGCTGTTATTGGCCCACTACGATGGCCGACATTGTTGAGTATGCCAAGAAATACCATGCTTGTCAACTCTACGCTGACTTCATCCATCGACCTTCAGAGCCTCTACACCCTACGGCTGCCTCCTAGCCATTTAAAACCTGGGGTATGGACATAGTGGGACCAATTACCCCTCTATCCTCTAGAGGACACTGCTTTATCTTGGCAATCACCGACTACTTCTCTATGTGGGCAGAAGCAGTACCGCCAACAGAGGTAAAGAGCTCGAAGGTGATCAGCTTCATCAAACATCACGTCATCTACCATTTTGGAGTACCCCGAAGGATCATCCATGACAACGGTCCACAGTTCATCAGCCATGTGTTTAGCAGATTCTGTGACAAAAATTGTACTCAGAATGTGGCATTAACCGTTTAAAATCAGGCAGCAAATGGATTGGCCAAAGCTTTCAACAAAACAATCGTCAAGCTGATCAAAAAGATCGTATCATCTAACAAACACGACTGGAACAAAAAGTTGGAAGAATGTCTTTGGGCCTTCCGCACAACGGTACGGACTCCGATGGGCAACACATCATTCTTCCTGGTCTATGGGAGCGAAGCAATGTTGTCTCTGGAAATCCAGATCCCTTCACTTCGAGTGGCTATCATGAACCAACTGACGGAGGAAGATAATCAACACCGACATCTACAAGAGTTAGAGGCGCTGGATAAAAAATGCCTCTTGGCTCAACAGCGCATCAAGCTCTAACAGGCTCATATTTTACAAGCCTTCAATAGAAAGGTCAAACAAAGGACTTTCCAAGTTGGTGATCTCGTCTTGTCAATCAGAAGACCATGGTGATAACTCACAAGACACCAGGAAAATTAGAACCCAAATGGGAAGGCCCCATCATCATAAAGATGGTGTACTCTAACAGTGCCTACCGACTTACAAAACCAAATGGGGACTTCTTTATGATGCCAATCAATGGCAAGTTCCTAAAGAAGCATTATGCCTGAGATCCCTGAACATGTGCTTCCATATTTCCAGCAGGAGAACTTATGAACTCAACAATTGGGTTCACTCCCTTCTTTCATAATCATATGCTTCTGGAGCCCAGTTGTTCCATTACATTCTCTCCCTAGTAGAAAACATCCATGTCCATATCACCTCTGAGTTGTTTTTTTACATCTCTACAAAGCTAATTCTTGTATTCCGTAAGATCACGCTAAAATCTACGTTTACTACGTCCACATTACCTCTGATTAAACATTCCATCTAACAACCCCTGCGTTGTTACACCGCGATCATAGAACATCCACATCTACATCACCTCTGAGTTGTTCTTTATATCCCCACCGAGTTCATTCCTACCACGTCCACATCACCTCTGAGTAGAAAAACTCTAACATCAACCCTATATTTACCACGTCCATATCACCTCTGATAAATATGCTAGTTTCCTCTCTCAACATATTATCTGTACCTAGAAACCAAGGTGCGCAAAAGATAATAGGTCCATCAAAAATCATAACTTCATCACAAAAGTCGAACAAACAAAAGTTCTTTACTTCCTGATCCAACAAAGGACTACATTGACATAAAAAAGAAACAAAAAGACAACTACGTCTCAAACAGAAAGCAACAAAAAGAACGAAGGACTAAGGGTCAGCAGACAGCTCGTCAATGCGATGCTTCAAAGCTTCAGCCTTGGTCTCCACAGTCAGCAAGACCCGACGCTCAGCTTCACGGCGCATAGCTTGCTTGGACTCAGAGGCGATGTCAGTTGCATGTTTATCATCTAATTCCTTCTTTTGACGAAATAAGAAGGCCAAATGGCAAGTAAACTTTGTCGCTTCTTCCTTGAGCAGGACGTGTTCAGCCTGCGCTCTTTCATAATCAACTAGAAGTTGAACCCACTGCTCTTGAAGGAGGCAAATCTTGGTGTCAACTTATACCATACTAGCATTCAAAGATTCCTGCAGATTGGCCTTCTCTTCCATAGACAAAGACAACCTCTGCTCTTTGGCCTCAACATCGGCCAGCTCTTGTTCCCAGATAGCCATGGTGTCCATGTAGGCTGACTCAACCTCAGCCACCAAATTGCTCTACTCCTTCTCTATCAAAGTAAAAAAATTATTTTGTCGAATTCTCTGGAGCTCAGTAAGGTGATGATCGAGCTCAGCAACAGAAGCCTCCAAGATCTCAGCCATATGGTCATGACCCTGATGAGATCAGATCCACCTAATGTATGGGATTTCTATCACCCTCGCAGTCGTAAAACTCTCGCCATATTCCAGTACAGCAGACACCCCTCTCCTCAACATCTTGTACATGGCCTCGACGAAGTACTTTATGTATTCATCTACATCAGTCAATACTTCCGGAGTCATAGCAGGATCTTCTGGAGTCACTACGTGAGCCGGAAGGGTAGTTAAACCAGAAGAGGCATTACATCTTGGCCAGACAAATCGGTTGCCACCGGACTCGTAGAATCTTTAGTCATTGTGCCTTCATTTTACAAGACCGAAGCTTCAACATTCGTCGTCTCTGTCTGACGAGTGATGTCGCCAGAGCCATCAACCGCCGGAGCCATATCCCTTGAGGGACCCATCACAGTCCCCCAAGTGGGCTGGATAGAAGGAGACCCCTCCACCATAGGGGCCTTACGCTTATCAAGACCTGTCCAGAAGATCCACCAACATCATGACCCGCTGTAGCTGGCCCAGAAACAATACTAGCAGCAGGAGCAAGCCCCTCCATTCTACCCCTGGTAAAAGCACAGGGGTAGCACCGGGAGACAGAACGTCTACTTCCTTCTCTCTCCTATGGGACGGAAGTAGGACTCAGCAATCGAGATATTTTTCTACTTCAATTAAAATGGGAGTAGGACTCGTCGATTGAATCATCTCTCTTGCCTCGACCTCCGTCGCTGGGACAGGAGTAAGGCTTGGCAGCGAAGTCACTTCAACTTCCACTTTTCGTTCAGTCGAAAGGTCTACCGGTTCCTCTATGTTACGATCAAGCGAGGGCTCAGCTGTCATCTCCCCAGCCAGCTCTTCTCTGCCCATCATGGAGTCTTCCTTAGTTTTAACAACATCATGGATGACTTTCGGAGAGGATGAATCCCAATCAACTTCCTCATCTGGAGGACCTGGTATGGTAACCTCCTTCGGGGCCTCCATAACTGTCTTTGTGGCACTTGTTGCCGGTTGCTTCACTACCTGTGAAGGCTCTGCTTTATCTTCCCAAACAATTGATGGGGATGATTCAACGTTCTCAGATGCCACTACGTCAACGGCATCACCCCATGTATGGTCAAAGACGGCGGTAACTTCCACCTGAACAGCATCATCAGGGCTCTCCTCTACGGGAGACTGCACAATAGGGGGGACACACTCTTTAGATATGCTTGCAACCTCCCTCTCAAAAGGATTGTCCAGGCCTCGCTTTGAAGACTGGGACCTCTTCTTTGTCACCTTGAAATCAAAGAAGAAGTAAATACACATAAAGAAAAAGATGGAATTGAGCTGATATTAAACTTACTGCCACAGAGACGGACTCTATCAATCCTCCTGGGGGTACCATGATCGTCTTCGACTTAGATATCAACAATTTCTTAGGCTTCTTAGGCTCAACAGGACATGCGTCTGTCGAGGCATGTCTCTTCAGTTGACTAGCCATAGATTTCCCCTGCGAGCCCCTAGTTTGTGCTACAGGGGCAACCGCAGGAGCCGAAACATCGGGCGGATGATATGCCTGAGCCTTTGTAAGCATAGTCTCGGACGCTTCCAAATGAGTTCTGAAAATAAAACTAGTCTTCCTATCATAGCCAGGAGACGTAATGTTCATTAGGCAATATAGCTTCACAGCAGAAAATAAGAAGTACGGCTTGGCATTTCGAAGAGGAGCCGTGAACCGCACTCCCGTACACCCAGCGTTGTAATACTGCCAACCTCGGGCTCCATCCGACAAACTTCCAAAAAATCTCGAGCAAGTAATTGGGTTCCTCAACATCAGCTGAGTATAGCCAAATTGGTATACAAAATGGCTTGGCAGGTATGGCTCTAGGAAGCAATAATTCCTATTCCGATACACCAAGTGCGAAGGCCACATACTTTGCAACCAACGGAACCCCCGCATTAGTAGAGAAATGGCATCTTTTACCAAATCCTCCATTTCTTTATCTGCCTCAAAGCCCAGGTGAACTGGACCAACTTTAGTGATCTCCCACCCTTACCAATAGGATAAAACTTATCCTACAAATAGGGATGCCTATATGCAGCCACTTCCTTCCGTAGTAGAAGCGGATAAAAGCATCACTGGTGACATGACCGTCCTCCGTACTAGGAATCATCATATTGGGATGATGCATTATCAACCATCCCATCAGATAATGGTATGGTAGCTCCGTTAGAGGGAAGTTCTTCCCCACGAGTTAACAACATCCACCACAAATTCCCTCAAACCCCATATTAGATTGCACACCATCGCAAGAAGTAGAGCCAGAGGACGACCAAAACCAGCTTCATGGTAGGCAAGAAAAGGTTCCTGGTTACCCTCTCTATGGAACCGGATCCACCAAAGAAGACAAAGTCTCGAAGCCATATCATCAGGTAGGCCGTTAATACCACCTTTGGTGACATCTTCTGAACACAATGCCAGAAGTAGTTATAGATGCTATCAGTCACATCTCTTTTCTCATCCTCACGTGGGTTTCGTTCACTAAGCTGAGTCATCTCGGCCAGAATCTTCGCATACGTAAGACCCTAAGGGGTAATGAAGCGAACCTTCGAAGGGTCACTCTCGTCTTACTTAAAGACATAATCCCTCCAAGCAGTCACGTGGGGTTGGGCCTTTTTCTTATCTCTTCGTTGGTTCAGATAGTGATGGATCACCACTTCTTTGAAAACCTTCACCTTTACGGGGTCCTTCTCCTCCAAGGCAGAGAGTTCCCCATTCGTCGGGAAGTACTCTTCATATGGTTCAGACCCCTAAGGGAGATTTTGAGACCTCATACATCTCATGAAGTGCTAATCTCAATTCCCCTCCTGGTATGCAAAATGTTTTGGTACGAGGATTGTACAGCTCCATGCGGGTAAGAAATATGTGCCAGTTTATCTCTATGCCTGCCTGAGTGGCACGGATAGTAGCTGTCAGGTCAATCTCCCTTAGTTCATTTTTAAACTTTGACAAAATCCAAAGCGTCAGGTCATCCCACTTCGGCACATGATGACACCAACCCTCAACCCGAAACTCTCCTATCGGGTACGAGATCTTTGCCGCCAATATACAATTGACGAAAGTTGTAGTTTCCCTTTCCAAAAATTTTAAAATATTTTTTAGTTATTTATTTGATTTAAATGGTGATTTTTACAATTTTATAAATAATTATTTAGTTAATTATTACGGTAGATGACTTTAGCCATGGTTGAGTTTTGAAGTATCAGACGACTAGGAATCGTGGCACGGATAACGCAGTGGCGTGCCTTGACTAGTGTATTAGCCATGCCAGGGAAGGCTGAGCCATAGTGACGTCCTAACTAGGAAAACCAGGTCAAGTTGTGACTTAACCCTTACCGAAGATTCTATTTATTATTTAATTATATTATTGAGTTTTAGAGAACCAGGTTGTACCGAACCTGTCCAGATTGAGCCCAAGTCAAATCCAGCCCATGTGGGCATGTAGTGGGACCAAATACGGCCTTGTAGACATGTTTGGTAGGTGCAAATATTTTGCGTATATTTTTAGGAATTGATAATTATTTTCTAAATATTTGTTATATGTACATTATAGGTATTATTATTATTAAATAATGTTTTACAAATTTTGTATGATCTTCTAAAATCAGATAAGTAGTGTGCGCCTTGTATCCATCAAAAAATAACAATCAGCCTATTATTAATTGCCATTAGGATTATTATTTATTTTTATTTTTATTTTATTGGGATTGTTATTTAATATTATTATTTTATTGTTTATATTTAATGGTTATATTTAATTGTTATATTAAATTGTTATCATGTGATTTATAATTTATGTATGAATATAATATATAAAATATGTGTACGTGCATATATATATATATATATATATATATATATATATATATATATATATATATATATATATATATATATATATATATTTTATATATATATATATATATATATATATATATATATGTGTGTGTATGAATATATATATTAGATATATGTGTATGTTTATGTATATATAAATATACGAAAGTATACGTGTGTGTATGTACATAGATATATATATGTATATATATACATATATATGTATGGTGATAATAATAAAGGAAAGAAATAAACAAAAGAATAAGAATAAGAAGCAATAGCAGCTGTTACCAAGACATTACACCCGAGCAGTTAAACCCAGGTGCACCCAGCACAGCCCCCGTGCCAAACTCCCAGCCCAGCGAGTCCAAACATCCAAACACCCATCTGTGCTCGGTTTAACCTGAGAACTATATATATAAATCATTATATCGATTGATCGGAAAGGAAAGAAAACGCGACAGCAGCAACGAAAATCCTAGCCTAACCATCGCGCCGATACTCCACGACCTCCCCGAAGCCTGGGCAGCGCCCCTTGACCACGCACCGCCGCTTGAAGTCGCCGAACGACGGGGGAATCCCGCGCGCGCAGCCAAGCCAACAGCAGCAGCAGTAATGATATGGCAGCAACAAAACTTCGTGGTATGATTTCTTTCCGATCGTTTAACAAAATTCAATTTCGTAAAATCCTACGTGAACCCAATATAACCCTCTTCCCAATCCATGAATAAGTTTACGACGAGGAGTAATATTTTGGTCGAGAAATCGAACCCAACATCCCAAAAAACTTGTAAAAACAGATCTTATGAACGACCCGATACCCTGTTTTAGAAGAGAAATTCTGAGCAATAATATATTAGAGTATTTCAAAAACTATTTAAACACAATTTTAGACAACATATACGGCAGTAAAAGCCTTTTTATGGAATCTAATTTCATTAAGTAGATTAGAAGTTATTTGATTCTAAAGTTTGGAAAAAATCGGTTTTTTGGAATAACAAAAATCTAGAAAACTCATCCACATGACGTGCGTTCCGCCAATCCGGGCGACGTGGTCGCGAACCAAAAGCATCAAAAGGTGAGTAACGTCTTTGTGGTCGTGTGGGCTTTGACGGAATTCAAATTGGTCGCGTGACTAATTTGATCCGTATCCGTCAAAATTCACCGTATCGACCTCTGTGCAAATTCTCTAATTACTTTGTGCACGCTCGTCAGATCGAGACGAAACTTGTGCCAACAGGACCGTATCATTTTTTTGGTACTGTATGCTATGTTTGGTCCAATTCTGAGACAGCTGAATCGGAACATCGTTTTACGGGCCCCACGGTCCGACTCAACGGGCAATTTTGTGCACGGTCTGCCGAAATCCAACTTTGGACATACGGTTGGGTTCATATCGAAAAATTGGACCTGTTGACATATAGTTTGACGACTTTAGAGACTGTTGACTCTGGCACACTTTTCGGTGCAAAGCGGGTCCAATGACGGACACCGTTTTGACCCAAAATTACCGTTTTGCCCCTGTGTCCAGAATTGGACTTAAGGACAGGCAATCCTAGCTAATTTGACTATTCTGAGAATATTGGTAATGTTTATTTCAGTATCTGGAGACTTCTGCATGTGTTGACTGATTGTGGCCTATTGAGTGGTACAGTATTATTGGTTTTACCAGCTAAGGACCTTAGGCAAGGGCACTTTCTGATTGCTTTCGATTCATAGTAGTTTTCTTATTTCATGTCTATACATATATCTTGCTACTTGTCGACACGCTCGTCACACGGAGTAGTCGAAAGGGAAAATATCTTAGTAGACATGTGAACTATCCAGAACTATTCCATGAGTCTATTCTTGAATAATAGCCGCTGCACACGACACGTGTAGTGTACCGGATTTATCCCCTAGACGTTCACATGTCGAAAAGGATATTTCATACCACCTAGGTAGATGTCTTTTATTTTTTCCTTTTTATCTCCACCGTGCCATGTCATCAGTTACTTTCTAGCTTTCATATTCCATATGTTATTTTTATGTCTATTCTATTGTATTTTCGTATTGCCGTCGGTTTATGTACTTGTTCCATTCCTGACTGGAAACCAATATTTTTTCAGGTTTAGACGCGATCACTCTTAGCACTGGGAAGACATGGGTATGCTGAGGCCGACCTAGATAGTGGAACTAGTTGTTATTTTCATTAAATTGTGAGAACTTTGTATTTTCCTTTAAATATAAACCTTATAAATGTTGTAATAAACTTAGAAATGTGAATGAGCAGCAAATATTATATTTTATGATTTTGAGCATTTATTTCTTGCGGACTTGACAGCGTTCTACCGCCGACTCTGCGGCGTTGGCTGGCTTGGACAGTCTCGTATCCGAAAAGCGGGTACAGATCGTGACAAGTTTTTGTGGTGGCCCATGCAGGTCAGTTTTCGTAAAAGATTGTGAACTCATGATGGTACGTTAGTCGTACTATTGCGAGCCTGCGCCCAGGAAATTCTCATTCACAATTAGGATTAAAGTGATTTAAGAGAATGACTAGGAATAGGAGTCCCTCATTAAATTGATTATTGGGTAGTTAAGGATAAGGCCATGCAATTTAGATAAGGGTTCATTAAATTTAGATAACCTGCCAGATCTCTATATATACACTTTTACTTTTGATATGACGATATGATCCGATGTGGATATACTATTCACTTGGTAAATTAGGCTTACTTAGAATTAAGGCTTTGATCTTGGTGAACTGTTTAATTTTTCTTTCGCTTTATTAGATGTAAATCTTATATCATAAGTTAGAATTGTCTATTTTAAATTCTCTTTTATTGTAAGGAGTTAGTTTATAATTTTTGATTCTGTTATTCGTGTACGAATCTCGAGTTAGATTTTGATTCTCACAAAACTCGAACTATTTATTCCTCCTTTCAAAAATCTCGCATATTTATATTTTGACTCTCTTGACCAATGCTGCTATTACAGCTTAGTGTTTGCAAGCTTACTCTTTTATCGAGCTTGATTCAAGACATATGTTTATTGGGGACGTCCGCTAACATATTTTCTAATCAGAATCAGTGTATTGCGGTCTGATCAACCATGATGCATTTGGTTCGCTCTTCATCTAATTACCCTACGTGGATTAAGATGTATCTGTCTCTAGGATACTCATCCGCGACTGCTTTGACAATTCTTCTTGAATTATACATTCGCCCTTGAATCATGCAATTGTATTCAGTGATATCTTCTTGAACTCTTCATTGTTTTTGACTTTCACTGATTGGAAAGATGAAAGCTCGTAATTGATTGATAGATACAGGGTATTCCCATGGCTATGATAGTTGCATACGCAATTGTAACTACCATCGGCCAGTCCTGTGACTAGAACCTTGCCTTAAGTTACTCGTCCTCTCTGCGACCCTAAACCTACTATCATGATCTTCTGGTCATTGGAGTCCGAGAATGATTAGGATCTTTCCCCTTGACCAAATGCCAACCTAGGAGACTATCTATTCTCAAGAGACCAATTGTTGTGAGCCTCTAATTATTTGTTGAAGCTTGCTTTAACTAGAACCCTTGTGACACTAGTCCGGCAGGTTTGACCCCAAAAGAAATTCACGACTCAGTTGTTAGAAATCTTTTCATATGATGTGCCTTAGAGTTGGTTACCCCGTCGACAACTCATGTATACTGTGGATGAGTAGGTCATTCTATTTTATTGACCATGTGTCCTTGCACACGCACTCGTTTTCTATTTATTAAGGAACGATCCTTGACTTAACTTATACCAACCGTATCCGTTACGCCGTGCCTTATACTTTATTAATAAGAGTCGAGGTAAAAATTCGGACTTTGGAGTTTTTCTAACCCCATCATTCCTAAAACCGTGTCCTAACTTCTAAGGTGGGTAGACTGTAAGCCTTCTCAATTCTGGGGTATACGAAGATTACCGATTGACTAGAATGATTTTCCACTAGGATGATAATTAGTGCCCCATGGACTCCCACTTTCCATTTAGATCATTTTGTGTCCCCGGCTGTGTCATTAATATTCGGAGCACGAGACCAACTTTTACCTTCCAACAGACTTCATATGCAAGATCTAGACGAGTCCACCTTCATCTAGGTATATCATGTCCCACTCAAACCCATCCCCTTGTTCCCTATTTTTATGGCATGACTTTTAGGTTAAAAGGACTAGCTATAACCCTTACCACAATACCGGTATACTTCCTGACTTCCACTATAGCCTCAACCTTGACTCACTTCCTTCGACCCAATATGTGGTGGTGATCTACTCGAAGCCCACTACGCACATGCCACTAGTGTGCCACTTGATAGAGGCCTCTTGTGCTACTTAAACACAAAAGTTACTAAAGGCATATTTTGAGCTTTAGAGATCTAGCTAACCAACCTGACTAGCAACTAGCTCAACCACTTGAGTGGAAACCTATTCTAAGTTACCCTAACCTGATAGACATAGTTTTATCTTGGGATCTTGTTCAGTCAATATAGATTGAAATCCAAGGTCCATCCAACCAACGAGTGATACCCAAATAGGAAACCCATTAAGACCCGGTAAAACCCATCCAGGCATATCACCATATTTGGACGATAAAACCAAACTAGTTGAGATAAGTCCCTATACCCATTATGTAGGCTCCACCTCTTAGAATATGAAGCCATTCGTAACCCTTATTCCATCTACCTGGAAGTCATGATACGATCTTGTATTGCATTTATACTCTTTGCCCGTGTGTTTAGATAACCTTTAAGACCACAATCTTGATTTCTCAAATTCTATTATATTTTGGAACCTTGTTTAGGATTTCGTGAATAAAACTTTTGTATTGCGCAGATTGCAAGTCCTCCTAAAGAACGAATGATTCTTAGATTTAGCAAGTGACTGGACTAGAGTAGCTCAATTTTGCAAATAAGGCAGTGGTTCATAAACTCCCTTTCTATCTGAAACATTGGATACTCTCTACCACTCTTGAAACATTATATTTGCCCTTGATAATTCTTCCATATCTTCATGTCCTTCCTATTTCAGAGCGACGAAAAGTCATGCCCATTAGAAGTTACCAATATTTCTTAGCTATTTGTGTAAAATTATTGCTTGTTAAATTTTGGGTTGCTTGATAGATACGAGAGGATTATAGATACCATATGCCTAGATATTTGTTGGTGGGATTGTTAAACAACCAGTTAGAAGATTTTAATGATTTTAGTTTGAGGAGTAGTGTGACCAAAGGTGGGTAGAAGTTCTCAAGTATTCGGAGTGATGAAATGACTAAAGAATGCTACAAAGTATTTTGAGAGATTAAATTTGAGGATATCACGGTAATAGTAGACTTTGATTTTTAAGGAATAGTTACGAATTAGAATTTCGAGGACGAAATTATTTTTAAGGTGGGTAGATTTGTAGCTTCCCTTCCCGAAAATTTTGAAATATTTTTTAGATACTTATTTGATTTAAATGGTGATTTTTAGGATTTTATAAATAATTATTTAGTTAATTATTACGGTAGATGACTTTAGCCATGGTTGAGTTTTGAAGTATCAGACGACTAGGAATCGTGGCACGGATAACGCAGTGGCGTGCCTTGACTAGTGTATTAGCCATACCAGGAAAGGCCGAGCCATAGTGACGTCCTAACTAGAAAAACTAGGTCAAGTTGCGACTTAACTCTTACCGAAGATTCTATTTATTATTTAATTATATTATTGAGTTTTGGAGAACCAGGTTGTACCGAACCTGTCCAGATTGAGCCCAAGTCAAATCCAGCCCATGTAGACATGTAGTGGGACCAAATACGGCCTTGTAGACATGTTTGGTAGGTGCAAATATCATGCGTATATTTTAGGAATTGATATTTATTTTCTAATTATTTGTTATATGTACATTACAGGTATTATTATTATTATTATTAAATAATGTTTTACAAATTTTGTATGATCTTCTAAAATCAGATAAGTAGTGTGCGCGTTGTATCCATCAAAAAATGACAATCAACCTATTATTAATTGCCATTAGGATTATTATTTTTTATTATTTTTATTTTATTGGGATTGTTAATTAATATTTTTATTTTATTGGTTATATTTAATGGTTATATTAAATTGTTATCATGTGATTTATAATTTATGTATGAATATAATATATTAAATATGTGTACGTGTATATATATATATATATATATATATATATATATATATATATATATATATATATATATTATATATATTATATATATATATATTATATATATATATATATATATATATATTAAATATATGTATGTGTATGAATATATGAATATATATATTAGATATATGAGTATGTTTATGTATATATAAATATACGAAAGTATACGTGTGTGTATATACATAGATATATATATATGTATATATATACATATATATATGTATGGTGATAATAATGAAGGAAAGAAATAAACAAAAGAATAAGAAAAAGAAGCAATAGCAGCTGTTACCAGCCCATTACACCCGAGCAGTTAAACCCAGGTGCACCCAGCACAGCCTACGTGCCAAACTCCCAGCCCAGCGAGTCCAAACATCCAAACACCCATCTGCGCTCGATTTAACCTGAGAACTATATATATAAATCATTATATCGATCGATCGGAAAGGAAAAAAAATGCGACAGCAGCAACGAAAACCCTAGCCTAACCATCGCGCCGATACTCCACGACCTCCCCGAAGCCTGGACGGCGCCCCTCGACCACGCGCCACCGCGTGAAGTCGCCGGACGGCGGGGGAATCCTGCACGCGCGCCGCCAAGCCGACAACAGCAACAGTAATAATATGGCAGCAACACAACTTCGTGGTATGATTTCTTTCCGATCGTTTAACGAAATTCAATTCCGTAAAACCCTACGTGAACCCAATATAACCCTCTTCCCAATCCATGAATTAGTTTACGACGAGGAGTAATATTTTGGTCGATAAATCGAACCCAACATCGCAAAAAACCTGTAAAAACATATCTTCTGAGCAATATATTAGAGTATTTCAAAAACTATTAAACACAATTTTAGAAAACAAATACGGCAGTAAAACCCTTTTTATGGAATCTGATTTTATTGAGTAGATTAGAAGTTATTTGATTCTAAACTTTGGAAATAACCAGTTTTTCGGAATAACAAAAAACTAGAAAACTCATCCACACGACGTGCGTCCCGCCAATTCGGGCGATGTGGTCACGAACCGAAAGCATCAAAAGGTGAGTAACGTCTTTGTGGTCGTGTAGGTTTTGACGGAATTCAAATTGGTCGCGTGTGCGCGACGAATTTGATCCGTATCCGTCGAAATTTATCGTATCGGCCTCTGTGCAAATTCCCCAATTACTTTGTGCACGCTCGTCAGATCGAGACGAAACTTGTGCCAACAGAACCATATCATTTTTCTGGTCCTGTATGCCAAGTTTGGTCCAATTCTGAGACAGTTGAATCGGAACGCCGTTTTGCGGGCCCCACGGTCCGACTCAACGGGCGATTTTGTGCACGGCCCGCCGAAATCCAACTTTGGACATACATTGGGTTCGTATCAAAAAACTGGACCTGTTTACATATAGTTTGATGACTTTAGAGACCGTTGACTCTAGCACGCTTTTCGATACAAAGCGGGTCTAACGGCGACACCGTTTTAACCCGAAATTATCGTTTTGCCCCTGTGTCCAGAATTGGACTTAAGGACAGGCAAACCTAGCTAATTTGACTATTCTGAGAATGTTGGTAATATTTATTTTAGTATCTGGAGACTTCTGCATGTGTTGACTGATTGTGGCCCATTGAGTGGTACAGTATTATTGGTTTCACCAACTAAGGACCTCAGGCAAGTGCACTTTCTGATTGCTTTCGATTCATAGTAGTTTTCTCCTTTCATGTCTATAAATATATCTTGCTGCTTGTTGACACGCTCGTCACACGGAGTAGTCGGGAGAGAAAATATCTTAGTAGATATCACGCCCCAGATCCAGAATACTGGAGAGCGGGGGCGTACATAGCCAGCTACGTATATTGAAGTGCAACCCACCTCGCTATACGGTCACGGCTGTCTAGATACATGAGGGTTTAACTATAAGCCAACAGTCTCTTATGGTCATGAACAAGCCTATTGTCTCAATCTCAAGAAAGCAATAATAGTTACAAGATGTCAGAGCACCAAATATATAATAGCAAGGCGTCCCATACATTACATATTGGATGATCATGAAGCTAGTCGTAAAAATGTCAAGACTAGCAAGAGTTCAGTCGTACATGATCAACCCTAGGATATGTCAATCATGTTATAGCCCGTAGGCAGACAGTAAGTAAAGATGCAATACGAGCTAACACGTGCTCGCCGGCTAAACGCCTCAAAAAAATAATTTTACAATAAAGTGGAAGGACAAAAAGAAACCCACTCGTTGCCAGGATTACGCCTGGTGGTCACCATCTGGCTGGAGGACAGGTGGATCCTCTGGTACTGCTCTGATATCTGGCCACACAAAACCAGCTGGGTCAGACCCCAGAAAGAGCAAGTACCACAAAGGAGGCTTCACTTAGGGACTAAAACCAACATATCACAACAGAATTTTAAAGATAATAAATAAAGTACTGATAATAATAAAGATAACAACAGTAAACTGAGTACGAGGAAACCATTCAAGTAGCCAGGTCACAACCCTTAAACCAAACAAGGACCGGGGTTGCAGTCCTTCACCTGAATAGAAATCCGTCTCAAATACTATTAGTACAGTGAAGACAATAAAGGAAGAGAGGACACAGAACTGCTCCGGGAGCCAGGTTACAACCCTTAAACTAAACAAGGATCGGGGTTGTAACTCTTCGCCTGAACAGAACTGGACCTCCGATCTTTATTGCTAAGGCCAGTATAAATAATCATGGTATTAAGGTAAGGTAAAACATGACGAACATGGCATAGGGTTTCAATAAGACAATAAACGAAGAAAGGACACAGAACTGCTCCGGGAGCCAGGTTACAACCCTTAAACCAAACAAGGACCGGGGTTGTAACCCTTCGCCTGAACAGAATTGGACCCCTGATCGTTATTGTTAAGACAAGCACAATTAATCATGTCATGTCACAATCTTGCACATGATCAGGATAAGACTAAGCAGGAATAAACTCCATCCAATCAATCACGGCCAATCCAGAGTACGGCTTTGTACTTTTAACTATCTAGGGTTATCACAGGCCAAGTTATTAGCAAGATGCAATGAGATTATCCCAACAGCCACAAGCCCTGCAGACCATCCGGTTATACGGGTCGAATGTCCGTTCGAAGAATGCAACACGTGACTGTGTGCTGGAAATGTGCCCTACTCATCGGTAGGCTACAAGTCCACTTAATGCGCCCAGATAACAGGATTGCCTGTAGCTGGGAATCTCTTCATGTCTACTGAATTATTCTAATTTATTAGCCTTAGTCAATTACTGTAGGTATCCCTGACCGTGGTACTCAGTGATCCCTATCCTAGACATGATGCAAGACAGTACTGGTTTATTTTGTAGAAACACAATCATCTACGATGTCCAGGCCATTCAATTCTGTCACGACATGCTAGCCGTCGCAACCGCATTTGAGATATATATCATGTTAAATTCACTGTCAAGAGTACGCCACGACGGGTTACTATCATGTCATGTCATTATTTAAAATTAACATTTAACCTGGTATAAGCGTGTATGCAATAACTAAATATAAACAGGGTATAAGAGTTATGGAGGAATCATGCGGCTCAGGAAGACGGGGCATAACTTCCATATACAAACTTAAAATGAGGTGCTCCAGAGATATTCGGAAAGGCAAGACAAAGATCTAAAACTTCTATGTTTTAAGTTTTTCGAAATTCTGGCTAGAAAATAGCTTAACTTAGCAAAAACTGTCATTCTGTGCACTTTTTACGCCAAAAATTCAATTCTGCGTAAAATACGCAAAAGGGGAGGGTTCCAGCGTAAAATTTTACATTCTGGGTACCATCCAGCGTAAAATACGCAATTTCAAGCTTCTCTGCGTAAAATTCCAAATTTTGGGTACCATAGAGCGTAAAATATGCTATTTCAGGGTTTCCTGCGTAAAATCTTACATTATGGATGATATCCAGCGTAAAATACGCAATTCCAGGGTCTCTAGCGTAAAATCTTACATTCTGGATGATATCTGTAACACCCTGTTTCTGAAAATTGGGGATTTTTGAAAAATTATTATTTTTATTATTTATTAGTGGTATTTTAGTCATGGTATGATTTTCTGGTGATTTTAGTTAAGTTAAACCAATTCTAAAGTCATGCTAAGTCATGACTTATGACTTTGTGACTTTGTTAGTAAACCTTAGTGTAAACCCTAGTTTCTCTAACCTAGAAGTTGCCATGACCATGAGAACTTGACCATAGGCTTAGAATATCATTTTAGTGATTTTTAGCCTAAGGGGTATTTTGGTAATTTTCTAAGAATTAAGTAGGATTAGTGAGATTTTACTACTCATGGACTTTTGATTAGTGACTTGATAATCCCTAACCTAGTTACCCTAATCTAGAGGTTAGTTCCTAACCTAGAATGACTAGGGATTAGATATTATCATTTGGTCAAAGCTATACAAATATCTAGATATTTACTTATTGATATTTTGCTTGATTTATGCAAAATATCTTAAAACCTTTACCAAAGTCCTTGCCTTAACCTAGAAGCAAGCTTTGAACCCCCCCCCCCTGCCTTGTGGCCGGCCAAGACACCCCCTTGCCACCCCCATTCCTATAAAACTAACACTTAGAATTATTTCCAAGTTTCATGACAAAACAAAACCAAGAAAAACCTAGAAATCCCATTCCTTCAAACCTCCACAACTTGGCCATTTTTGATCCAAATCACCTCTAGTTTTCTCCATTAGGTCACCTACAATCTAAGGGAGCCTAGGGAAGTGAGCTACTCAAGTTTCACCAAGGAAGGACAAGTTGAGGCTATTGGATGTACACCCTCATTTAGTGGAAACTCAAGACTTTGCACACATAGAGGTAAATATATCTAAACCTAGTTAATATACTATTTTTTTCTTCATTATTGCATGCATATAGTTATAATATAGCTGTGGGTAAGGTTTGGTAAAATCTAGGAATTGTTTGGTGTCGTATCGGACACGTATCCTATTGTCAACACATTGAAATTTAGTGTAAATTACACACTGTCTTAGTATAAATTTACTCACTGTTTTCTAAATCTTTTTGAACCAAAACCTAGCCTAGCTAACCCTAACCCTAACCTTGTGTCACTGAGCACGTATTGGTTTGTGTCGTGTCCAAAATTGGACACAACAGCTCTCAGTTTACACTGCTTAGACACTGCACAGTGCACATGAAATGTGCCCTGCTACCACAGTGTCCAAACACACTCTACACGCCACTTGGACACGTCAAACTTGACACACGACACGGGGCAATGACTGACAGGTCATCCCCAAAGTTTAGGATGACCTCGTGTCGTGTCGGACACGGAATCGTCCCCGCTAGGGTCGTTCAGTGCACAGTGTACACACACAGACACTCGACTTTGAGCGTGTCGTGTCCACTCTACACGACACGTGGACACTTCGTACTGACACGAGCACGTAGCCCTATACGTGGCGTACACGTGGACACGAGCACGTGGTGCTTCGTGTCTTGTGTCGCATGTACGACGCGTGTAACCGCGTGCACGACGCGGTCTGAACGTGTGTGAAACCCCTTCTGATACGCACCTAGAACTCGGACACGACACGGTTTGGATACGTGTCAGGGTGTCTAAACCCTAGCCCTAGACCTAGTCGACACGTGTGTACAACCATGAGACGTGTCGTGTCTCGTGGTGTGTCCACGAGCTCGTGGAACGTGTGCACGACACAGTAGGTGTCTGTGTATATAGGATTTACCCGATTGGGTTTATATTAGTGTGGACACGTTGTGTCGTGTCGTGACCATGTTTCAGGCACCCTAGACACTAGAGGACACTAGGGGCTAGTATTACCAACCTAGGGATTTGAGCCATAGCTCGGTTTCGTATGAGTTTTTGGGTTTACCTACTTTCAAATGAACAGTTCCAGTTTCCAGATTTTGTATTGTTTCCAGTTTTCTAAAAACGAAATTCAAATCTATTTTTGATATAAATTATACATGTATTTATATGTTTTTAGTATATAATTATGTAGTACATATGTATGTGTGAGTGTGGGTGAGATTTGGGGTTAAATGGTTGTGTATTTAGGTAGTTGTATGTATATACATATGTATGTATATATGTAGGCTGTGTGTGTGTGTGTTTGGGGCTGGATTTTGGTTCCAGTAATCCTGGAACCCCTCCTTGCTGTGCAGTGACTCTTCTCTCCCTCTCTCACTGTCTCTCTCTCATTCTCAGTCTCTCATTCTGTCTCTCTCTTTCCCTTTGTCTCTCTCTATATATAGTAATATATATAAGTTATATATATAAATATGTATATATATATATATTGATATATATATATATATATATTGTATTAGATTATACATGGTATTATGTATATATATATGTGAGTGTGGGTTGTATTATATAGAGTATTACATATTGGTATTGGGTAGTAGATAGATAGTGTATGTCTATATATATAGATATATATATATATAGTATGACTTCTAGTATAGGTTTATATAGAAACCTAAATACTAGCCTATGGCCAAGATTATTAGCCTATGGTTTGGGGCTAACCCTAATGGACTAAAACCCAACTTGTTGACCCTTGTTGACTAAGGGTTGACCAAAGTCAACCTTAAGTCAAGGTTGACCTAGTTAACCTAAAAATGACTAGTTTAACTAGTCTGACCTAATTACCTTATTGACTGGTCCTTGTTTGACCTAATTACCTTACTGACTGGTCTTTGTTTGACCCAAAACCTTAGTTGGTCTAAGTTTGACCTAGACTTGACCCAGATTGATCATGTTGACTAGTATTTGACTTGTTTGACCTTGTTTGACTCTATTTGACTTAGTATGACTTCCTGTGACCTAGTTTAACTATTAGAGTTGACCCAGAGTTGACTTTTGACCAGATTGACCTAGAATCATGTAGTATGCATTGTACACTCTATTTTTACCATTGTGGATACATTGTGACTTGTATTGCTCTGATTAGGAGCCATACACCTCTCCTCAGACAGTATATCTTCTTCAGACATTCAGTTATCAGGCGAGTACATTCTCTGACCGTTTCATATTTGCCAGGATTTATATTCTTACTCTAGATTACTTTACTTGATGCTGACACGATTGTTATCACGGATTGGTACTATATGGATCTTTTCATGAGATGTTATCCCCTTCGGGAGCATCAGATACAGCATGTTTGTGCTTTTCACTATCATCATGTATCTCTATGCTTTCATAGATTCACGAATCGCTTGTGACTCATGTACTCTCATGATTCACAGAGCCTCTCATGAATCTCCCATTTATGGGCTTACCACGAATCTTAACATAACCTGAATGGATCCTTGTGTATTGATTGGGGATGGGGGAGTGGAAATAGTCATGTGGATATTACCCCAGTAGCTGTAGTCATGAATCACTTCTAGCTGTAATCATGAATCTCCTATACCATTTCACATGTCTATATTTTACTCTGACTCACTAGACACTGCTAGTTCTCTATATACAGTAGATATTTCCTTTACAGCTATCTCTTTTGCTACATGTATCTTCCTTCAGCAGTTCCTGTATTTTACTCTATTGCATGCTTTATATCTCCTATCATTCTATGCACTGCGTGAGATGTATTGTGCTCGTTCCCGTCCTGATTGGACCTGTTGAAAATATTACAGAGGATGAGGAGGAGGCCCTGGTGTCTACCTATTATGGAGCAGGACTAGATGATACTTATGTTGTGGACCCTCAGCAGGATCCACCTGCAGCTGAGGATGTTGTTCCAGTAGTCTAGACCAGTTTAGCCTAGGCAGTCTTTTCTATATTTACTTTTGTCTCACATCTGAGTTGTATTTTGAGATGTTGAGTTATGTATAGACTCTTAGTCTTGTATTATGAGTTGACATTCTGGATGTTATGTATCTTAGACACTTAGTCTTATTTCATCTATGCTATGGTTCTCTTTGAGTTACTATCTATCTTCTGTCTTTCGTTCTTCTACCCTAGATGTGATTGAGATGTATATTGTTATGTCACCTCCATTCGGAGAGTATAAACTGTACAGGTACTTTGGTATTGTTAGATGATTGACCTAGGACAGCGTTCTACCGCCGACACTGCGGCGTAGGCTGGGCGTTGTTACGTTCTCGTACCCTAACAGTGGGTGCGGGTCGTGACAATATCCAGCGTAAAATATGCAATTTCAGGGTCCCTAGCGTAAAATCTTACATTCTGGATGATATCCAGCGTAAAATACGCAATTCCAGGGTCCATATCATAAAATCTTACATTCTGGATGATATCCAGCGTAAAATACGGAATTCCATGGTCCCTAGCGTAAAATCTCACTCAGCCGACATAAAAAATCCAGAAAACTTGTTTTGGCCATAAAATCTTCATTTTAACTCAAAATGAGGTGAATCAAAAACCAAATTCATACAAAATTTCATGCTCTTGCTCATGGAACTATTAGTTTTCGAAAATAACAAGTTTTAGTACATCAAAACCAAGAAAACACCATGAACTAAAAGTTATAAAGTAGATCTAGAAGAATCTATCCATCAAAATTAAAAACACCAAGTTCTTAAGAGGCTTATAATCATGTAAAGAAGAGAATAGAACAATAAAACTTGAGATCCATCATGAAGCAAGTTGCACTTGCCTAGGGCTCTTGGGTGTAGGTGGAGAGTAACGGTGAGGAAGAAGAAGAGTAAATGAGGAGAGAAAAAGAGTGTTGGGTTAATAAATGAAGATAATGGTGGTAGGTAAGGGTTCTCCACTTGGTGTATGATGAACCAATAGCAACCCAAGCTGAACCAAGCCAACCCAAACAAGCCGAACCAAGCCAGGAGACATGCAATATGAGTCAGATACGTATACGTATTCCAAAATACGTAATTACGAACTATGGTCATCACAACTCTACCCACCTTAAAAGAATTCCGTCCTCAGAATTTAATTAAGAGGCTAGAGAGGCAATGACAAGCTATATTCAAGCAATCTACCATACAATCATTCATTTCAAGCAAGGAATCTAGAGCGTCAGGCATAAGAAAGACATTATACCTTACGAGTCAAACAGGTCAGGATATCGCGATCGGATATCATCCTCATGCTCCCACGTTGACTCACCCAAGGAGTGATGACCCCAAGCAACACGGACTAACTTGATAGTCTTGTTCTTGAGTATCTTCTCTCTTTGGTCCAATATGGATACGGGCCTCTCCTCATACGAAAGGTTGGTATCAACAACCAATTTTGAATGATCCAGGATGGGGCTCGGGTCCGGGATATACCGTCGTAGTTGGGATACATAGAACACATCATGCACCTCACTCAGAGACGACGGAATTGCGAGACAATAGGACACATGTCCTACTCGCTCCAGGATATCGAACGACCCTATATACCTAGGACTAAGCTTTCCCCGTACGTCGAAACGAATGACGCCACGGTTAGACGAGATCCTAAGGAATACATGGTCGCCGACAGAAAATTCAAGAGGACGTCGATGAGAATCGGCCCAATGGCACTGAAGATCTTGTGCAACGCGAAGATGATCAACTCTCCTGACCACCTCAACTGTTTGAGTGATCAACTCAGGACTAAGCATCTGCCTTTCTCCAACATCATCCTATGCTAGTGGGGATCTGCAATTCCTAACATACAGTGCCTCAAACGGTGCCATCTGGATGCTAGCTTGGAAACTGTTGTTGTACGAGAACTCCACCAGGTGCAGATGATCTTCCCACGAACCGCCAAAGTCGAGTGTACAAGATCTCAACATATCTTCGAGAGTCTGGATCGTGCGTTCTGACTGGCCATCTGTCTGTGGGTGATATGCTGAGCTGAACTGGAGGTGAGTTCCCAAACTCTTTTACAGACTACGCCAAAAGTGCGAGGTAAACCTCGAATCTCTGTCCGAGGTGATACTGATTGGTACTCCGTGCACTCTGGCAATCTGCCGAAGATACAACTTCGCTAGCTGAGCCGTCGACAGACCAACTCTGAATGGAAGAAAGTGAGCCACCTTCGTGAGCCTGTCAACTATCACCTAGATAGCATCTCTACCAGCTGGGGATCTAGGCAATCCAGTCACAAAATCCATAGTTATATGCTCCCACTTCCATTCTGGAATTGGCAAGGGCTAAAGTAGTCCAGCTGGCCTCTGATGTTCATCTCAGAAGAGAAGATGGCTTTCCCCGAGCCGACCGACGAAGCGTCGCATTGAGTTGTTGCCATCTCAGAAGAGAAGATGGCTTTCCCCAGCAGAGTCGCCAATTTGTTTTCCATAAATAAATTCACTTTATTTATTGTATATCTGGGAAAATTATAACTGTAGGAATCCGATCTAGAAGACGATCGCTTTATCCCTTGGACGATACAAAGAAGAAAAGCTCTCAAAAATGCAACAGCAATTTAGATATATATGTATCTGTACAATGAATGAGAAAAAAACTCTATTTATAGAGTCAAAAATAACTAAAAAAGATAACTGTCTTCACAGCCTCTGCCTAGTTGAAAATCACGCAGGATTTAACATACGCAGAGTTGTGAGCAGTTACTGGACGTGGCCTGTAACTGTTGGACACATGGCAATCGTGCATGAGTCGTGTGCAAGTTACAGGACACGCAGGCGAGAGATCAGTGGCATGGCTGCCACGTACTCCAATTTGATAAAATCCACGCAGGCTCGTTGAGGACGAAATCCACGCAGACTCGGGTCAGAAAGCTTCAAAATCTACGCAAACTTGGGGCAAGAAGCTTCAGGATCCACGCAGACTTAGGGCAAAAAGCTTCAAAATCCATACAGACTTGAGGGAGAAAACTTCAGAATCCATACAAACTTTGAGACAGAAAGCTCAAAATATACGCAGACTTGAGGAAAGAACATAATCCACGCTCGATTGAGGCAAGACTGCCAGCTGTCTTGATTCGACGTGCCTCGACTGACACAAAATCCCTGACAGTGATTACTTTGTCAGTCGCATTAAATGACAAGAAGCTCTTTTGGTATGCCAATTTGATGAAGGCTGAGTCTTGTTGAAGAAGATTTCGAAAGTCACGCAATAGTCGGCTGTGATCTCTCGAGTTCTGTGCATACGTGGCATACGAGGAGACATTCTTCGACTGTCGTGCTGTCAGTTATGATGAAATTTCTGACAAATGATGAGCTGTCACTAGCGTGATTTTTAAACATTTGTCCTGGTCACTTCTGCGTGACTTTGAGACTCAGTTCTGATCAACTCAGCGTGACTATCATTTTTTAGGCCTATAAAACCCCCTTCAAAGTTTTCAAAAAATGATAAATTATTTCGAAATACTTTGAAATTAAGGTGATAAAATGAACTCAGTCACGCTGAGATGACTTTAAAGAGATATTTATTCCTGAATGATTGGACTATTGGGATTCTGTGCAGTTAGGATCCCGTATCAAGCTCCTAAATCGAGATAAATCATGATGGACCATTTGGAATTCTTCATAAGCCTATAAATAAGCCATAGATTACTTCTTTCCTTCTTTACTTGCATTTGAAAGAGAGAACCCACAGAAGAGAACTTCATCTTCTCCGACAAACTCCTTCCTCCCCGACTTCTTCTTACCCTTTTTCAGCAGCAATGGCTCCCAAAAAAGCTGATGCTCAGGCTAAGGGAAAAGCCCCTGCGACTTCGTCGCGTGCTACAACTGACAAACTTCCTCGACAGGAAGTCCTGCAAGCTCCTATGCATCGTAAGTGATGGGAGAACACGGACTGTTGAAGACGACTTTGATGAAGATGAACTCCACATATAATTTTTTAGGATCTTAAGATAATAAACTTCAGAAATATATCCCCCTTTTTAGGGCAAAGGATATTAATAAAGTATGCCCCCCTTTTTAGGGTCGGCCATACTTCACATCTTCGTGTTTACGAAGCTCTGTGTTCTACGCAAAGGAGCATGACTCTCATGACTCTGCGTGACTTTTCACGTTGGCAGAAATGTCCATGTTGAAATAGTTACGCAGCTTTCATGATGACGCTGCATGATTTTTTACATGTTGACAGAGATGTCAATATTGAATTATTCACGCAGACTTCTGAGAGTCATCTTCTGGATAGATTAGTCTCGATCTGTCAGCGTGTTTTTTTGTCATTTTTACTAAAATGTGATTCTGGCAATGATGCGTGACTTTCATCTTAATCTGTCTGGACTTTGCGTGAATTAATCATCTGCGTGAATAAATCACTCAGCATGTCATGGTAGTATATCCATATGGAGTCTGCGTGATTTTTGAAATTTTCTTCAAATACTGTAATACACACACAAACATAGATATATCTGACTTTGTCTTCTGTCATTTTCTGTAGTGAACATCCGAAGCGAAGAAGCAGATTATGAGGGGTGTTTGAGTTTCTCATTCAAGCATGATCTATCTCATGTTCAATTCCCTCAATTTGATCTTCCTGAAGCAAGACTGTCATTGTTGGCCAATCAAGATCATACAACCCTACTCTGCTTAATGAATGGACAACCCTTTCAGAGTTTGGATCTGGTCTCCCACAAGAAACCAGCATTCTTGTTCGGAGATGCCATAGCACAGAAATCTCAGCCGAAGGGCATTAGAGAGAAGGTGTGTTTCTATTTCGAAGGGGATGTAAAACAGCCCATGTACTGGCCAAAGGTTTCCAGAGGCTTGTCAATCATGAGACTTATGCATGCCAGCTATCCGAGAAAAATGTCCTGGTATTTGACAAAATATCAGCAGGCGAAGGCAAGCCATATAATTTACAGAAAAGAGGGATTCTTTAGTGCCCCAGAGAACCATGTATCAGTGTTTTGGGGTTTGAAGCCTGGATGCATACCACCTGAAGACTCAGCCATATTGATGCCATTCAGGATGCCCATCTTCATAAACGAATTTATGTCGAACAAGAATGCATTATATCCGACCGATTCGACGTCGAGGACGAACGACCTAATGAATCAGGAGAATGTGAGATGGAAGACTTTGGTCCACTGGACTTTGGAAAATTTTGAGACTGAGCTGAAGAAGATTAATCTTTATGATGCCGTCGTCAACTCATCCTACGGCTTCAAGCCCAACCCTTTCTTATTCTTGGCTTTGGTTGAGAGATACAACCACAGGACGGGGACCTTTATGACTCCTAAGGGGGAGATGGGCTTCGCCCTTCATGAGATGGAATACATCTCACATCTGCCTTCGGGCTCGCTACCGTATGAGGAGTATGTTCCTACGACAGAAGAGCTAAACTTTTTGTCAGAGGAGAACCCAGAGATGGTACATTTATTTGAAGAGATGATATGCCATTTTGGCACATGTACCCTGTATTATAAGGGTTCCAAGGATGAAGCTGGCAACCACATTCAGAAATGGATGTCCTACCTTTTCATGAACCGTGAAAAGGATAATAAGAAAATAAACGAGAAGAGGTGGTACCGAATTAGCAACTTCAAGCCTCTCTCTGAGGGTGAGATCATTTATTTGTTGGAGAAATATGATTGCAAGGATTTCACTATCACTGAAGATTGGTACGAGTTCAAAGCTGAAACCACTTTCAGCTCTTATGTGAGGCAGAGTAGCAAGAGTCTGTCAAGGAACGGTCATTTGGCCGGATTCCTATCCCTGTGGTTAAAAAGATTCATCGTTCCTGGCTCCAGCTCCTTGGACAGGATACACAGAGGCGTTATCTTTGCAGCGGTGTGCCTTGTGTATGGTTACAAGCTGGATTTGTTATCAGCGATGACCTGTAGACTGAATGCAGGTCTTTGGAATTTTGTAACCACCATGCTGTCTGCTCAGAGGATGATGACTGAAGAATTCCCAAGGTTAGAGATGCCCTTCACGTATCTTTATGGTTGGCTCCTCCTTCATCATGACGGTTTGATACCTCCAGGGGCAGGAGGGAGTAGCAGTCTATTTCTGGAGAGGTACTCTGGAGAGACGTTCGGGAAGGTTCACACCCTCCCAGAATGTAGAAATGTCTTGAATCGGGCATCACATTGGTCTATCCAATGTGTCCCTCCACCACAGGGCCATGAGAGCATGCCCTTAAATATGATGGACGGAGATATGGGGAACAGGCTAGACGATGTAGCCTTTCAGTGGTTGCAGAGGATACGGCCCTCCCATCTAGTATACCGTCATGAAGAAATGGCGTATCTGGAGCCATATTTACTAAGCCGATTTTGCCAGGCAATTCGGTTATGATCAACTTCACGTTGGGAACGCCACCACTTGTCTATCTGCTCGTGGAGGGCTTATCGATGGAGCTCGAGCTTGGAGATATTTTGCGGCTAGAGATACAAAAGTTGTATTCTCTATGCCTAATCCTTTGTCTAGCTCGGGGACGAAAATGCTGTACACATATGCTCGCTTCTATGTGTCGTCGAGCACTTTCAGGCCTAGTTTCAATCTGAAGACCTTCGTTGTGGAGGATGACTCAAAGAGGTCAAAGAAAAGGACTGATATTCAATATTTCCCTCCGGAACCCGAAGATGAGACAACAGAGGTTGAACCTCTGTATGAATTGTTTCAGGAGGGAAATTTTTCTGATGAAGTTCTCCCTCCTATATTTGTATCTCTTTCTAAGAGAAAGAGAAGCGATGAATCTGAGACCATCACCAAGAGGAGTACTAAGTCTCTAACATCTAGGAAGAAGAAGAAAGGGGTCTCCTTGACTGCTACTTCATCTTCAGGCGGTATCTCAGTTGATGAAGACGATGCCGCTGATAAAGACGAAGAAACTGATAAAGATGACGCTCCTTTGATAAGGAGGTCAAGAGGCAAATATGTCAAGAAGTCTATCAGCAAAATTAAGGGCAACAAACTCCTAGAAACGATCATGAGTGGAGGAGTTTTGCCAGAAATCAACAAAGCAGCTTCTACTGAGAAGACCGAGTCTGATGATATTCACCTTCCGACAGCTCCAACTGAACAGATTGAAGTAGAATCTGTTCAAGCTCAGGAAACAACTGCTCCAACAACAAGTGGAGTAGCTATTGAACCCTCGGAGACGAGGATGATCCCATTTGAGCATGGGACAGAGGGCGTCATTCAAGCACTGGATGACCAGATTGATTACTCTGAAGAGGAAACAGCTCCAGAAGCAATTACCAAACAGTCAGAAGTTCCTGAAACTCAAGCTGAAGAAAACATTTCTTTGGGCAGAGGCGATGAAGACGTGCCGGCGTCTGAGCTATCAGCTGCTGATGATCTGTTGAAGAATGTTTGTCAAGACATCATTCTTCGAACCGATATTCCAGAGAGGACTGAACCGGTGGTAGTCAACACTGAGCTTGCTATCGTCACTGTTCCTGAGACTCATAAGGATGTGAATATTATTGACTCTGAATCAGAAGCTCATCCTGAAGATGAAGAAGAAGAAGAAACTGAAGAAGGAGAAGACTGGCATGCTGGCACTTCTACTCCTTATGATGAGAATAAAGTCAAGGGGAACAGAATGGAACTTAGTCCTGAACCTGTTCAATCTCCAATCAATGCTCCAGCACCCAGTAATTCTGGAGCTGGAAGCAGCCATATAAAGCAGGTATCGGATACAATCATGGACCGGCTGCGAGAAGAAGCAAAACTCCCTCCACATACCGAATATGAACCTCAGCCAGGTAGAACTTTATTTCAAATTCTGTTCCCGCTGTTTCTTTTTCTTTAAACGCTGATTATATTTTTCTTTAACTGTAGGAACTGCTGCAGCAATGAGTTCGACTCATGCTCCGCTTATCCAGGCTGATGCTGATGACGGGAGTTCACACTTGCCAACTTCTCCAGTCGCACACACTTCCGTTCCCAGGGTAGAGAATATTCAAGCTTCTTCTTCAGTGATGACAGCGATGCCCGGATTTGAAACTGGACTAGCAAGAACTCTGGGAATGTATTCAGAGATTATTTACTTATATCTAGATATATATTCCAGACGTTTCTTGAAGGATGAAGCCATGCCATTTTCTGATCTTCGAACTATGGTCAAGTTCCCACTCATGGCATTGCGACATGCCGGTTGTGAATCTCAGTGCATATTCTTCGAACATCTTCTGGATGAGTTAGAAATAACTATCCAAAAATACTGGGAGACTCAGAAAGAAGACATTGAATCTTTAACTGCAGCTGAGATCAGTCAACTTGAGCATGAAGCTCAGTCCCAGCAAGCTGCATTAAAGCATTTCTTGCCTCTTCTTCTAAGAAATTAGTAGAAAAGGGCGAAGAAATATTAGCTACTCGTCAAAGAGTAGAGCTTCTAGAGAAGGATAAAGCGTCCAAGGCTGAAGAACTGAAAAATTTGAAAGAGGAATTGGCTCGCCTTCAAGAACAAATTGCTGTTATGGAGACAGAGCAAGCTGAGGTTACTGCTGCTTACATTTCTGAAGCTGAACACTGTGAAATTCTTCAGAAGGAGAGAGAGCAGATGCAGGCGGAACAGATTGAAGAAGCCAACCGTCGCCAGACTGCTATTATAATTTTTGATGAACAGAATGTTACAGTGGAAGCAGCGGAACGAGTTCGCAAGACTCATGAAGAGAAATTGAATGCTGTTAATGAACGTATTAGGGAGCTAATAACTCCCAATAAGTGAATCTTTATTATTCTCACTTGTATCTAATGTTTTGATTATGAATGAAAAATGAGAATTTTTGATCTGATTTATGGTTTTGGTGCTTTGATAATGATATAAAAAATATGTTCAGAGGTAAATAATACATGACATATTTCAATAGAATAGAATATACAAACAAGCTTTGTAATTCTATCATATGATATTAAACCAGAAATGATCTTAGTTTAATACTGATTAGAAAAAAATAGAATTCAGACATAAAAATATCTTTGAACTCGATTTTTCATGAACGGATAAACCGTCAGGTATTAATGAACGGGTGAACCGTCGGAAAATGAACGGATGAACCGTCAAGTATTAATGAACGGGTGAACCGTCAGATGATTGTAAATGAACGGATGAACCGTCAAGTGAACGGACAAACCGTCAGATGAATAAATGAACGGATGAACCGTCAGGCAGAAATCTAACAAGAATGAACACTTCTACTCTTTCAACATAAAAATGTCGTCTGAAGAAGCATTCAAGAAAGCTGAAATTGTCTCGAAGGTTCAGAAGGATTTGGGGGTCCTTTGTAAAAGAATATTGGAATATCTTCTGGCTTTCTGCAGGGAACTAGAAAGTATGAAGTTTGTACTGATTCTAGGGATACATCTGTATGGAAAGTCTGTACAACTCCTATGGTTATTATTCTCAAGTCATCTAACAAATGTAAATAACTATGAACATGATTACACACATCAACATACTGTAAAGATGGAGACTTTTTATTAACTTTAAAAGTAGCAGTATTTACATTGGAAGAAGGTTGAGCCTTAGAGATCTTAGCCAAATCAATGACTAAAGGAGGAGAAGAAGAATTAGAAGGGGTTTTGTTTCGATTAAGATCGATAACAAACGGCTCAGAAGAGGTGAGCTCCCTTGAAGCTTAAGATGGAAGAGTAGTCCATCCTCCAACAGAAATGATCAGAGTACCTTGAGTAGACGACTGAGGTAGTGGAGAGATCCATCCGCTCAATGGAATGATTAAAGAACCTTCTCCAGAGAGTTTGGAAGATTGTTGTTGAGTAGTTCGACCTTTAACAGGGATTATTAAAGTCTCACTTTGTGAATCCTCTTTCTCCATAGCTTGTATCACCTTTGTATACTCTTCTTTGTACATCCGGGAATCATTGAAATAAGCTTCAACCCCATGGAAGGGATTTATATCAGCGACTTTTTTTGTACTCTTCCGTTGCTGTCAATATATTTAAAGCACTGGTGAAGAGTAGAGGGCACCACATTATTTTCATGAAGGAAAGGCCTCCCCAGTAGAAGATTATAAGATCCTACGATCTCGATCACATAGAAAGTGACTTTGGATCTAAAATCGCCAATCTGAAGTTTCAGATGAATCTTTCCCAAAGGTTCACTTCGGCTCTGATTGAATCTCAGGATAGTAGTAACCGTCTTGGAAAGTTTGTGAAGAGGAATTTTTAATTCATCCAACAGGCTCTTCGGCATTATACTTATAGCAGACCCTGGATCAATGAGGATACGATCTATCTTCATTGTATCAATATAACCGGTGTAGTAGCGAGGCCGATCATGTCGATTATTCTCCAATAGCATGTCGTCTTGTGTAAAGGTGATATTTGGGATAATCTCCAATATACTGTTGCAATGTAATCATGTGGCAGGTTCTTCACCTGGCTTCTTTAATTGTGCAAGACAAGAGTCTACCTGAAGAAGTACCTCACTTAACGTCTCCCGAGTCTCTTTGGAAAGACGTAGAAGTTCAAAGAGTGACATTCTAGCTGGAGTATTAGCAAGTTGTGCTAAAATGTCGAAATTATAAGGCTTCTGAAGTCCAAAAGGAGAGGACTTCTTGATTGGTTTATTAAACCGAGCCTGTTGTTTGCCTTTCTCAAGAGTTGTGGACTTGGGAAGAACAGGTTCAACTGGTGTAGTTGAAGGAACAGGTGCAGTGGATGATTCTTCTTCATGAGGAACATTAGGAGCATCTTTGTCAACCTGAGGGATATCAGGAGTATCCTCAGGATTCTTGGAATAATCCTTTAGATAAGGTTTTCCCGTTCAAGTAGCACTAGCAAGTGCTTCTTCCTTATCTTTTGGCTCTGCATCAGAAGTAGATCCGAGAGAAGTCATATGACATGACTTAATCTTTCCAGCCTTCTTGGACTTTCGAGATGTAGTCTTTTGAAGAGGAGGAGATTCAAAGTCTGCCACTAAATCAGGATGAATTCACATGATTTCTCCTGTCTCCATAGTGATTGGTACTAATCTGTCAGACTGTGAAGGAGGAATATTCACTATCTCAAGGGTTGCCTTGGGAATAGGAACGATCCCGCTTTCAAGGAGTTGAGGGGGAAAATCTCCGAATTGCATAGAGACGACATTGGAGGTGACGGTCTTCTCTTTCGGAGTAAGAGAGATAGCTCCAGATTTAATCATTTCTTGGATCTTTCCTTTCAGTACATAACATGTACGAATTGCGTGACCCAACATTCTGTGGTATGGACAGTATTTAGGATGATCTGTCTTACCAGCTTCATCAGGTTTATTGATTTCAGGTAATTGTATTTTATTACCCTTCAGCAGACATTCAAAGATACCGAGGACATCATCGTCATCAAAAGAATATTCTTCTTTGGGGCGAGGTGTTCTCGATTGTTGAGTTATAGAGGCAGGAGGAGTTTGAACGGTCGATGCATCTTTACTCTGAAGATTAACTTCAAGAGTTTCTTTTCCCTTGCTTTTATTGAATTTAGCATTATTTTGACCTGTTTCTTTAGGAGACATCTGTACTCCTAAATCTTTGAAGGTTTCAGCACTGATTTATGCAGCTTTGGCACTGACTATGAAGGAAGGCCAATCTTGAAATTGAGTAGAACCTGTCCACATGCTGATTATTGGCAACAGATTTGATTTGCCTGTGTCGATGGTGACAGCATCAGGAGTTCCAAGAGGCATCTTCAGAGCTTCTCTTCGAAATCGTTCAATGAATTCCTCTGCAGTTTCATTATTTTTCTGCTTGATTCTAGTAAGAGCAGACATAGTCATGTCATTGAGCCCTTCATAGAATCGTTCAAGAAATATTTGTTTGAAACTGGCAAATGAAGTAATGCATCCATCTGAGAGGCTTCTATACCATTCATAAGTCGTTCCTTTGAGACATCCGACAAACACCTGAGTAAGGAGGGCGTCACTTGGTTGCAGCTGGTCAGTCATCACTTCAAAGTGATTAATAAACTGACTTAGAGAAGTGGTTCCGTCATAGAATGAGATAGTAGGAGGCTTGTATTTAGGAGGATACGATACTTGCTTCCATTCTATCGGATAAGGTTGTTTGATGCCTAACCTTTGTAAACCATCTTTCTGTTTGAATGCCTCAAATTGAGTTTTGAGATTCCTCAATTCATCACTAACAACTCCGGAGGATTATGGAGTTGTAGCTTGTAGAGAATAGTTGGGAGGGGGAACAGCATTATAAGTACTACCCCCAGCTCCAGAGTGACTAGGAACTGGTTGAACTTGCCCATGAGTATTGGACTGGACTGCTGGACGAACATGTACTGGACTTACACCAGTGTAAATTGGTGTAGCTTCTGGTACAGTCTGTCGATTTTGCAATTGGGCTGCCATGAGTTCTTATATCGACTTCATATTATCAGCCATAGACTTCATTTGTTGTTCCAAAGAAGCAATTCTTTGTTCTTGCGGAGTCATGGAAGAAGAAGGTTCATCAGTATTCCCATCAACCATGTATGTTGTGACTGTATGAGGGATTATTGATGAACTTGTGGATATTGTTTGCTCTGAATCACTGCTTTGTGTATCAAAGTCAGTTATAGGCGAACTATCCCCAGTAGGAAGAGGTGGGAAGTTAGATTCCCCAAGAAATTCAGAATCATCTTCAGGAATCAAAGTCCTTTGAGTAGAAGCCAGGACTCTTGATCTGGTGCCTCTATATACTCTATCTGGACTATCATTTCTACCCCCAGTATCCCGAGAGGTCATATTGACAGAAGCATACAGAGGTTCATCTTCATCAGGCATAGGTTCACACTGAATCCGATTGAAGACAGATTATCGTTTAGTTTGACATCTGCATTGCATTGTGACTCTCGGCTGGAAGTCACATTCATGATCAACATGGTTCTGATCCATTGATTGACATCTGCATTGAATTATGACTCTTGGCTGAAAGTCACATTCAACATGGTCCATTAACATAGAATTATTCCTTCTCTTCTGTTGAAGATGTTCTCGTAGATCTGTTTGTGAAGATTGAGATACATCAGAGAATATTCTCTGGTTCTTGGGTCTTGATGGCTCTTGGTTATATAGAGAGTGATTAATGTGAGCCACATAATTTCTAGCATACTCTGCATCTGGATGTCTTACTTTTGTTCCCGATTGGTATGGTTTCTTGACACCAGAAGTGTTTCCTAAGCATATTTGATCAAGTTTTACTCTTAGATCAGTTGGAGGTAACACATTAGTTCTTAAAACTTGGAGTTTTCCTTCCATTGATCTGGATATTTGCAGAGAAGGAAGAATTGGACCACCCCCTTGACTAGGAGTTGGTAACAGACCCTCTTTCATAGACAAATTATGTGCCCAATTCGAAGAAGTCGTAGAAGAAGACATTAAGAAATGTTTCTTCTTAGACTTATTCAAGCTTTGAGACATAGAATGTCCAGAAGGAAGAGTAGTCAAAAGACCATCTCCTTTTCTTTGACTAACAAAATTGTCAGTCAAAGCTGTTCCTGAAGTAAAAACTACAGGAGCAGAAGAAACAACTAAAGAGTTATCTCTTTTCGAAGGGACTTTGTGTAGAGGAGTTTTAGCATGACCACCCCCAGTTGTAATAGAACTTGGTAAAGAAGAAGAGATAGCTAAAGAGCTATTCTTCCTAGAGCATGCTGGTGACAATTTGGCTAAGAAGCTTGTATTGTCAGTGTACAAAGTTTTGGCTAAGGAGCCAAATTTTGGTGAAATATACGCTGGAACAGTTTTGACTAAGGAGCCAGTACTGTCAGCGTGACTTTTGGATTTTAGATTGCACGCTGGAACAGATTTGGCTAAGGAGCCAGTACTGCCAGCGTGACTTTTGGATTTTAGATTGTACGCTGGAACAGATTTGGCTAAGGAGCCAGTACTGCCAGCGTGACTTTTAGAATTAAGATTGCACGCTGGAACAGGCTTGGCTAAGGAGCCAGTGCTGCTAGCGTGACTTTTGGTTGCTGTTGTCTTTGAACACACAAGAGTGTGTGTGCTTGCAGTAGACTCCTTGCCAGTGTTAGGAGTAGACACTGTGGCAGAAAAGTCACTATTGATTGCCAACTGATTCTTAGGGACGTAGACAGATCGTTCCTTCGACTTGGCAGTAGTGATGGAGGCTGAAGTGGGCTTGCCACCCTTAGCCCGCTGCATTTCTTCGTAGGCGAGTTGATCGAATTGGATCGATATCACCTTCTTCGTCGAGCCGACCGACGAAGCGTCGCATTGAGTTGTTGCCATCTCAGAAGAGAAGATGGCTTTCCCCAGCAGTGTCGCCAATTTGTTTTCCATAAATAAATTCACTTTATTTATTGTGTATCTGGGAAAATTACAACTGTAGGAATCCGATCTAGAAGACGATCGCTTTATCCCTTGGACGATGCGAAGAAGAAAAGCTCTCAAAAATGCAACAGCAATTTAGATATCTATGTATCTGTACAATGAATGAGAAAAAAACTCTATTTATAGAGTCAAAAATAACTGAAAAAGATAACTGTCTACACAGCCTCTGCCTAGTTGAAAATCACGCAGGATTTAACATACGCAGAGTTGTGAGCAGTTACTGGACGTGGCCTGTAACTGTTGGACACATGGCAATCGTGCATGAGTCGTGTGCAAGTTACAGGACACGCAGGCAAGAGATCAGTGGCATGGCTGCCACGTACTCCAATTTGATGAAATCCACGCAGGCTCGTTGAGGACGAAATCCACGCAGACTCAGGTCAGAAAGCTTTAAAATCCACGCAAACTTGGGGCAAGAAGCTTCAGGATCCACGCAGACTTGGGGCAAAAAGCTTCAAAATCCACGCAGACTTGAGGGAGGAAACTTCAGAATCCACGCAAACTTTGAGACAGAAAGCTCAAAATATACGCAGACTTGAGGAAAGAACATAATCCACACTCGATTGAGGCAGGACTGCCAGCTGTCTTGATTCGACGTACCTCGACTGACACAAAATCTCTGACAGTGATTACTTTGTCAGTCGCATTGAATGACAAGAAGCTCTTTTGGTACGCCAACTTGATGAAGGCTGAGTCTTGTTGAAGAAGATTTCGAAAGTCACACAATAGTCGGCTGTGATCTCTCGAGTTCTGTGCATACGTGGCATACGAGGAGACATTCTTCGACTGTCGTGCTGTCAGTTATGATGAAATTTCTGACAAATGATGAGCTGTCACTAGCGTAATTTTTAAACATTTATCCTGATCACTTATGCGTGACTTTGAGACTCAGTTCTGATCAACTCAGCGTGACTATCATTTTTGAGGCCTATAATGCTCCGCTTCACTCTTGCTATAGACCAGGATGTTGTCTAAGAACACAATCATGAACTGATCCAAATAAGGCATGAAGATACGATTCATGAGGTCCATGAATACAGCCGGCACATTGGTTGCTCCAAAGGGCATAACAAGGAACTCCCAATGCCCGTACCGGGATCTGAAGGCTGTCTTCGGGATGTCCTGCTCTCTAACTCTGATCTGATGGTACCCTGACCGCAAATCTATCTTCGAGAATACTGCTGCTCCTCTGAGTTGATGAAACAAGTCATCTATCCTTGGAGAGGATATCTGTTCTTGATTGTTCTTGAGTTCAAGGTATGATAGTCAACACATAATCTGGACGTACCATCCTTCTTTTTCACATGAAGTATCGAGGCTCCCCATGGCGATCCACTAGCACGAATGAATCCCTTGGTCCTGAGTTCTTCAATCATTTTGTACAATATCTCCAATTCTGACGGCGCCATCCTGTAGACTCTCTCTGACACAGGTGCGGTCCCGGGGATCAAGTCTATGGTGAACTCGATCTCTCGCTCTGGCGGCATTCCTGGAAGCTCTTCTGGGAAAACATCTGGAAACTCCTCGACGATCCGGGGTAACTGCACTGCTGCTACTGCCATCCGCAATACGGGAGGAGAAGGTTCAACTTCGCCTCGAGAAAAAGAAAACTCCAGCTCGCTTGGGATGCTAAAAACAACCCTGCCAATATGGCAATCTATCTTGGCATACTGGTCTGTCACGCCCCAGAACCAGAATACTGGAGAGCAGGGGCAGACATAGCCAGCTACGTATATGAAATGGAATCCATCTCGGTATACGGTCACGGCTGTCTAGATACATGAGGGTTTAACTACAAGCTAGCAGTCTCTTAAGGTCTTGAACAAGCCTATTGTCTCAATTACAAGCAAGTAAGTAAAAGTTACAAGATGTATGATCATTAAATATACAATAGTAAAGCATCCCAAATATTACATATTCAGCTGATCATGAAGCTAGTCGTTACAAAATGTCAGGACTAGCAAAAGTTTAGTCATACATGATCAACCCTAGGATTTGTTAATCATGTTACAGCCCGTAGGAAGACGGTAAGTAAAGTGCAATCGAGCAAAACAGGTGCTCGCCGGCTAAACGCCTCAAAAGAATATTTTTACAATAAAGTGGAAGATCAAAAATAAATCCACTCGTTGCCAAGGTTCCGTCTAGTGGCCACCATCTGGCTGGAAGGTCGGTAGATCCTCTGGAGCTGCTCCAAAATCTGGCCACACAAAACCAGCTGGATCAGACCCCAGAAAGCGCAAGTGCCACAAAGGAGGCTTCACTTAGGAACTAAAACCAGCAATAAGTACAAGAGTATAAATAAGGTAAGAACTGGAAATAAAGAAAATACATCAGGATGATATACGACGAGATAACCATGGAACTATTCAGATAACCAGGTTACAACCCGTAAACCAGACAAGGACCGGAGTTGTAACCCTTCGTCTGAACAGAACTTGAAATTTTTACCATTTATCGGTAAAATAAATACAAGCATTCTGGTCATGTACTAATCAGGATCAGGACAAGACTAGACTGGTTAGACTCCATCCAATCATTTCACGGCCAAGCAAGAATTAAGGCTTGATACTTTAACTAACTAGGGTTGTCACAAGCCTAATTACTAACAAGATGCAGTGAGATTATTCCACAGCCACCAGCCCTGAAGACCATCCAGGTTACCCGGGTTGAAAGATTAGGGTTGAATTCAAGTGGGTACATCATCCAGGAAACACATGTACCCTTAGGTAGCTTGAAGGGTGCAACACATGACAGTGTGCTGGAAATATGCCCTACTCGACGGCAGGCTACAGATCCCAAGGCGTGCCCAGGTAACGGGATTTTCTGTAGCTGGGAGATCTCTTTATGACTAATGTATTAATCTAGTTATTTAGCCTTAGTCCATTTCAGTAGGTACTCCTGACCGTGGTACTCAGGAGTCCCCTCCTAGACATGATGCAAGACAGGACTGAATTATTTGTACAAGTACAATTGTCCACGGTGTCCAGATTAATTATACAGGTCATGTCATGTCAGGTAGCCGTCGCAACAGCTTATCAAGAAAATTATGTCAGGTTATCATGTCAAGTGTACTTTGTCAAGAATGCACCACTACGGGTCACTGTCAGGTCATGCTCATCCTTTGTAAAATTTTCAACAGGTCCAGTCAGGACGGGAGCGAGCACAAAATATCTCACGTAGTTCATATCATGTTAGGAAATATAAAGCATGCAATAGAGTAAGATACATGAAACGCTGAAAGAAGAATGTATATGAAAACAGCAGAGATTTGATAATGGAAAATATCTATATATGATAAGTAAGAACTGTAAGCAACATGTGATTTAGAGCACAATATGGTTATGTAAACGGGTTAGGTTATACAATAAAATGGGACTCCTTTGTACGTGGGTGTACAATGGACATATACAATTTTTTATACAATAGGATTGATCACATAACCAATTTTACTCTCCCTCCCCAATCATTACACAAGGATCCAATTCAGTTACGTTACCTTATACAGTGGCTTGTACAATAGCTTATACAATGGCTTGTACAATGGCTTGTACAATGGCTTGTACAATAGCTCAATGTGATAATGAGAGTACAATATGCACAATGAGTGTACAATGATAAGGGTATACAATAAATATAATATGTAAGTGAAACGCACATCACAATATGTATTTAGTGAATACAAGGAGATAACATCTCAAAAGAAGATCCGTATAGTACCAATCCGTGATAATGATCGTGTCAGCATCAAGTACAGTAATCTAGAGCAAGAATGTAAATCCAGACAAGTATGAAACGGTCAGAGAATGTACTCGCCTAGTATCTGAATGTCTGAAGTAAATGTACTGTTCGAGATGAGGTACCTGACTCCTAGTTAGAGCAACATAAGTCAAGATGTATACAGGGGATGATAATAGTAATCTATAATGCATCTGCATGCTGTCTAGTTCAAACTAGACTAAAGTCAACACTTGGTCAACTCTAGTCAACCACACTAGTCAACTAAGTCAAGTCCTAGCCCAAACAAGTCTAATAAGTCTCACTAGGCCTAACCAAGCCTAGGCTAGCAGTCACACACCAATCACAAGGCTATACAAGCCAACACAAGTCACACATCAAGATACATCACTATCATTGTCACGCCCCGATTCGATATAATCGATAGTCGTCCCCCGGGCGTGATGCCGTGCAAGCCTAAGTTGCGCTTGCACAAGGCGGTTCATAAGGTTATCCGAAACAACAGCATATTTAAGAGTACACAGCAAAATTGAACACATTGATTTATAAAAGGAAACTTGCATTTTCATTGATAATATGCTAGATTATAGACTCGGTTACAAAAGAGGCCTCGCGGGCTTACAACCGACATCGATGAGATAGTCATTCCATACATTTACATCCCTTTTTACAAACATCAAAATGACTCTCTAAGACCTGGGATCGGCGAGAGTTTGTGACATATGATGCAGTTGGGTCGGAGTCTTTAAAATGTTGCAGAGCTAGCCTTCGCTCTAGCAAGGCTTCAAAAGAAAGGAGCGTCACCTTCAGTTCCTTGGCACGCTATCCTGGTCCCGAGTACCTGTTGAGAGCGTGGGTCAGCACTTTACACTTTGTGCTGGTGCGTGGCAATTTAAATCCTGTGCTCTCATTTGTTGAAGAATTCAAGTGAGCGTGCATGCAAATATTTAATGAAGTTGCTAGCCATCCTACTCAATTCAAACTTATATTTGAAAGCACAACTGATTAATAACGAATGATCTTACCCCCGGCAGAGCGCACCGTCGTAGCGTAAACTTACCATGTTCTTCCCTGTCATGTTGATAAATACGTAATTTAGTGCGTTCGTGAAGGTCACTGGCATGACAAGCCATCCTGGACATATAGCTTGGTAGACAGAGGTCCTTCAGCACGGGTAGCGAGCCCCGTTGAAAGCCACTGCCTACCATGGCATGCATCCGGCATAGCTATCCGTGTTTCTTCCTAGGCCGGAACGGTCCCGTGGCCTCGAGATACCGTCCGAAGAAACAATCGCCCTTGTCGACAAGTTTTCCATGACCGTGCTAAGTTAATTTGTTATTTCAAAGCACTTCTTATAGTATCGTTGCAACATTCATTTAAATCGATTCATCCATTCTTAGCACGGTTCTATATGATTTGATAACTGCAAGCACGATAGTATTATATGACAAGCATCTGTATGTTCGTGTTCGTGGGACGTCGTGTGACCGTTCATCGGAATATCATTCATGTCATTGTATTACATCTAGCATAACATATGTCTTGTATAATGTATTAGAGAAGCGGGTCGAGGGGAGAAGGCTCAGCCACTCACCTTAGTATTTACTTGAGGCGAGAAACTGGTTGGCCGCGCTAGACGTTGCCTACGCGATCACCTGAAATCGCACGAGCAACCAATTAGAACACTGTGTTATTCAAGAAAATTCGATACGAATGCGAAGTTCGAAACGTAAGCCATGAAAACCATCGAAAATATTCACGAAAACACATTCAGAAAATAAAGCCAAAACCAACGCAAGCGGCGTAAAAAGCAGAGCAACGGGAGGTCTCTCCTGACTCAGCCGCAGAGTCAATCCTTGAGGCGCAGCCCGCTGAATATGGGACTTGGTTCCGAAGAAACCATTCCATAACGGGGAATGGATCTTAATTCAACCGTTCCCGTTCGATCGATTCGATCGATCCCGACCTATCGGTCCCGACCGAGTCGATAGCGACAGTGTTCCTTTCTCGCGCACCCCGTGGACGAACAACGGGGCACGATGTAGGAACGGGATACTACACCATAACCAACTAAGAAAAAGTTTCGTCCTCGAAACTTAAGAACAGAACCTACCTCTATGAAAATAATGAAGGAAACTTCTCCTTCATCTCTGACTCGAGTTCCCATGTCGACTCTTCTGCCGCATGGTTCCTTCAGAGTACACGGACGAGAGGGATCGCCCTATTCTGCAACAGCTTATCCTTGCGTTCTAAGATTTGAACGGGCTCTTCAACGTAGGATAAGTCGGACTTTAGCTCCAGCTGGCCAAAATCTACCACGTGGCTAGGGTCGTGCACGTACTTTCGCAGCTGGAAGACGTGGAAGACATTGTGCACACCTTCAAGCGCCGGCGGTAGGACAATTTTATAGGCTACTGGGGCGACCCGCTCGAGTATTTCGAACGGCCCAACGAATCTCGGACTCAGCTTTCCCTTCGCGCCGAACCGAGTAACTCCTCGCATGGGCGACACCTTCAGGAACACATGATCGCCTGCCTGGAACTCAAGCGGTCTTCGATGGATGTCGGCGTAGCTCTTTTGTCGACTCTGTGCAATCTTCAGTCTTTCTCGAATTAGCTTGACCTTTTCCACAGTCTGTTCCACCAGCTCCGGGCCGAGTATCTGTCGTTCCCCGACTTCATCCCAGCAAATGGGCGATCTGTACTTCCAGTCGTACAAAGCTTCATACGGTGCCATTTGGATGCTAGACTAATAGCTATTATTGTATGCAAATTCTGCCAGCGGTAGGTGGACGTCCCAGCTTGATTTGAAGTCAATTGCGCAGAGCCGTAGCATGTCTTCGAGAATCTGATTAACGTGCTCTGTTTGGCCGTCGGTCTGAGGATGGTAAGCTGAGCTGAACTACAACTTGGTACCCAGCGCCGACTGAAGGCTACTCTAGAACCGCGACATGAACCGTAAATCTCGATCAGAGACGATGGATACTGAAACTCCGTGCAGCCGTACTATCTCGTCAAGATAAATCTGTGCCAGGCGATCAACGCTCCAAGTAACTTTGATGGCAATAAAGTGCGCTGACTTGGTTAGTCGATCGACGATGACCCAGATGGCGTCGCTCCCCCGTGGTGTCTTTGGCAGGCCAACAATAAAGTCTATCGTGACATGATCCCATTTCCACTCTGGAATGGCAAGGTTCTGCATCTCCCCGCCCGGTCGCTGATGCTCAGCTTTTACCTGCTGACAGGCCGTGTATTGCGACACGAAGAGCGCCACATCTCTCTTCATCCCGTGCCACCAGAAGGTCGTACGGAGGTCCTTATACATCTTGGTACTGCCTGGATGCAAGGTATATTTCGTATAATGTGCCTCCGACATTATCTTCTTTCGTAGTTTTGAATCATCCAGAACACATAGTCGGCCATTCATTCTCAGCACGCCGGTTTTATCTTCCGCAAAGTCGGTCGTACTACCTGTCGAAATTCGCTCGCGCACTTTCTTCAGGTACGTACCATCCTTCTGAGCGGCCATGATCTTTTCCAGCAAACTCGGCTCTAACTATAGCTGCGCTAGCCGTATATCCCTGAATCAAACTCGAAGATCGATGCCCATTTCTTCTAGATCTTGTAGTAGTCTGCGGTTGATGGATAGCGAGGCAAGATATTTCCGACTCAGAGCGTCCGCCACAACATTTCCCTTGCCCGGAGTGTAGTCGATCGTCAAGTCATAGTCTTTGATCAGTTCGAGCCAGCGCCTCTGTCGTAAGTTCAATTCCTTCTGAGATACTTGAGGCTCTTGTGGTCGGTATAGATCGCGCACGCCACACCATATAGATAGTGACGCCATAATTTTAACGCGAACACAATCGCTGCTAACTCCAAGTCGTGCATAGGATAGTTCTTCTCGTACGGCTTTAACTATCTGGAGGTGAAGTATATCACCTTGTTTCGCTGCATGAGCACACATCCCAAGCCCTGGCCTGAAGCATCGCTGAATATCTGTAAACCCTCTGGCCCATCCGGAAGTACGAGTATAGGTGCCGAAATTAGTCGCTGCTTCAGCTCCTGGAATAAAGCTTTACAGTCATCCGACCACTCATACACGACTCCGTTTTGAGTGAGGCGAGTCAGTGGCGATACAATCTTCGCGAAGTCTTTCACGAAGCGTCGATAGTATCCCGCCAAACCGAGAAAGCTTCGAATCTCACTAGCAGACGCAGGCCGCTTCCAATCAGCAACAGCTTCCACTTTCTTCGGGTCGACTGCAATGCCTTCGGACGAAATGATGTGACCAAGAAAGGATACGCTGCTTAGCCAAAATTTGCACTTACTCAGCTTCGCGTACAACTCATGTTCTCGAAGTATCTGGAGCATGGCCCGTAGATGTTCTGCATGCTCTGCCTCGTCCTTCGAGTAGACGAGAATATCATCAATAAAGACTACCACAAATTTATCAAGAAAGGGTCAAAACACCCGATTTATCAGATCCATGAAGGCGGCAGGAGCGTTTGTCAGGCCGAATGGCATCACCAGAAACTCGTAGTGGCCATACCAAGTACGAAAGGCGGACTTTTGCACGTCGTCTGATTTGATCTTGAGTTGATGATAGCCTGAGCGAAGATCAATCTTCGAAAATACCGAGGCGCCTTGCAGTTGATCGAATAAGTCGTCTATGCGGGGCAATGGGTACTTATTCCGGATGGTGGCCTTGTTGAGCTCTCGGTAATCAACGCACAGACGCATGGACCCATCCTTCTTCTTCACGAACAATACGGGCGCTCCCCACGGTGAAACACTAGGCCGAATAAACCCTTTATCGAGTAACTCTTGTAGCTGGACCTTGAGTTCCTTCAGCTCGGCGGGAGCCATTCTGTACGGGGCCTTGGAAATCGGTCGAGTATCGGGAAATGTATCGATGCTAAACTCGATTTCTCGATCGGGGGGCATGCCGGTTAGCTCGTTCGGGAACACATCGGGGAATTCTGCTACAACGTCGGTCTGATCCGCGTTTACACCATCATGTCGCATGTCTCGGACGGACGCCAAATAGCCTTCGCACCCAGAATGCAACATCCTCCGAGCAGAAATCGCCGAAATCAGCATGCAGGTCGACGATGCCTCACCACACGAGAAGCAGAATTCAGGCACTCCTGGAATACGGAAGGTAACCGTCTTTCTGGCGTAGTCTATGGTTGCGTTGCACGGCCCGAGCCAATCCATTCCCAGAATGATATCGAAGTCCTTCATATCTAGGACTATCACGTCAAGACCGATCTTTTGACCGCCGATACAGATAATCCCATCGGCGCAAGCTAAATTAGTAAGTATTGGTGTGCCCGAAGGTGTGCTTACGCTAAGGTCGAGGTCTAACGATATCATTGGAAATTTGTGCTCGGCGGTAAAGTCCATCGATATAAAACTATGTGAAGCACCTGAATCAAATAATACACGAGCAGGCACATTATTGAAACTAAGTATACCTGTCACGACCGTATCTGATGCAAGCACTTCATCTCGGGTTATGGCGTAGACGCGGCCCTGGGCATTGGGGCGACGGTCTTGGCCATTTTGTAGTGCGGGTTGAGGTGCTCGAGGTGCCGGAACTTGATTCCCTGGACGGTGCTGTGGATGCTGAGGCGCGTCTAAGTTGTTTCTTCTACGCTTCGGGCAATCTCTATGAAAGTGACCCCTTTTTCCGCAAATGAAACATCCGCCATTTTGAACTTCACAGTCGAAGGCGAGATGTCCGTTCCGGATGTATTTTGTGCAGTGAGGTCCCTGGTTCCGTGCCTGGTGTCCGTCCTGGGGCCCATTGTTCGGACGCTTGGTCACGTTGTTTCCTCCCGCGTGGCTTGGGCATTTGTGATTGTAGGTATGCACAGCGCCGGTAGCACCTGGAGGATATTGGCGTTCAAGGCGGAGGGCGTGGTTGAGAGACTCCTCCATCGTTTTGTATTGTGGAACAGACACATGGGCGTAGATGGATGGTCGTAGACCCACTTCAAACAGTCGAGCACGACTCGCCAGGGAGGGCAAGAATTCTCCAGCAAACTTGGCTAACTTGTTGAACTCTGCCGTGTACTACCGCACCGTCATGTTCCCCTGCCTTAGCTGTATGAATTCATTTTCCTTCTCTTGTCGAACGGCTTCGGGGAGGTACTCGATCTCGAACGCCTCACAGAAGGTGGCCCAAGAAATTGTCGTTGTCTCATCGTCGCGTCTGATCGCTCGCTTTTGCACGGCCCACCAGTCGTGTGCGTTCGACCGGAGTAGAAGTTGAGAGCATACGACTTTCTTGGACTCTTCAACGCCCAGCAGCTCAAACTTGTCTTCTAGTTCCTCTAACCAGTCGATCGCCAAGGACGGATCTTCCGTACCGTTGAAGGAAGTATGGCAACTCTTTGTGAATTTCGACACGTCGAAGTTAGAACTTCTCGGTGCTGCATGTGTAGGCTCGGGTGCCTCCGGATCGACTTTACTTTGTCTGACTGCAGGCTCGGTTACGGCATGGGTTGTCGCGGAGTTGTTGTTGTTGTTGGACACCACCGTCTGAACGATTTGCTGGAGCGTATCAAGCTGCTTCTGCTGCAACTTGAATTTTGCTTCAAATCGGGCCTCGAACTGAGTTTGACGTGCCTCCGCCTACCGTCGATGTTGCTCGTTCTGGCGTTGACTCTCCTCAGCTTGTCGTTGTTGCGATTCCAGCATACGCAACATCCGCTCCATGCACTACAACAAAATAGGTTAATAACAACACTTTCTTTACGACACTTTCTAAATAAGTGTCATTAATATTTTTTAATGATGACATTCTACTAAAACGTGTCGTTGTAATAAAATATTTATCATCATCCACGGCACCTTTCTAAAAGTGTCGTAAACATAAAATCAACAACACTTTTAACATCAATTTAAAATGTCGTAAATTTTTATATACTAAACATAACACTTTTAAAGTGTTGTCCCAAATTCATTTCCCACACTTTTTTTCATTTACCGCTTTCTCAAAGAAAAAATTCCCGCTGCAGCCCCTGATAAAGAGCCGCCCCTCCTCATTTCTCACGTCTCCCATTTTTTTTACTAAACTCTCTTCTTTCTTTCTCTCTTGCTCTCATATTTTTTGTGGGCTGTCTATCTCTCTCTCTCTCGGTCGTTGGGGCGGAAAGGGTTATCGTCACCATCGTGCTTCTTCGATCTCGGAAGTTGGGGCGACGAGCAGGATGTCATCGCCACCGTCGTCGCCCTCACCGTTGCCATCTAGGTCATCTCTAACCCCTTCATCTCAGCCTCTCCTTTTTCTTTATTTTTTCAGTATATTATCAAGGGTTTATAAGACGAATCGATCAGATTAGTTGATAAATATTAGAAATTTTGTAAGCATCAAAATATAAATATTGGGGATTTTGATATATTATCTAGGGTTTTCCTTTCTTAGTTCAGATTTATTGTATTGGGAATTTTTGATATATTATCTAGGGTTCAGTCATGTTCCAATATTTTGCCTCCATATAATTAAGCTGATTTTCTAGAAAAGCTTCAGAATTTCATACAATATTTGTTGAGAACAATACCATTTGCATATTAGGTGTTGTCGAATTCTAAATTTTGTGTACCTACAAGCAATAGGTATTCCTAAAAGAAATAGGAAAGAAGAAAGATCATATACGGTATACCTTGGAGGGCTTTAGAGTTCCCTACACATTTTGTTGATGTTGATCTTTTGTTGTTGAGAACAATACCCCTTTTAAACACTACAACAATTTCTACTTTTTGCAGCCAAAAAAATTGTTACAAAAGATGGTTAATTTGTTACAAAAAGGTATTTGTAACGGAACTTTTTCATTATCCAATTTGTCACCATAAGTGCGTACCAAAAGGTCTTTTGCAATGATTTTTTTGTTCGTTGCAAACTTAGCAACAAAAGAGTTCTCGTCGTAAATAATGTTCTTTTGCAACAAACAATTTTGTTATAAATAATATTATTTACGACAAATAGTTTGTTGCCTATAATATTTTATGGCAACAAAATGGTTTCGTTGCATGTATTATTATTTACAACAAATATTTTTGTTCCTTCCTATTTGTATTAGCAACAAAATTTTCACTGCAAATACTATTCTCATTGTCTCAAAATTTTGAGAAAATTGATGAACAATGAATATATTCAACAAAAAATTGTTGCAAAAATTAGAAATTTTTTGTTGCAACAAAATAATCTAATGCTTCTAATTACTTTTTCATCACCTAGCAATTAACATTAATTCGAATACAAGAGTATATAAATTTTATTGCAACAAACAATAAAACACTTTAGGAATATTTCATTTCATTAAAAGAGAAAACATCAATTCACATTCTTTGTTAATGCAATTCCCGATACATTGCAAAAGACAAGTTCTAAGACTTGTATCAAGTTTCTATTCAACAAAAAATTAATACAAAATATTCTCCAATTTCATGTCTAACAAAAATAACGACACTTCAACTTCTATTGTGATTGCAAAAGTTTAGTAGCTTCCGTAGAAACATTGAAATGTTTGGTTTCATGTCCCAACCACTGAAGGAATCTTGTTAGTTGTAAACTTTGTCGCTATAAAAGTCTTTCCTCGAACATGCAAGCCAACCTACAAAATTATATGAGAAACCATTAAAAATAGAAATAAGTTAAAAATTGGTCCGATTTTGTATAATATATAAACAACAGTATAGGTGCAAAGGATTGTCTGTACAAGTGCAAAGAAGTGTGTATATAAACAAGTGACAATAGAGAGAACATGTAAATAAATAATTCTAAACAAAGGAGAGTTATATAAACAAGTGACAATAGGTGCAAAGAGAATGTACCCAATTGAATCATCCATAATTCTAAGCAAAATAAATAAATAACAGTAGTAACAATAGAGAAAATTCGCCACAAGAAGAAGCAAGAACATGTAAGCACACTCTACCATACTAATTCGAGAAAATTCTATAGTTATGCTGAAGGAAGCAAGCAAAGTCTGTTGCTAAATATCAAAAGAGATATAATGGTTTTATGCTTTCTAGTTTCCCAACTTTTTGCAAGCTGCTAGCTAAAGATGGTGTAACCTGCATAACCAATTTGAACTGCTTCGTAAAAGCGCATACCTTTATAATAACAAGGAATTAATGATTACACAAGAATAGACTTACAAGAGAGTAGTACGCTGATATAAATTGTGTAAACCTGTAACCACATTTAAACGGAATTCAATCCTTTATGACTCATATGCTCCCAGTTTGACATGTTAAGTGCCTGATATAAACAAAAAAAAATTTAGATTACTTTACTTTAATGTAAATTTTGTTCCTTTTGGCAGTGAGATAATAATTACGGTAATTAATAATTTTTCAGTTCATACTTCATAAGAATAGCAATAGCAATATTTGCCAATATGAATGTATCTTTCTTGGGATGAACATTGTTTTAAGCAAACTATGGATCATCTGGTAAAGTCTCAAGAAACTGCTATGTATACATCTCTGTGAATTTGGTACTTGAAATGTTTACAAATGAAAGCCAGGTGATGCCGTGTTTGATGAAGAAATGAGTTTGAGATAGTGGAAGCAAAGGATATCCAACTGAATTAGAGATTGCGGATACCAATCTATTAAAAGAATATTTTAGTATTCAAGAACACTAGGACTCACTAACTAATGTTCCTGTCATCACTCATAGAATTGGGCTTATTGTGCTCGAGGGGCACACCAAAGAAAGGATTTTAATGCAATGCGTAGTTCCTATACTTCAAAAGATAAAAACAGAATAGTTAGAAAAGATGCCTAATGCTTGAAGCAATTCAAGGCTCGTCTCCGCCAACAAATTTAGGGATGCTTAGTTTGTTTCTCTTTTGTAATATTGTGACTTCTAAGTCACCACCGAAAATCTTGTGTCACATTTGTGACTATCAATACATGTGATTCTTTTCTATCAATACCATGTAGAGGTGTCATTTTTCATTTCTGACCTGACCTACTTCACTTTTAGTTTTCACAGAGGATGAGCAATTGAGCAAGTATATTTGCATGGTCGAATACAGTCAATTTACAGATATTTATATCTGTAGTTGAAGCCAATCTAATGCCTTTGCAAGTCCTTTTTTTCATTATCATACAAGATCGGATCAAATAAATACCAGCTAAGGGTTTTCATTCACTAGGATCATGAACAAAAAGCTGTACAAGTTATGGGTCTATCTAAAGCTTCTTGCTCATGGTTCATCTGTATGCTAGTGGATAACCGAGTTATGTGCGTGTCCATATAAATAACTGATATACTAAGAACTGTGTGCAAGAATTATACACTATTGAAATGAGTTGAATTAAAGGCATGTACCATACGCTCATAAACTATAAAAGTAGAAATAATTTCTACTGTAAATTAATTTGCTGATAAAGATGACTACTGAAAATAATAAAAAGGGAGGAAAAAACATCTTACAGATGATATTGAGTTTTCCTGTGGTGATTAGAATTTATAAATGTATTCAACATATCACCATTTATGGTATATGCTAGTAAAGCAAATATTAACACCATCGTAAGTTTTATGTCTAAATTAGTGATCATGTCATAGGGGAAGTAGATCTACCAGTCATGTAAAACTGAAACAAGCTAGAAATTTCTAGGTGAGTTTTCCTGCAGTGATTAGAATTTAGAACGCAAAAGGGAGCACTTGATTGACTCTGTTTGGTTACATCCATTTTACTATATTCTTATCTAGTTTAGAAACCTTGGTGGCTTTTTATTATCAGCAAAGTTGGCGCACGATCCGTGTTAAGCTTGTATATGACATCATACAAGAAGGAGCACTATTGGGCGGAAGAAGGGATGCTCCAAAAATACAGAGTCATATCGGACATGTATCAAAACAACTTAGACACTCCAAAATACACTAGGAGACCAAAATAGGTGTCGTGTCTGCATCGACGTGTCCCCATCCTTGTCCGTGCAACAACAGTTATTGGGTTTTGTTTTCTATACAAGAAGTTTTGAAGGGAAGCATACCAGAAGTTTAGAAGGGAAACACAAGTGAATAAAGGATGAAGAATGCAAATTGTGTTTTTCATTCTTTTACAAGAAGATAGTGAGCCTCTAAAGTGAATCTTCTCCTACTGAACCATAAGATATATTCAGTTGATGTATTTTCTTTAATCATAGATTTTCTCTTACGTAGATTGGTCTATGCTTTCTGTGCACTTTAAAGAGGGCGCCTGAGTGCTATGGCAAATATCTGCAGCAGTGATATCAGACATTCTGATCACTAATTAGTGGATATTGAGAGAAGAAATATCTGTAGATTACTAAAATAACCGTCATCACTTCTTTTAACAATATAGATAAACGAATGAGGTTTGGAGACTGAAGCTTGCATTTGAGCGATATGAAAATTAGAAATAATGGGTCTGTCAAAATGACAACGAATAAAATTTTATACACTGGACTGGAAAAGGTAAAATGCCTTCACTTTTGGAGAGGTTTCGTGGGTTATATTTTTAGTAGGCGGAGATAGACTAAGTTTTTAATTTATTATTGGATGTTTCTTAAGAGATATTTCCATTACAAGAGAGAATCACAATATATTATGTTCAGTTCTTATATGAACCTATTACCTCCTTAATAGCTCTCAAACTTTCCATTTTCCAAATTAGTGAACTACTGAATGATAGAACTCCATTCTCAATGACAACAACAAGTGGTATCAGTTTGACCTTCCTAACTAAAGTAGCATTGTATAGTTCCAGTGCATCATAAGGTTAGCACACTTAAACTGGGATATCTGGTCAACCTTATAGTTCATGATGTATTAGAATTGAACCAGTTCCCTTGTGCAGTTAGAGTCAATGACTAAAGCATCAACTTTGTCTTCATTGGTTACAGAGTATATAAAAGAAATAGTACTATTATTTTACCTATCTTATTATTTTGGTTGGACTGGTGGGGGTGTTGCGACGATGGTGCAGTTATAGTTAATATACACATATGCCAGAGATCTGTAAGTGATTTATGAAATTTTCATTTGGTCTTTAGTAGGTACTTTCTGATATACATGAGTACCTCCCAAACCATGTTTCTATTCTTTGGTTTCAGAGTTATATGGCAATATGACAGGTTTCTAAAGGGACACAAAGGGATGATTGAGAGACTTCCTTTAGAAACAGGTCTCTTTTATGGGCTTCTATATCTCAGAAAGATGGTTATAGCTATTTGACATTTTAAGAACTTAAAAATCCCAACTAATCTAATCATTGCAAGTTTGCAACCTCAATTAGTTGTATTATTATACTAAGTTAAGCCTTAAGCAATATATGCTTAATAAACCAAACTTGGACATTGTATTCAGTGCATAACAAGCTTTAGGTATGGAAATTGGGTGGCGATTGCAATAATAGGCCTAAAGGAAATGCTTGTTCTGTAGTATTCGGCAAATTGTATATGATGTTTCAGTAAAAAATAACTTACACAAGCAATCATTATTCTAACTTTTACATCTTTTAAAATGGAGAAAACTCATATATGACACAGCTACTAAATATATCAGAGTTTCTCTGTTCTGCAACGTGCCTGTAGTGACTTGCATTCTTGCCTGGGGCTAACAAGAACATTGCGGTCATCAAGTCCTTTGGAAAATTGAACTGTTATTTTAATTTTTAATTACTTATATTTTTGTCCGTAAATCCTTTGGAAAATTGAACTTGTACAATCCAAACAAATTCAAGTCCTAAAGATAGTAAAGTAGAGTTATGCTGAACCTTCTGCTAAATCGTAATTGGACCGGATTAAATCTTTGGCTAATGCATTACTGTCAATACGTTTAGCTCAGGAGTTCCATATCGAACCGACTTCTTATTTTTTTCTGCTGCAACTTTTTGAATATTTCAGTAGAGACAGTATTTCAAGAATGAAGTGCTTACAATTGACAAGTTCATTTGAATCTATAGTTTACTGACTTCAGGCTAATTTAAGCTGTTATTTAAGGGCATTTCATTTCAAACTTAAGCAAAATACTACCTATATGATACATGCTTGCAGGTTGTTCTGGTTGCAAATTCTCTGCCTGCTTTGAATGACGTTACTGCTAATGAAGTTCCTGAAATTGTTGCTGAAGCTGCTAAGGTTTTGAATGGAACACACGTTTTTTAACTTATGTATTATAAACTGATGAACTAATCAATTTTTAGGAGGTTTCTTTCTCGCTTTTTGATTGTGGCATCTGATTTTTTTTGGGGTTCCTGTGAATGTTTATTCTCTTTTGCAGCGATGCGATATTCTTCACAAAGCTGCTGAAGCTGGGGGCCTGCTTGTAGATGCTATGATTAACATTGAAGATGGGCAGAAAGATAGTTTAGCTTCGGTTCCCCTTATGGTTGTTGAGAATGGATATGGGAGTCCATGCATAGATTTACGGCAGGTTAGCTTAGAGCTGGCAGCTGCTGCAAAAGATGCTGATCTGGTATGACATTCCAAGAATTGGAGCTACCTTGTGTAGATTATTACCGGAACTTACTGGAATTAACAAATTGTTTTTGTGATCATTTTGGCATAGATAATTCATGAAGGAATGGGTCGATCTCTTCACACCAACTACAACGCCCATTTTAAATGTTATGCCTTGAAGATACAGGCTACAATATTTACTATAGCGATATGATTAGTTTAGTGATTTGAGGTAATTGAGATCAGGGTGCAAGTCTTTAAAGTTTAATGTTCTGGATACCTCAAAGACAAGTGGAGAGTTGATTTTTAATTGTGCCTGACTATGCAACTTTGGACGTTAACATCTTCGTTAGGTGCCGTTAACATATCCAAATCTGTATGTCCATGTCTGTACCGGTAAGGTATCCATGTAAGGTGACTACTACTAGTTCCTATCTAAAATGCCCATACATCCGTTTCATGCCCTTACCGTAGTATCCATATCTGTATTCATGCAACATAAGTTGGCTCCAATGATGGCAAGTTTGGACAACCGTATGAGTTTCTAATATATTTATGGTCTCATATCATCTACCTTTGTGCTAATATTTGCAAACCCTCTTGTTTCCTAATTCATTTTTTTCTTTTCAGCTTGCAATGGTGAAGAATCAGAGGTTGGCTGAAAAGCTTGTTAGTGGAAACATATATGATTGTGTCTGCCAGTTCGAACCTGTTGAAGAACTGGTGTAACACAGTTTATGGTGTTGTTTTAGATGTATTATTTATTACCTGGTAAGATATCCATATTGACACGAATAAATATCAGCTTCTTATTTACCACTATATTTGTCTTACCAAGCATGATCCTATTATTATTTTCATCAAACAACACTATCATCTTTGTTCTTCTTTGGTCATAGGTAGAAATCATTATCATATGTAAATCAGATGTTCATTTGTTTAAAAAATAATATGGATAGATGGTCACAATAAAAAACAATTTACAAAGCAAGATTTTAAGTATTTTGTTTTCCTTCTGCTTATTTTCTTTAACTTAGTCCTACTGAGAAATTTAGGCTATTGGAATCAAGGTGGTCTAGTTACCATTTGAATGCTCTGTTTTCCTATTGTATCAGAGTTTAGTACATGAGCCTCCTTTTGTTTTCATGACCTTATTTACTGCATTAATACTAATTATTTTTTATATTATCATCATCTACTCATTATTATTCTGTTTTCAGGAAAAAAGATCTTCCTTTTATTAATGATTATTGGGACAACTTAGGATGTAAGATACTTTCTTTCAGATTTCTTGCAATTTTATTTAATGACTTATAAGTTGAACATTTCCTCTTCTTTCCAGGTTCCTCTTGACAGAACCACTTTTGTCCATTTAATGTGGTTCTCAAGGCATGATCCTAATATGGAAGTGGATGCTAAAAGTAGCTAGTACTAGTAGAACTCTTACATATTATGTAATAGACTTTGTTAGTGGAAAACAAATTGAATCCTATATTCCTGTAACTTTTTTAATATATACTCGTGGTTAATTATTTATGAGAATGGTTGGTTTTGGTTAATTCTTTGTGAGTTTGGTTAATTGTTTGTGAGCATGGTTGGTTTTGGTTAATTCTCTGTGAGTTTGGTTAATAATTTGTGAGCATGGTTTATATATATATATATATATATATATATATATATATATATATATATATATATATATTTTTTTTTTATATATATATATATATATATATATATATATATATTGATGATATTTAAAATGTGACGTTGAGCTCGGTTTTGGTTATCCTCTTTTTGATGACACATAAAAAGTGTCGTGAAAAATATCAATGTCATTTATTAAATGTCATAGAATGTTTTCGATGACATCTACAAAGTGTCTTAATTTTGATGACATTTATGAACTGTCATTGAAGCATGCTAAGATGACATTAGTTAAGTGTCGTGGAATAAACATTACACGACATTGAGAAAATGTCATCGTAAAGATATTATATGACACTTACAAAGTGTCGTTGAAAGATAAAAACTTTCTATGACACCCCCTCTAGACAGCACCAAAATAGTGTCATGGAAAGTCATTAACGACACTTTTTGAGTGTCGTTAAAATACTTTTTCTTGTAGTGATGGCATCGTGTGAGCGTCCGGGCCTCGAGCCGCTCGAAGCACCTTCTTCGTTCGCCGCCACGTTCACCGACGTGCCTTTTGGGATTTTGAAAGCAAAATATATTAGTCACCAAACTTATTGCGGGCTCACTCGTATGGAATGACATATCTCATCGACACGGGACCAACGATTTTGAGACAAAAACTCGACACTGGAGGCCAAGGACGTAAAGCCGTGCTCTGATACCATTATGTCACGCCCCGATTCGATAGAATCGATAGTCGTCCCCCGGGCGTGATGTCGTGCAAGCCTAAGTTGTGCTTGCACAAGGCGGTTCATAAGGTTATCCGAAACAACAGCATATTTAAGAGTACGCAGAGAAATTGAACACATTGATTTATAAAAGAAAACTTGCATTTTCATTGATAATATGTTAGATTACAGACTCGGTTACAAAAGAGGCCTCGCGGGCTTACAACCGACATCGATGAGATAGTCATTCCATACATTTACATCCCTTTTTACAAACATCAAAATGACTCTCTAAGACCTGGGATCGGCGAGAGTTTGTGACTCATGATGCAGTTGGGTCGGAGTCTTCAAAATATTGCAGAGCTAGCCTTCGCTCTAGCAAGGCTTCAAAAGAAAGGAGCGTCACCTTCAGTTCCTTGGCACGCTATCCTGGTCCCGAGTACCTGTTGAGAGCGAGGGTCAGCACTTTACACTTTGTGCTGGTGCGTGGCAATTTAAATCCCGTGCTCTCATTTGTTGAAGAATTCAAGTGAGCGTGCATGCAAATATTTAATGAAGTTGCTAGCCATCCTACTCAATTCAAACTTATATTTGAAAGCACAACCGATTAATAACGAATGATCTTACCCCCGGTAGAGCGCGCCGTCGTAGCGTAAACTTACCATGTTCTTCCCTGTCATGTTGATAAATACGTAATTTAGTACGTTCGTGAAGGTCACTGGCATGACAAGCCATCCTGGACATATAGCTTGGTAGACAGAGGTCCTTCAGCGCGGGTAGCGAGCCCCGTTGAAAGCCACTGCCTACCGTGGCATGCATCCGGCATAGCTATCCGTGTTTCTTCCTAGGCCGAAACGGTTCCGTGGCCTCGGGATACCGTCCGAAGAAACAATCGCCCTTGTCGACAAGTTGTCCATGACCATGCTAAGTTAAATTGTTATTTCAAAGCACTTCTTATAGTATTGTTGCGACATTCATTTAAATCGATTCATCCATTCTTAGCACGGTTCTATATGATTTGATAACTGCAAGCACGATAGTATTATATGACAAGCATCTGTATGTTCGTGTTCGTGGGACATCGTATGACCGTTTATCGGAATATCATTCATGTCGTTGCATTACATCTAGCATAACATATGTCTTGTATTGATAATGTATTAGAGAAGCGGGTCGAGGGGAGAAGGGTCAGCCACTCACCTTAGTATTTACTTGAGGCGAAAAACTGGTTGGCCGCGCTAGACGTTGCCTACGCGATCACCTGAAATCGCACGAGCAACCGATTAGAACACTGTGTTATTCAATAAAATTCGATACGAATGCAAAGTTTGAAACGTAAGCCATGAAAACCATCGAAAACATTCACGAAAACGCATTCAGAAAACAAAGCCAAAACCAACGCAAGCGGCGTGAAAAGCAGAGCAACGGGAGGTCTCTCCCGACTCAGCCGCAGAGTCAATCCTTGAGGCACAGCCCGCTGAATATGGGACTTGGTTCCGAAGAAACCATTCCATAACGGGGAATGAATCTTAATTCAACCGTTCCCGTTCGATCGATTCGATCGATCCCGACCTATCGGTCTCGACCGAGTCGATAGCGACAGTGTTCCTTTCCCGCGCACCCCGTGGACGAACAACGGGGCACGATGTAGGGACGGGACACTACAATCATGCATATTCTATATTATATATATATATATATATATATATAAGAGAAAGGAACTAACATGTAAAGCTATGTGTGTGTGTGAACATGGAGGTGTACATGAAAAGAGAAATCAACACTAGTTATGAGTTTACACTACACATGGCACAAAGCTAACCCATCTACATTACACATGTATTATACTTAACATGCATGGCTACAAGTATACATCTATATACATTAGAGTAGAGACTATTTAAGTTATAACTAACATGCATCTATACTTTACATAAATCTATATATATTATAGCAATCATTTAGAGAAGGGTTATATGGCATGGTGATTGATATAGAGTGGGGTGTCCTTGTGCAGAGGGTGAAGTTCATTCTCAGTTTAGTTCCACATTTACATATAAACTAAAGTGAGCTATCCCATAAACTGGTGTAACTAACCACATAAAATGAACCATGTTATCTGAAATCTGCCATTAAGCCAACATTCCATATGCATACAGCTCATGCATTGTCTAATACTGAAATTAACTAACATTTCGAATTAAGGGGTTGAAGGTTAACATTACATTCATAGACATTCCACTATATTGAAAACTAAAATTGGCTTGACAATAGGAAAAGGTAGGTATATATGCTTACATGGACAGTTCAGTGTTCGAACAACCTAAAATGAACTAACATTCAATCTAAATATCAGCTATGCATTGGTTCTATGTCTACATATGAAATCTGATATTGCATTTACAATATTTATACATTATGCATTCATATCTATCATTAAATATATACCTTGCATTTATATCTAGCATTCATTATATTCTTTCATGCATGCATTGTATATCATTCTTTCATTCATGCATTTATGTATTTCTTACATACATTACATTAATTGCATTCCTACATGCTTGCATTCAACCATATATATACATTAATGTAAAGAGGATATATATCATATATATATATCATTTCATTCATCTAGCATATCATGCATTACATCTATTATTACATTACATTCATGCTTGCATTCATTCATCATTCATTTATTCTCTTGCACCACTATATGCACCATACATTACATACTATGGAACCTACATATTCATCACAAGCCATACTTATACATGCTTACATTAGATAGGATACTTACACCTCATATATCATTTATTTAACTATTTACTCATGCTTGCATTCTCTATTTAATTACATAATGTATATACATTAACATGGGTTAAAATTAAATAGAATATTATATTACACACAAGGGTGCACAAGATGCATATGCTGAATAGTAACTCCTATTAATAATCAATATTGTACCATCTCAGTATGAATTAAAATTTAGGATTAAAGTATGTTATAGATCTATGTGTTAGCTTTCCGAAACTTCAAACGGATCGCATTTTCGTTTCAGGAAACTCCCAGAATCGCAAAAACACCGAGAACGCGTTTGTCTTTCATACAGCTGACACTCAAATAATTCTCCAGAAAGTTACAAAAAGAATTAGGCCAATTAATACATGTTTTTGGAAAGATAACTTCAATACGTTTCTTTTAAAAAAAACGGGAGATTAAACCGAACTTTGAGCTAGAAGTTATAATATTTCTAAGTTAGGGCTGAAATTAAAAACGTGGATAAAAATCATGACGGATTTGGGTAGTTTGAGACAAAAGAACACAAGTATATAACATAATATATCAAGAACTCACTCTCTACACTAATATATATATGAGACACTATAGAACACATCTCCAATACAAAAATATGAGATTAAACATGTAATAATTCATTCATACATAAGAACAACACATAGTGTGTCCAAATTTGGGATTTTTCCACATGAACACAACTACAACACAAAGGACACTCCTATGACCTCCAAATGGACATGAAATGGACACAAATGGAGATACAACCATGGGGGTCATTCCTATGGGTTCAAAATAGACCTATATGCATGAGGAAATGAAAAGGAGAAGGGATTTATACCTTCCGGTAGATCGAATCGAAGAAAAGCCTTTCCGGAGCGACACCGACACGTAGAGATTCCAAAAGGACACGAACGAGCTTCGAATCCTCCCAAACTTGGGTAGCTTCCTCCTTGGCTAGAATGAAGAAGGAAAAAAGAAGATTTGGTGGCGAAATGGAAGGATTTGGTGGAGAAATTGCTAGGGATTGCTCTCTAGAAATTTGGGGAAGAACAAGAGAGAGAGTGTGGATGAGAATAATGAAATGAACTTGAGCCTATCCTCTCCAAAAGTGGCTGGCCATATGGGGCTATTTGTCCTATTATGGTAAGGTCAAAAATGCCCCCACTAACATATTCTATTAGTATTAGGAAAGGGCTAATTGGTTGGGGCTAAATTAGTCATTCTAAAGTCTCTAATCACACTAACATTATCCATAATAATTAGTCTATCCTCTAACTAAAATATTTCTATCATGTGGACTAAAATTAATATCATGTGGGCCATGCCTAACTAGTGTGTGGGTCCCACTAGAGTCAAACTACCCCCGGGTCCCCGTTTCAAGTCGGATTGAGTTGAAATTCGAACCCGACTCAAATAACCCCAAAATAATATCATAAATAATAAAATAATATCAAAATAATTCAAAGAGTTCAAATGCAAAAAATATCCTTAGGCCAAAAATGACATTAAAATATCATAATCACATGGTTAGGCTCCAGGTCAAACAGTCTTTAGGGTTTCACTAGCAAAACGTCAAAACCACAAGTCATTGATTTAAATAATTTTAAAATAATTTAAAATCACCAAAAATCATATCATGAATTAAATATCATTATTAAAATAATTATAAATACGAAATTTCAAAATTACCTTCATTTGGAAAACTGGGTGCTACACATGATCAACCCTAGGATATGTCAATCATGTTATAGCCCGTAGAAAGACAGTAAGTAAAGATGCAATACGAGCTAACACGTGCTCGCCGGCTAAACGCCTCAAAAGAATAATTTTACAATAAAGTGGGAGGACAAAAAGAAACCCACTCGTTGCCAGGGTTACGTCTGGTGGTCACCATCTGGCTGAAGGACAGGTGGATCCTCTGGTACTGCTCCGATATCTGGCCACACAAAACCAGCTGGGTCAGACCCCAGAAAGAGCAAGTGTCACAAAGGAGGCTTCACTTAGGGACTAAAACCAACAAATCACAACAGAATATTAAAGATAATAGATAAAGTACTGATAATAATAGAGATAAAAACAGTAAACTGAGTACGAGGAAACCATTCAAGTAGCCAGGTCACAACCCTTAAACCAAACAAGGATCGGGGTTGCAGCCTTTCACTTGAATATAAACCCGTCTCAAATACTATTGGTACAGTGAAGACAATAAACGAAGAGAGGACACAGAACTGCTCCGAGAGCCAGGTTACAACCCTTAAACCAAACAAGGACCGGGATTGTAACTCTTTGCCTGAACAGAACTGGACCCCCAATATTTATTGCTAAGGCCAGTATAAATAATCATGGTATTAAGGTAAGGTAAAACATGACGAACATGGCATGGGGTTGCAATAAGACAATAAACGAAGAGAGGACACAGAACTGCTCCGGGAGCCAGGTTACAACCCTTAAACCAAACAAGGACCGGGGTTGTAACCCTTCGCCTGAACAGAACTGGACCCCTGATCGTTATTGTTAAGACAAGCACAATTAATCATGTCATGTCACAATCTTGCACATGATCAGGATAAGACTGAGCAGGAATAAGCTCCATCCAATCAATCACGGCCAATCAAGAGTACGGCTTTATACTTTTAACTATCTAGGGTTATCACAGGCCTAGTTATTAACAAGATGCAATGAGATTATCCCAACAGCCACAAGCCCTGCAGACCATCCAGTTATCCGGGTCGAATGTCCGTTCGAAGAATGCAACACGTGACTGTGTGCTGGAAATGTGCCCTACTCATCGGTAGGCTACAAGTCCACTTAATGCACCCAGATAACGGGATTGCCTGTAGCTGGGAATCTCTTTATGTCTACTAAATTATTCTAATTTATTAGCCTTATTCAATTACTGTAGGTATCCCTGACCGTGGTACTCAGGGATCCCTATCCTAGACATGATGCAAGATAGTACTGGTTTATTTTGTATAAACACAATCACCCACGGTGTCCAGGCCATTCAATTCTGTCACGACATGCTAGCCGTCGCAACCGTATTTGAGATATATATCATGTTAAATTTACTGTCAAGAGTGTGCCATGACGGGTCACTATCATGTCATGTCATTGTTTAAAATTAAAATTTAACCTGGTATAAGCGTGTATGCAATAACTAAATATAAACAGGGTGTAAGAGTTGTGGAGGAATCATGCGGCTCAGGAAGACGGGGTATAACTTCCACATACGAACATAAAATGAGGTGCTCCAGAGATATTCGGAAAGGCAAGACAAAGATCTAAAGCTTTCATGTTTTAAGTTTTTCGAAATTCTGGCTAAAAAATAGCTTAACTTGGCAAAAACTGTCATTATGTGCACTTTTTACGCCAAAAATGCAATTCTGTGTAACATACGCAAAAGGGGAGGGTTCCAGCATAACATTTCACATTCTGGGTACCATCCAGCGTAAAATAAGCAATTTCAGGGTTCCCTGTATAAAATTTCACATTCTGGGTACCATCCAGCGTAAAATACGCAATTTCAGGGTTCCCTGCGTAAAATCTTACATTCTGGATGCTATCAAGCGCAAAATACGCAATTCCAGGGTCCCTAGCATAAAATCTTACATTCTGGATGATATCCAGTGTAAAATATGCAATTTTAGGGTCCCTAGCGTAAAATCTTATATTCTTGATGATATCCAGCGTAAAATACACAATTCCAGGGTCCCTAGCGTAAAATCTCACTCAGCCGACATGAAAATCCAGAAAACTTGTTTTGGCCATAAAATCTTTATTTTAACTCGAAATGAGGTGAATCAAAAACCAAATTCATACGAAATTTCATGCTCTTGCTCATGGAACTATTAGTTTTCGAAAATATTAAGTTTTAGTAGATCAAAACCAAGAAAACTCCATGAACTAAAAGTTATAAAGTAGATCTAGAAGAATCTATCCATCAAAATTAAAAACTCCAAGTTCTAAAGAGGTTTATAATCATGTAAAGAAGAGAATAGAACAATAAAACTTGAGATCCATTATGAAGCAAGTTGCACTTGCCTAGGGCTCTTGGGTGTAGGTGGAGAGTAACGTTGAGGAAGAAGAAGAGTGAATGAGGAGAGAGAGAGAAAGAGTGTTAGATTAATAAATGGAGATGATGGTGGTAGGTAAGGGTTCTCCACTTGGTTCATGATGAACCAATAGCAACCCAAGCCGAACCAAGCCAACCCAAACAAGCCGAACCAAGCTAGGAGACATGCAATACGAGTCAGATACGTATACGTATTCCAAAATACGTAATTACGAACTATGGTCATCACAGTAGACATGTGAACTACCCAGAACTATCCCATGAGTCTATTCTTGAATAATAGCCGCTGCACACGACACGTGCAGCGTGCCGGATTTATCCCCTAGCCGTTCACATATCGAAAAAGGATATTTCATACCACCTAGGTAGATGTCTTTTACTTTTTCGTTTTCATCTCCACCGTGCCATGTCATCAGTTACTTTCTAGCTTTCATATTCCATATGTTATTTTCATGTCTTGTTAATTCTATTGTGTTTTTGCATTGCCATCGGTTTGTGTACTTGTTCCATTCCTGACTGGAAACCAATATTTTTTCAGGTTTAGTCGCGATCACTCTCAGCACTGGAAAGACATGGGTATGCTCAGGCCGACCTAGATAGTGGAACTAGTTGTCATTTTCATTAAATTGAGAGAACTTTGTATTTTCCTTTAAATATAAACCTTGTAAATGTTGTAATAAACATAGAAATGTGAATGAGCAGCAAATATTATATTTTATGATTTTGAGCATTTATTTCTTGCGGGCTTGACAACGTTCTACCGTCGACTCTGCAACGTAGGCTGGCTTGGACACGTCTCGTATCCGAAAAGCAGGTACGGGTCGTGACAAAAGTCGAAACACTAAAAGCAAAGGTATTTTGGGGAACATCATTGTATATGCTCCTGGTACGCAAATTTCGGAAGTGATAAGAGGTTCTGCCCCGCGAGAAAGTTAAGGTATCCCTCTGATTTGAGGTAGTATCAATCCGAATGGTGCCTGCCACTGCCCCTCCCTGAGTTAGAGTAAGCTCCCATTTCATCCTCCTCTTCGAAGCAAGACTGCGGAAGGTCGTCAATGGCAACTGACCCTCCATTTGACGAAGATACATGTTAAGGCCCTTTGCCTTGAAAAACTAATCTTCTCTGATCTTCAACACCTTCGCTTCAGTGGAGGTCAAGCGATCACCAAACAGAAACTCAGGTTTCAGGAAAAATATGACATCAGACTCAGCAAATTTGAGCTTGCCACTCTCCATCATGCCTTGGAGAAAAGAGTAGTGCTGATCTTGGATCTGTGTCATCCTCTCCGGTGGCTGGTCCAGCATTATCGCAGCTTTAGCCGGGTCGACTACTTTCTCATTAAAGTCCAGACCCATCTGACAGAGACCAGTATCTAGAAGGACTTTATTCAGCAAGGGTAAAGTCATTGACACTGTCCACAACAGAACAAAGTGTCAGCAAAAAAAGTTAGCCCCTCGGGTTAAAAAGAACTCATGCATAACTCAACATCAGCACATGCAAAATAGTGGGCACATCAAGAGCCTAGGCACATCATGTAGACAAAAGTTAGTGCACACGGAATGAATCCTACCGAGGCGCATATATAGGACAACAGTCCATACGCATTGGAAAGGTAGCTTCGGCGCATCATCAGGACCAAAGTCCATGCGCATAAGCAGAAAAGCTTCAGCGCATCATCAGGACAAAATCTATGTGTGTCTGCAAAAAAAGTTTCGACGCATCATATCTGGATCGAAATCTATGTGCGTCAACACAAAAAGGTAAAAGCCTAGGTGCATCCTCAGGGTGAGGCTCATATAGCCGCACCCATGCGCTTTGACGAATGGTTTAAAGCGTGCAACAAAGTGTCTGTGTGAAAGCTCCCAAGGCAATAGTTCACCCACCGATCACCCCCAGCCGTACATCGGCATGCGTCGTCTCGACGGACGACGACTCTTCGACGTCAACTTCGACAGTCTTCTTGCCTCTTCCTCTGCCTCGGCCCCTGTCTCGGCCAGCATTGCCACGGAGAGTCTTGGGGGCCATCTCTCAAGAAAGCTAGTGTTTTTGAAGAAACTCTCAAGGAAGAAGAAGAACAAGAAGAAGAACAAGAACAAGAAGAAAAGAAAGTAGTAGAAAACTCTCACTTTCACCAGGCACCTATTTATAGACCATGCCACGTGCGTGAACCGATAAGATATGATATCAGCAACTGACGTTTCGGGTCTCGTAAAACCAACGGCTCCATATCTTCCAAATGATTATCATTATCACTCACAAAATGAGACATTATCTTCTTGACATTTAATTGGGAAGAGTATGCGCCAACACGCCCATGCTCGGAGCAGCCATACACCCAAATAAGTCATGCGCCCAGAGCATCTGCTGACCATGCTTCTTAGTTCAAAGTATTCCAAAACTCAGCAGAAAGTTTTGAAAACTTTGAAGGGGGTCTTATAGAAGCATAGAATTTTATGCACATCTAAAGGTCAGAACCCGTATGCACCCCAAAATACCATGCGCCCCAACACATCACACGCCAAAGATTTTAAAGACAGAATGTTGGCACATTATTTCAGAAGACAGCAAGTAGAGGAAGCACATAAAGATTGATTTTTTATTCCACATAAAAATTCTATTACATGCCCAAATACAACAAAAGTCTACTACAAAGAAGAAAGCCTAAACTACAGCTAGGCGCAACACTTCGCAGGCACATCACCCTGACGTTTCAGTGTAGGCGCATCACTCTTCCTTGTCAGAGAGGATCACTTCCTCGAGTACTTCAGCCAATGAAGCATTTATTGAGCAGAATACGGGTAGCCAATCAATCCAAACCCGATGGCTTTTCCACTATAATGGAAGTCGGGACACGACGAACCCAATCTTTGGATGCAATAGGACCCAACACCATCTCGTAGAAAAATACTACCGATAAGGGGTTCGAACATAAGCTGCTGTGTTCATAGCAAACTCGGCACATGTCAGTCTTCTGAAGGAGTTCACCATCAAAGCTTCTTCGAATGAGGAGATCTATAACCCACAGTGCAGCATCTCGCCAAGAAGGAGGACCAGTCGAATTCGTCTCTATTTGGGAAGAGAAGTGAAACGAGAAACAAAATTTCTCTTAACGCTGCTATTTATAGGCCAGGGCAAATAAAATCCATGCACCATGTGGCAACTTTCTCGAAGTCAGTGCAATAAACTTGTATTTACGGTGATGAATCTGCCACTTCGAATTCAGCTAAATCAAAAGAGTCATTAATGCATCGAAAGACTTAACAAAGACAGACCAAAAGAGATGCACCATGTGCCCTGTAGCACCATGCACCTCATGTCGATACGACCAGTAGAACACAGAACGATGCACCTAGAGACGCATGGATATGCGGCCACCAAAGCTCGCCACCAGTCAAAGCATTTAATGCTGGAGTGACTGAAACGACAGCAGCAAACATGTCGAAGTCAGAAAAGTCAGCTTTTGCAGAAAATAAAAAGACACAATCATCGCTCTTTTGTCAGTTATGGCTGTGCTCCGCCATGTGGCCGACTAACCACTCGTATGCGCCTCTACAACCATGTGCCCAAAACTATGCATGCGCCTCCGTAGCCATGTGCCCAAAACTCTGCATGTGCCTCCACAGCCATGTGCCCAATGCTCTGTATGCGCTTCGACAGCCATACGCCCAGACTTTTTTTAAATCCTAAAAGTCATGGACTAAGTCTTCTTATGCGTCAGATCCTAGGCGCATCTTGACAGATCACTCTCTACCAAATTCGAGATCTTTGAGCTATGGACACATGCCACATGTCATTGACTCAGTTCTGCTCAAGAATGGGTGTTAATCACCCAAGATCTTAGCAACAACCAAATTTCAACAACTACCACGTGTTAGCTCCTCCGCAGCTCAGCAGTGCAGTTCAAACAAATTTAGCTCCAATTCCTGGACGCATCGTCCATGTGCCCAACAGAATCAGCCACATAGCGTCCCTACGTGAAAAGTTCTCCATGTGTGCATCACATATGCGCGCATAAGCAGATCATTCTGCTGCCTATAAATAAAAGGATCATTCCTTCATTCAAGCTCCCCCCCCGAAGTTCGACACCACTCGTTAAAAAAGCCCAGAGCTTCCACTTCTTGAACATTCAAAAAACGCTCTAGCATCCAGAGCTACCCAGACTTCCAGAGAGTCCAAAATTGTCGTCAGATCGTCAACCAAGTTAAAGAATTACCACTCGATCCATCAACACAGTTTCCAGATAAAAACAAAAGTGTGCTCCTTGGATTGCATCAAAATCCTACATTGTACTATGTTCTGTTTGTAATTAGATACAAAAGTTCAATACAAAAACTTGTTCATCTTATTTTTAATGGCAAACAACCCGACCCCACTCCCCTGCCACCGATGCATACCCCGACGACCTCCCTGGCCACTACAGCACCGTCGGAGACCGCCGCCCAACCGGTCGCAGTGCACCACAGCCGTAATAACACAACAGCAACAGCAGTTGTCGGGCCAACTTCGTAGCTTAATTTTTGCATCCTCACTCAACCGATTTCCGATCCATCTTTTCTGGTATATGGACAACCTATACGACTCTGCTTCCCTTTTAATAAATTCTTTTAATTCGTATCATGTGCGAAGAAACTTGAATTCCAAAATTGAAGAAAAACTCGATATTTTTGTTTTAGAAACTGTTCCGGAACCCTAAGTTGGAAGCAGATTTGCGACCAGGATATCGCGAATCATAGAAAAACGCTTGCACAATAATTTAGACAACCTAATCAAGATTGAAATCCATCTTTTAGTTTATGTTTTCATCAAATATAGGTTAAATTATTTATTTTTAAAAATAAAAATAATATGAAAAACTGTTTTAAAAATAAGAAAAAAATTTGATACAGGATCCGTCCCGACAAACCAGGCGACTTTATCACAACCCAGGAGCATTGAAAGGTGCGTATGATAAAATTATTTTGAGATGCACTCTTGGGTTGTGATAAAGTCACATAACATCATTTTGACTTAAAATTATTTTAAGATGCACTCTTGGGTTGTTATCGCACCTTAAAATTATTTTCTGATCCCAATCAAAATGCATAACATCGTTTCGACTTAAAATTATTTTCTGATACAACATTCGAAGACGTTTACAAGAATGATCGACCACATGACTGGGATCAGTCACATACCTTCTCAACTGTGAGACATGGAATATGTTATGCACTCTCTCCCGAGATGGGATAATACAAGATGATATACCATATCCCCAACATGCTTTATATGATTGATGGGTTACAATTCTACAGGTACAGCTTCTAACTTGGCTCTTACTGCTTTACCTATGACTAACCATAGAAAATTCACTATTCCTTCGTAACTTCGTCAATCCTTAAACTATATATTCCTATAAGTTACATCACCAACTTCTATAATTGATCAACTAGCGATCCGCTCCTTTCTACCTATAAGAAATCTATACAATTCGTGCAAGTATGCCTATCTGCGGGGCAAAGGTCGAGGCTGAACTAGATGGCTATATAAACCTATTTGTCATCCTTCTAGTCCTATCCTTTTATATATCTTTTCAAGACTAGTCTTACCATATATAGAGATGGTCGTCCATTCTACTTAGATCTTCTTACTCTATCTAGCACTCTAAGAATACTAACCATCTTGACACTATCGTTAGATAATAATTCCTCTAGTACTTCTAATCTAAGCCCTATCTTAGGCCAAAGTTAGCAAGATTTAGTCTATTCATTTTTAGGGTTGCTGGTTAGGGTCAGGCCTTATATCGTACTATATCCTAACGTATTCCTTAGGGGATTATCCATGAAATTTTACCCACCTTAGCTATTTACATAGTCTTGTGAAGCATGGAGTCATATCTTCGTCAAATGAAAATTCATTCAATAATGGTTCTACACAGTCTTATGCCCAGCCTTAAGAACAAGACTTACTAAGCCATTCTATTTATAACAAAACTTCTTAAAATCTACCACAAGGGGATCCTATTTTCTTAAAGCGCTATAACTAATACCAAGTTTAACAACCTGATCTCCAAAATCGTATATCTAGTATTCAGGATAAATTCTATTATTATTATCTAACAAATCTCTATGGATATGTAAACTTATAATCTATTATATCTGGTTGGACAGGTGTAGGAATGCCTATCAATCGACTAAAAGTGATTTTCTACCAACTAAAACTCCTATAAAATGGATTGCCACTCTAGTTTAGTTGGTCTTTCTAGTATAGTTGTTCTACCCTACTCGTACATACCTTAGATTATCACCCTCCTACGAAATATTTTACCAACATAGTTTTTACATACGATAAATTATAATCATAGCTACCACAACTGCTATGGACTTAATGGAACACCTTGTTCATCAAATGCATAGATACAGCGGACGCATCCGTTAATCCAAATGGCATCAATAATCTCGTATTGGTCGTTGCAAACACCGAATGTTGTCCTTGGAATACCCTCTTTGTGTATCGTCACCTAATGATATTCCTATCTCAAGTCAATAAAATATACATTTGCTTCTCCCAAGCGGTTGAACCAATCAATGGCAAACTATACTTCGAGTTACCAGAACGATCTTGGGATTCAAATAATCAATCAGTCTGAAGATAACAATCACCAGCTCATTCCAAGGTATAAACTATCTATCAGGATTACCTAAGAATGAGACTAGATAATTTTTAAAGTCATGATATAACTTATACTACCTTAGAGGTCATATATCTCGATTTCAACCAGTTCACCTACTTCTATGGCTTAGGTTTTCTCCTAGCAATATGATATTTTTACACTAAAATGTGGTTTGCTATATCCTAACCCTCCTATGCTTGTCTACTAGGTAATGGACATGCTAATGCTAGACAATGCTTATATATGATTCCTTGACAATCACTTACCTATCGATAAATCTTCTAGTCATGGTTGGTCCTTTCAAGCTATTTCTCCTATATATAAAACTATATAGTCTAACATCGTCCTTGTCATTCTTCAAACAAATATTCCTAGATCGACACTATAAGCATCTTGATTTTTGGAATTTTTTATTTTATTTTTATGATTTTTTAAATATTAAACTATATTTTAAAATAAGTATTGACTATAGAGGTACTTTACCGTAGCTTTGACTTTTGAAGCACAACAATTATCAATTTCTTAAATCTAGTTCCATATTCGTAATCTAGATGAGTCAACCTTTATTTTGATATGTCATGTCCTACTCAAACATGTTATCTTGTACTACATATTTCTTGTACAAATTTGGGGGCAAAATGGTCATTTTGGCTACTACCACAAAATTAGATATATTTTCCAATTTTGATTTGAGGCCCAAACCCGATCCACACCATTCAACCCAATATATGGTTCTAACCTATTTTGAGCCTACGCACTCAATTGTGGTTCTATGTGTTATTTATTTTCAAATGGCACACAAGACCCATTAATTAGCATTTCGGAGTCAATTTCGATTATAAAATCATACCGATCTAGAACTAGTCCAACTAGCCTTAGTTGAGCCTATAATAGGTTACCATAACTTATTAGGGTGAATTTAGATTTATTTTTAGAGATTTTTTACAGCCATACAATAGTTTAAACCAATCCATCATTGACTTTCCAAATTAGGAAACTCAATATTCACCTATAGATTCAATCTTGTATATCTTTTTATTGGAGCAACCAAATCAAACCAAACTTTCCTAAAACCTTCTCTACCCAGACCCTAACCCTTTAAACCTTCAAAATTTATATATATATATATATATATATATATATATATATATATATATATATATATATATATATATATATAAAGTGGCCACCTTCAAAATATATATATATATATATATATATATATATATATATATATATATATATATATAAAGTGGCCACAACCCCACCCCCACCCCCCCATCGTTATAATCCCTAAATTCCTTCAGCCTATACAACTGCCGACCACTTTCAGTCGCAACAACAGTTTCAACCTCTTCTCCACCTCTTGTGATGTTCCAAGAATATTTGTTACGAAGCTAACACGGCCCTCTACAATTCTATCAACCCCCCATATGTTCACAATCCCTTATAGTACACCAAAATATCCATACAAGTCAACCGAAGTTCGAGATCCAAGTCTTAATTTGTTCGAGCAGGTATGCTATTTTGTATCTAGGTTTTGTGTACATCCCGACCTCGTATTTTTGTGAAAACATAACTAATGGAAAGATCTTTGTGTCTATTTTCATTTTTAATTGGCCACCCACACAGTTCCAAACTGTTTGGTCGGGGCGTCCGTTCTACGAAAAGGTGTCCAGAACAAACTAGTTCTGTTGCGAGCCAATTTTTATCCACTTCTGGGCCACTTTGACATGAAACTAGAATACCTATGCTTTATAACACATATAAATTTGTAGCATTTTAGTTTTTTTACTATTTATTAAAATTTAAATATTTCACGGTATTATCGAAACACCGAAATCTATGAGTTCTATGTGTCCATATGCTTCGAAACTTCATGAGACATCTCAAAGTAATTGTTGTGCATATTTTGATAAGAAAAACCTACTTTTATATAATTAATAGCATTTTCCAAAATTAATATTTATTAAAAATTTATCATTTCGGAAGCCAAACCAAGGAACAAGTCTATGCATATTGATGTAGAATCAATATAAGGCTTGTGTACATATTTTTATATAAATAAAATATATTAATTATTATTATAGGATATGTACAATTATTTTCCAAAATTAGAAGTGGTACTTTTATGTTAATAATATATTACTTTTATAGGTATATTTAATACTACATATGCTATGTTAAGTATAATAGTCAACATGACTAGTTTTGGTATAAATATATTATTAAGGTCTATATATGGTAAGTTCATAAATAGTAAGTTATTAGTGTATTATTAATAGTAGAATATTTATTGTAGGCGTACGTGACGGAGGTAGAGAGGACCTTGGAGCCAGACTGTCCTACTCACAGTTGGAAGTTGCAGGCAAGTATACCTTGCCAACTTGTTGTAACGCCCCAGTCCCAAAAATACATAGGATCATGAATACAGTACATGTCAGCAACACTTCACCAATGGGCCAAACCTCATAACAAGTCCATTAGCGAAATGTTTAAGCTGTAAATCATAATAACAATCCAGAATATAATACAAGTCACAGGTACACAGCTAATCTTATTTATACAGAATAATAAGACACAAGATATCAAGTCCATAAGATAATATTGTAGGACCGTTGAGCACCTCTAGAGGAGGGGTGAATAAAGTGTGTGCATGTGCAGCAGAAAATAATCACCAATTAAAAATATTAAGCAGTTATATATTATGGCAGATAAAAGACGGTAAATAAAATACGGTAAAGTAAGAGTCAAAAATTCAAACTCAGTGAACACCACGATGTATACTAGTTTCCCTCTGAAAGGACTAGTCCAGTCACGAGTACTCCTGTTCGCTATTAATCCACTATGGCACAAGCTTTAACTGAGCGCTTGCAACTCTTACAGCACCGTGCTTGGCGACAAGTGCACGACCGACTTCACAATACCGTGCTTGGCGACGAGCGCACGACCGACTCCAGAAGGCAATTAGAAAACTAGAACGTTTTCTGAATACAGCCTCCGATACAACTCTTCAACACCAAACTCTAGATTAAACAAAGACTGTACTGGCTTGGCTAAGAGTCGTAAAGACTTAGATATGAAAGTAAAAAAACTCAGAACACTTTAGATAGAGAAAAGAAGAGATGAAATTGGATGATTGAAATGAATGGTAATCTTAACTCTATTTATAGTATTTTTGTGAGACAGAACTCGGACAGAGTTCGGGCAGAGTTTGGATGCTAGAATTTTGCATACGAACGTGGGATGCAGATTTGGAGGGAAATAAAATTCAAATAACCCAGACCGAACTCGGTCAGAGTTCTGCTGGGTCAGAACAATAAAGAATGGACCAAATTTGCATAGGTTTTGGGCTTTTTGGAATTGTAGAATTTTGGGATAATTAAGTAGGCTTATTTTTTTATAGACTGAGAAAAACCTAAGCTAGTACCGATCCGATCAATCTCATATTTTTCCTATACTCAATAAAAGAAAAAATACAGAATAAATAAGAAAACTAATAGCCCATTTGATGACGCCTTTCTCCTGACATTTGAGCAGACTTATTTTTCCTTGACGGCAATCGTCCAAAGATAAACAGATCTAGAAATCTGAATACCTTTCGGGGGCTTCGCCCCCGAACCCCCATAGAGGATTCTGCCCCCTCGACCCCCGTCCACTGATCGGGCAGCAGAACCCCCGATGCGAGGCCCCGAATAGGTCGTTAGGCGGTTCAGAGAAATCTTCTTGTATTATGTCGCCTTTGGCCCATTAATAATTTTTCGTTGCATATGTCCTGGTTTGATCGTGCTTACTGCTTGTCTGTAAATACATGTTAGATGAACAAAATAATATGATACAGTATGATACAAGCATAGCAATATGATATAGACCATTTAGGACAATGCTAAGTTTATAGGACAATCCTAAGTTTAAGTAGCAACATGATAGTGATTACATGAATATTAGTGACATCACTATTAAACTTAATTGATTAGCCATATTCAAAAATATGATATAATCATTGGGCTAACAATCTCCCTCTTTTTTATTATGGCAAATCGGTTAATTTAAAGATAAATACAATAGATACATATATCACTAATAAACACATATTCAATTGTTTGTTAACATAAACTTATTCTCCCCCGTTGACATGATCAAAAAGTAAGCTCCCCCATAATAGGATATAAAAAATTAATTATAACAGAAGGAAGACAGAAATAACCATGAATAACAATTAGGAGAATATTTGAAACAAATCATTCAAAACACAATTTAAGAAAGAATATAACTCTAGTTTTGAAGGAAACCAATAAAGGATTTTAATGAAAGGTAGATACCAATATAGTAGAAATCAATCATTGGTCATAAATAATCCTTAAAAAATTCACAAATCTAGTATACCAATATAAAATACCAAATATAGAAAAATAAGACTTTTAACAATGATCACAAAAAAATATGTTCCATAAGGAGTATACTCATCGAAAAGAAATCAAAATAGATATACTAGAATCTATGCAAAATCTATACCAAAGTTCATGCATTTGAACTCAATTACCATAGCATAATAAATAAATATCCACTAGATAAACATGAAGGTAACGGAGACAAAATAATTGAGAAGGAGAAATTCAGTCGACTTGAATGCTCCCCCGTAAAGTATGATCAGTCTAAATATAGATAATCATGAACTTTGAGATAAAATCTCAAAAAGAAAAGCCAAACCAATTTAAACTCAAGGAATCATCAAAACTAAATATATTTGGCAAGATAATTTTTTAAAAAACACGTAAAATAAGATAATCAAGAAGAAATAAAAATAATCATATATTCTCTCATAAAAATATCATGAACACAATCGATAAGAATCAAAAAAAATAGACAGTAGGTCCATGACTGAACTAGGTATACCACATATTTAATAAATTGAAACAATTGATTTGCTCCCCATTAAAATATACGTATCTAGTTCAAAAATAATTTATATGCAAAAATAGATAAAATAAATAATCATGAGATCTGAAAAATATCCAAGATATGCATCTTTCTTTCGTTTGACCAAATTCATACAAAGTTCCCAACTTGACACAAATATCATCTTTAGGCAAGTAAAAGAAATATCCAATAAATAAATGCTTAACGATCAACAAACAAAATATGTCTGCAGTAATAAAAATAATTTCAAGACAGTAAAGAATTTTTGAAAATTGCCTTAAATGGTATTCGAGTAAAACACATATTAAAAAAAATTAGAAGATATTTAAAATACGAAATTTACTATAAAAAAAGGTTATCCTAGTGAATGTTCGAATGCGTCCGTTTAGTCCTCAGACTCACAACAGATGTAAACCCCCTAGATTTTTCCTAATTTTATTTTTATTTTTATTTAATACTGGTATTGATTTTGCAATCGTGATTGTACGTCGCATGCGAGGTTGCGTTTCGTATTTGCTCGTCGAGTACGAATATGTGCGAGGTACATATTTTTAGAAAATATTTTTATTATTATATAGAATATAGCTTTCAAATAATATATGATAAACAAATTGTTTGCTTGAAGTTGTAAAGGCGTCACAATAGAATTTTCCAAAATCGTATATTTTTATATATTTAAAAAAGATTATTTAATTCATTGTTCCGATATAAGTAGTAATTCAGAAAAATTATTGTTTTATGAAAACATGCTATTTGTTTGCGAGTGACATGAAATTTATTTCATATCCCCTCTGATTTTCGAAGACTAATTATAATTGTTTTATTTAAATATAAAAATGTAATTCAAATATTTAAAGTGATTTTTGAAATTTATTTATTACCATTATTTATTATGAAGAAAAAGATATTTTGAAATATTGTTAAATTTAATATTTAGTAAATTATGATGATTAAATGAGAAAGATTGTATTGACTTTATTTTGAATTGAAGATGGTTTCATCTAGATTGAATTTGGATTTGAATAAACTAGTTTTAAATCGATTTGAATTAAACAGATGAATTATCTATGAAGAATTTAAATCATCCCAAATCCTTATCCAAAAAGAATTTCCACCTCCTATATAAGGAGAGCCCCATTGTTTACTTTTTTTATTAAATTTCGTGAGACAAAACCTTCACCACAGATGTGCATCGTGTCCGTGTCCGTGCCCTTCCCATCCACTATGTCATTTATGCTACACATACATATTTTCCTGTCGGACCAGCCGGAGGTCCATCTCATGTCGGGACACAACCCCCGACACAACGCAACCCAAACCGATAATACAAATCTAAAATCCTAACCTACGGTCCACCTCCAGCCTCGCCCCTGCCCCTGGCCACCATCAGAATCTCGACCACCAACATCATCTTCATCTCCCCGACACCCCGTATCATTACCAACCCCTCTCACAGCGTCCATGACTCTCGGCTTCCCGTCCAACATCGATCCACAGATCTGTGCCGCCCCTCTCTAGCACGGCCGACCACCATAACCATCAACATCGCCATCACTCTCGGCCATCAACGGCCACACCCGCCTACCATCACAGACACCATCCCGACCAACCCACCGGCAATGCTACAACCCCTATCGCCACCACCGGACCACCATTACCACCATCATCATCAACATCACCACCGCCACCACCGAAATAGAAGAGAAAACCTAAAACCTTATTGACCTCCTTCAGTGCCACACACGTCCTTGGCCGCCGCTCCGAGCTTCCCGCCTCTGCCATGGCTGAGCCCCTTCGAGCCCTTACTGCCGTCCACCGCGCCGACCGGACTCCAACCCCCTTTCCGAGGCATCTGTCGGAGTGCCCTGTAGCCGACGCCCCTCCGCCGGCGACTCCATCCGCTGCACCCGACTCCGGCAACCTCCCCGTCTGCCCGCTCGCAGCCCTTCCACCGTGATCGCGACCACCTTTCCTGGGACTCGCCGACACGACATACCTGCGGATCTTGCGCCGTCGCGCCTGTCCGTCACCTTCGACCGTTGGTACTCCTCTCTCCACCTCCCGCTCTCCTCTTTTCTCTCACTCTGGTTTTTCTCAAAAGAATTTGTAGTGTACAGCTATACATTGTTACTATATTAACCTATTTTATCAAAACGAGTGTAAGCACCTCGTTTCTAGTTTCTTAATATCTGATGTTGTCAGCAGTATAGTGATAAGCATAGGACTTTATTACTATTGTACTATTATATAGGCTACCAGTTAGATTGTATAGTAAGAGTATTATTAGTTATAAATTATATTATTAATATTATCATTGATTCTTAAACAAATGTATATAAAGAAAACAATAGGTGTATATTGTTATGTTGCCATTATGAATGGTATTTTAATTTTATTAAATTAATTATAGTGTATATACAGTAAAACATCTCTCAAATTATATTATTGTTTAAATATGGTTTACAATATATATATACGCAAAGTATGTTTCAACCATAAAAATGATTTCTCCATATTTTCAGATATTTAGTCTAAAATAAATAAATAAATACTATGATCAAATAAAAAGCATTTTCTAAATGTTCATGTCTACTTTCAAGTATTTATAAATATTTTACTAAGTAAGTTATAGTTTTGGCCGGAACAACTTCTTATTATTTTCAAATAATTACTTAAATATTTTCATATACGAAATATAGTTTTTATCTAAAAAAAATTTCTACAAAAATTAGGATTTTGCCTCTAAATAATTTTGATTCTTCAAATATTTATCTAAAAACATATTTTTACTAATAAGACATATTTTTCAAGTATTTACGTAAAGATATTATGAAACTATTTTCTAAATAAGTAAATGAATCTATCTCCACAAAAATTCCTTCTTGATATCCCTATCGATCATGACTAATCGTGCGTCCTATTTTCTCGTGAATTTGTACCCTTGCACATCGACCTTGGTCATTGGACAAAATAGGACTCGTCGGAGCATCGTACCACACCGGGCAACACACCAGGCAAGACACATTGTCATTACTATCTATTTCTTTGCTCTTTATATTGCATGCATTTATTTATTTAGTATTTATTTTCTGCAAATATAACTTGTTCTTCTCAAATGTTCTTTCATTATTTATTTTTGCACACTTGACCTGGAGTTAAGAAGTCTACCTACATTCATTGGTTTTGACACATGTATGCCACGAATCACGAGTCGCATGTAGATCTCGGACGTATATACTGAGTGGCCAGCGGTACATATTGGACGAGCGTTAGGCTATGACTATTACTAGAATTGCATGATAAAAGACTAGTGGTCATTAGAGTTAGATCATTGGGTGGGGAGAATACAACTGGGCGTTGACCTCCTCCCTATCTATCGTAGACTCGCTCGCTACTGAGGAACGATAGGTAAACTATATACTGTAGACTCGCTCGATACTGAGGAATAGTATATAGTAGTTAGACTCGCTACTGAGGTCCTGCTTATTTTTCCTTGACTTGACTTGGAGGTTATACGACCATGCGCTATTCTCAATTGTATTACACGTAGAGTGGTTAGGTGACCGTTATCCGTTAGGTGTATGTACTTTTGAATTTTGTACTTATGCCTGACCATGACTTGGAACAGTATCTTGTCGCGGACTAGTTTACCACACCTTGTCTTTGTTTGGTTGGAGGTGTGGTTAACTACTTCAATGATAAGGTACTAAACTTTGTTATGGTCTCGATTATTATTGAGCATCTTTATATTCAGTCATGGCATATTGTTTCTTGTATCATGTTACGTCCTTCTGAGGACCTGGTGAATTCTCCAGGTGTGTTTTGTGACTTTCAGCAGGTGCTTAGCCAAGGACATGATTCACCCTCTTGCTTCGAGATGATTGCTTTGGATCGTCTTTTGCTCCGCTCGACAAATTCTTACCTTATATTTTCTTCTTAATTAAATTGGTTGGTAGTGGATTTGTCTTCTCCCAATGATTGTAAATGACAATTTCCAAGTTAATTTTATATCATTATTCCCTTATTTTGTGGATGAGATTAGTGTGTCATGGTTTACTGCTCTTTACAGCTTATGTATATATACGAAGGCTCCAATTACATCGTATATATACAGCTGGCATGTGTACATACTTAGTCTCTTATATTTTGGGACTGGGACGTTACATGTTTTTGTGGTGGCCCATGCAGGTCAAGTTTGTCGTTTCGATTACATTAATGTACCGAACGGGCCTGTAGATAGGATTAGAGTCTAGTATCTCATCCACACACTTGATCTCCTTCCTTGACTCCAAATTTTTGATCTCTTGATCAACTTCCTTGATTTATATCTTGCTTGAACTATTTCTACCATTACCTCTACTTGTGCTTAATAGCGGTTAGGAAGATGACTATACCAGTATATGCTCATAGGTCCAACACATGGCTAGAAAGATTACATTGGCAATTAGTATGCATTAGAGATCATATTGGAGTTATAAAGTCATTATCACTTTAAGAATCAAAGAACCATATTTTCTTGAGATATGACCTTATAGGAAGAATTAGTTGATTCCAAGTTGGATAGTAGCAGCATTACAAACTTTGGGGGATTGTTAGAATTTAATTTTGATACTACAAGAGGATAGTTAGAATCTATATAAAAATGAGAAAACAAATTGATATTTAATTTTTGAGTTTGAAAGTCTTGAGTTATGAAATTATAATTACTTATCCTTGAAGAGATATAAAATTAGTTTAAAAAGGATTTTTAAATATTGCAATATGATTACGAGTTTTAAGTTTGAAGTAAAAAAAAAAGTTGGTTTAAAATATTTTGGAAGATATGAAATTGACTTAGAGAGAAAAATTTCAAATTGTGTCTTATGATTTATGATCTATAAATTTATTTATAGTTACAAGTTTTGATTATGAATATTAATAATCTTGGTATATTTGATTAGTGATATACCAAGGTTCACTTTTTGAGATTGATTTAAGGAATTTAAAATTTAAAGTCATGATTGATAAGAAACTTTTTGAGGAAACTCGAGTTTAAAAAATTTAGCCCCAATGAGATAGAAGTATTCCACACTAGTTGCCATATCGCTCGTGACCATAATAGTTGTATATACTCAAGTGTAGTTAGTCATCTACCAAGCATGTGATTATATCTCAACCTTGACTTACTCGACCTTTCCTCAAATCCATATCTTTTAGTTTGACCTTCTAACCGTTTGAAATGTAAAAATGATTTGATCGTTCCTTGATTACATCCACCTAAGAGACTATCTTCTCTTTAGAAACTGTGTCCCTAAATTATTTTACTAGATTCCTAAATTAATTTTACTTCATACTTCAACTTGATCCTCTTTAATGTTTGTGCATTAATTGTCACCCCATGAACGCTCACTTTCTATTTTAGATCTTTTTGTGCCCTTTACCGTGACTTTGATATTTGGAGTGTAATACTAGCTATTATCTTCCAGCAAATTTCACATGCAAGACCTAGGCGAGCCTACTTTCGTGTAGACATATCATGTCCCACTAAAACATGTTCCTTTGTACCCTATTTTTATGATACGACTTTTGGGTCATAAAGACTAAACTATAACCTTTACCGTGATACCGATATATTTTTCGACCACGAATAGGAATTCAACCTCGACCTAATTCTTTTGACCTGATATGTGAATATGTTCTACTTAATTCCTTAAATGCTTAACTTTGCGCTTTATCTTGATTGCTTGACCCATTGTCCCATCACACTACTAGTTTAACTCTTGTAAGTTGGATAGAATATCCCACGACCTAACAACCCTCTGTCCTTGTGACCCACATTGATAAGTTTACTTAGACTATAGAATTTAGAGGACCCTAACTTATCTAGTCAACCAAGCCATAGAACGACTACATAGGCCCAAACTTCGGGCAAGAATTAGATTCTAAAGGATCTTCGACTATTTAATTTCCTTCATCATTACCCCTACTTATATTCTGACTATCTTATACTGCTAATTTAGCCAAAATTTTATAAGCTTATTTCTTTATCAAGCTTAATCATGACATGTTTTATTGGGTGCGCACCCACTAACATATTGTCTAATCAGAACCGATGCATGATGGTCTGATCAACCTAGTGCACTTTGGTTCGCTTTTTTATATATTTCTATATGGATGGAGACATAGTTAAACTTGCCTCTAGAGTCTCACCTGCAACAGCCTTGACAATTCTCTTTTGAATTATTTCGTCGCCTATGAACCACATATTCGTATTCAATAGCATCGTTTTTGAACTCTTTATTGTTTTTTGTCCTTTCCTTATTTTGGATATTAAAAGAAATGCTTGTACTTGATGGATAAACATGAAATTTTCTCCTAAAATATTTGTTTATGCATAGGCATAGCCAGCCATTAACCAAGCCCTATGACAACGACTCGTACCGAGTTACTCACCCTTTCTTCGACTCTCGATTTATTATCTCGACATTCTAACCATTTGAAACTTAGGGATGACTAGAATTATTCCCTTAATCGTACCCTCAAACTTAGATGATTAGCATTCCCTTAAGGAACCACAACTTCCAAATGTCTAATTTATTATCCTTGATCTACTCAATTCCTTACTATTCTCTACTTCACGTTATCATTGCCTTAACTAGCGACCCTCATTCAATACCATACCCATGATTATTCTTGAAGATATCGAAATCACTATTTTCTAATGCATGTCGTGTTAAGACGTTATTTTCTTGTCTCGCCTAATGATTGATAATGTTCCTTTATACCCTTGTACCTTCTCAATCCCCCATAATTATTCTAAATTTTGAGAACGAAATTCTTGTAATTTGGGTAGGATGTAAACCACCTAGATTTTCCTTATTTTTTATTTTTATTTAATACTGGTATTGATTTTTCTATCGTGATTGTACGTCGCATGCGAGGTTGCATTTCGTATTTGCTCGTCGAGTACGAATATGTCCGAGGTACATATTTTTAGAAAATATTTTTATTATTATATAGAATATTGCTTTCAAATAATATATGATAAATAAATTGTTTCTTGAAGTTGTAAAGGCTCACAATAGAATTTTACAAAACCGTATATTTTTATATATTTAAAAAGGATTATTTGATTTGTTGTTCCTATATAAGTAGTAATTTAGAAATTTTATTGGTTTATGAAAACATGCTATTTGTTTGCGAGTGACATGAAATTTATTTCATATCCCCTCTAATTTTCGAAGACTAGTTATAATTGTTTTATTTAAATATAAAAATGTAATTCAAATATTTAAAGTGATTTTTGAAATTTATTTATTACCATTATTTATTATGACAAAAAAGATATTTTGAGATAATGTTAAATTTAATATTTAGTAAATTATGATGATTAAATGAGAAGATTTTATTGACTTTATTTTGAATTGAAGATGGTTTCGTCTAGATTGAATTTGGATTTGAATAAACTAGTTTTAAATCGACTTGAATTAAACAGATGAATTATCTATGAAGAATTTAAATCATCCCAAATCATTATCTAAATAGAATTTCCACCTCCTATAAAGGAGATCCCCATTGTTTACTTCATTAAATTTCTCAAGCCATAACCTTCACCACGGATGTGCATCGTGTCCGTGTCCGTGCCCTTCCCATCCACTACGTCATTTATGCTACAAATACATATTTCTCGTCGGACAAGCCGGACGTCCATCTCGTGTCGGGACACAACCCCCGATACAACGCAACCCAAACCGACAATACAAATCTAGAATCCTAACCTACGGTCCACCTCCAGCCTCGGTCCTGCCCCTGGCCACCATCAGCATCTCGACCACCAACATCATCCTCATCTCACCGATACCCCGTAGCATTACCAACCCCTCTCACAGCATCCTTGACTCCCGGATTCCCGTCCACCATCGATCCCACAGACCTACGCCGCCACTCTCTAGCACGGCCGACTACCATAACCATCATCATCGCCATCACTCCCGGCCATCAATGGCCACACCCGCCAACCATCACAAACACTGTCACGCCCCGATTCCATAGAATCGATAGTCGTCCCCCGGGCGTGATGCCGTATGAACCTAAATTATGATCGCACAAGGCACATTCATAAGGCTATCCGAAACACAACATCAAGTTAGAGTACGCAGAGAAATTGATTGACATATTTGACTTCATTGACAATAAAACTTTATTTACATTGACTTCATTACATTCATTGTCGCACGGGCTACAACATGACTCGACTTACAAAACGAACGTCGATGACATAGTCGTTCCATACATTACATCCCTTTTTACAAGCAAAATAGTTACACTTTCCACCTGCGATCGAGGGAAGTCGAGCCGCGATTGGTCTTCTTTTGTACTGAATGCGGAGTCTTCAAAAGGAATTCAGAAACAAGCCTTTACACGGACGAGGCTTCAAAAGTGTCTACACCGTCTTGAGATTTTAAGTGGCACGCCCTTCGTGGTTCGGGGTACCTGCGTGGAGAGTGAGGATCCGTACATTACACTTTGTACTGGTGCATGGCAAGTTAAGTTCCATGCTCTCATTTGGTTGAATGAGTTTATATGACTTAGTTCATGAATGTTTCTAACCATCCTAATGAATTTCAAGCGAGAAATGACAAGCATAATGTAATTTACGTCGGAACTTACCTCCGGCGGACCGTGCCGCGCCTTTTTTGAAACTTACCATGTTCTTCCCTGTCAATTGTTATCATTTACATCTCCAAGTGCAATATTACGCGTGTTTGGTCACTGACATCACAAGCCATCCTGGACTATAGCTTTGTTAGCCGGGGCCCTTGAAGCGCAAGTAGCGAGCCCCGCAGCAAGTCCCCTCTTAACCCGTGCTATCATCCAGTACAGTTATACCGTGTTTCCTCCTAGGTCGAGTCGGTCCCGTGGCCCCGGGTAGTCGCTCGAGGAAACTCTCTCCTTGTCGACAAGTTGTCCAATGACCGAGTTAAGACAACATTTAGTTATTAAGGCCTAGCCTACTTTCTCTTTGAAACTTGATCATTTTACCGTGTCCGTGCCCTTGCTTTCATTCTTTCATCCGCAACAACACTATCGATTTACTTAAGAAGGGGGTCGAGAGGAGAAGGGTCAGCCACTCACCTTGAGTTTACTTTGGCAAGAGAACTTGTTGGTCGCGCTAGACGTCGCCTACGCGATTACCTGAAATCGCACAAGCAACCGATTAGAACACTGCATTATTCAAGGAGTTCGATAGGAAATGCGAGTTCGAAATGCAAGCCATGAAAACCATCGAAAACATTCACGAAAATGTATTCAGAAAACAAAGCCAAAACCAACGCAAGCGGCGTGAAAAGCAGAGCAACGGGAGGTCTCTCCCGACTCAGCCGCAGAGTCAATCCTCGAGGCGCAACCCGCTGAATATGGGACTTGGTTCCGAAGAAGACATTCCATAACGAGGAATGGATCTTAATTCAACCGTTCCCGTTCGATCGACTCGGTCGATCCCGACCTATCGGCCCCGACCGAATCGATAGCGACAGTGTTCCTTTCTCGTGCACCCTGTGGATAGATTACGGGGCACGATGTAGGGACGGGGCACTACACCATAACCAACTAAGAAAAAGTTTCGTCCTCGAAACTTAAAATAGAACCTACCTCTACGAGAACAATAAAGGGGACTTTTCTTTCATTTCTGACTCAAGCTCCCACGTCGACTCTTCGACCGAATGGTTCCTCCAGAGGACGCGGACTAGAGGAATAGCACGGTTGCGAAGAAGTTTATCCTTGTGCTCCAAGATTTGCACCGGCTCTTCGACATATGATAAGTCCGCCTTCAGGTCCAGCTTACCCAAATCTACCACATGCCCCGGATCGTGTACGTACTTCCGCAATTACGAGACGTAGAAGACGTCATGTACCTCTGACAACGTATGCGGCAAGGCGATTTGGTAAGCTACCGGGGTGACTCGCTTCAATATTTCGAACGGGCCAACAAATCTTGGGCTCAACTTTCTTTTCGCACCGAACCGAGAAACTCCACGCATAGGCATCACCTTCAGGAATACATGGTCGCCTTCCGAGAACTCGAGGGGGCGTCGGTGCGTGTCGGCATAGCTTTTCTACCGGCTTTGTGCTATCTTCAATCTTTCTCGTATTAGCTTGACCTTCTGCACGGTCTGCTCCACCAGCTGCGGACTAAGTATCTGCCGTTCCCCGACTTCATCCCAGCAAATGGGCGATCTGCACTTTCAGCCGTACAAAGCTTCATACGGCGCCATTTGGATGCTGGACTGATAGTTGTTGTTGTATGCAAACTCGGCCAGCGGTAGATGGACGTCCCAACTTGACTTCAAGTCGATCGCACAGAGTCGTAGCATGTCTTCGAGAATTTGGTTCACCCGCTCTGTTTGGCCGTCTGTCTGAGGATGATAAGCTGAGCTGAACTTCAACTTGGTCCCCAGTGCTGAATGTAGACTACTCCAGAAGCGCGCTACGAACCATCCATCCCGATCGGAGACGATAGAAACTGGGACCCCGTGCAGCCGAACTATTTCATCAAGGTATATCTGAGCAAGACGGTCGACGCTCCAAGTAACTTTGATGTCGATAAAGTGCGCTGACTTGGTTAGTCGATCGACGATGACCCAGACGGCATCGTTTCCCCACGGCGTCCTCGGCAAACCAACAACGAAGTCCATAGTGATGTGATCCCATTTCCACTCTAGAATGGCGAGGTTCTGCATCTCCCCGCCCGGTCGCTGGTGCTCGGCTTTGACTTGCTGACAGGCCATACATTTTGACACAAAGAGCGCTACGTCCCTCTTCATGCCGTGCCACCAAAAGACAATACGGCGGTTCTTATACATCTTGGTGCTGCCAGGATGCAAGGAATATTTTGCATAATGCGTCTCCGACATTATCTCCTTTCTGAGTTCTGCGTCGTCCGGTACGCATAGTCGTCCCTTCACGCGCAACACTCCCGACTCGTCCTCTGCAAAGTCGGACATTTTTTCTGTCGATATCAGCTTCCGCATCTTCTCCAGGTAGGGGTCGTCCTTCTGTGGAGACTTGATCCTCTCCAGTAGGCTCGGTTCTACCCGCAGTTGTGCCAGTTTTACGTCTCAAAAACGAACTCGGAGCTCGATGCCCATTCCTTTCAAGTCACGCAAAAGTCGATCATTGATGCATAATGAAGCTAAGTACTTCTGGCTCAGCGCATCCGCTACCACATTTCCTTTGCCCGTCGTGTAGTCGATTGATAAGTCATAGTCTTTGATTAGTTCGAGCCATCATCTCTGCCACAAATTCAGTTCTTTCTGGGTGAAAAGATACTTCAGACTTTTGTGGTCCGTATAAATCCTGCAAGCCACGCCATAGAGATAGTGACGCCACAGCTTCAACGCGAACACAATTGCCGCTAGTTCTAGGTCGTGCGTGGGGTAGTTCTTCTCGTGCGGCTTCAACTGCCGGAAAGCAAAAGATATCACCTTATCCCGCTGCATGAGCACACACCCCAAGCCCTGGCCAGAAGCATCGCTGAAGATCTGAAATCCCTCCGTCCCTTCAGGAAGAGCAAGTATCGGGGCCGAAATGAGCCGTTGTTTAAGCTCCTGGAAGGAAGCTTCACAGTCGTCTGACCACTTGAATGCGACTCCTTTCTGGGTGAGGCGAGTCAACGGCGATGCAATCTTTGCGAAGTCCTTCACGAAGCGTCGGTAGTATCCCGCCAAGCCTAGAAAGCTTCGAATTTTGCTAACTGATGCGGGTCGTTTCCAATCAGCAACTGCCTCAACTTTCTTCGGATCGACTACGATGCCCGCGGCGGAGATGATGTGCCCAAGGAATGAGACGCTGTTCAGCCAGAACTCGCACTTTCTCATCTTCGCGTACAACTGATTCTTTCGAAGGGTTTGGAGTACCGTCCACAGATGCTCTGCATGTTGCGTTCGATCCTTCGAGTAGACGAGGATGTCGTCGATAAAAACTACTACGAACTTGTCAACGAACGGACGGAATACCCGATTCATTAGATCCATGAAGACGGTAGGGGCGTTTGTCAGACCGAACGGCATTACCAAGAACTCGTAGTAGCCATAACGAGTGCGGAAGGCAGACTTCGGCACGTCATCTGGCTTGACTTTGAGTTGGTGATAACTCGATCGCAGATCAATCTTCGAAAATACCATTGCTCCTTGGAGCTGGTCGAACAAGTCGTCGATGCGGGACAGGGGGTATTTGTTTCGGACGGTGGCTTTGTTCAATTCTCTATTGTCGATGCAGAGCCGCATCGATCCATCCTTCTTCTTCACGAATAGCACGGGCGCACCCCACGGCGAGACACTCGGACGGATAAACCCTCTATCAAGTAATTCCTGAAGTTGTGCCTTTAATTCCTTCAATTCTGCAGGGGCCATTCTGTACGAGGCTTTCAAGATCGGCCGAGTGTCGGAGAATGTGTCGATGGTGAACTCTATTTCTCGATCGGTCGGCATACCGGGTAGCTCGTCCGGGAACACGTCTGGGAATTCTGCCACAACGTCGGTCTCTTCTGCGTTTACACCAGCCTGTCGCATGTCTTGAATGGAAGCTAGATAGCCTTCGCACCCGGAATGCAGCATCCGTCGAGCATATATTACGAAGATCACCATGCAGGTCGGCGACGCCTCACCACACGAGTAGCAGAATTCAGGCACTCCAGGTATGTGGAATGTGACCTTCTTTTTAGCGCAGTCTATGGTTGCGTTGCACGGCCCGAGCCAATCCATTCGCAGAATGATGTCAAAGTCCTTTATGTCGAGAACTATCACATCCAGACTGATCTTTTGACCGCCGATACAAATAATCCCGCCGGCGCAAGCTAAGTTTGTAAGAATTGGTGTGCCCGAAGGTGTGCTTATGCTAAGGTCGAGATCTAATAATATTACAAGAAATTTGTGCTCGGCGGCAAAGTACGTCGATATAAAACTATATGAAGCGCCTGAATCAAATAACATACGAGCAGGCACATTATTGAATTTTAGTATACCTGACACTACTGTATCTGATGCCAGCGCTTCGTCTCGAGTCATGGCATAGACGCGGCCCAGAGTGTTGGGGCGACGGTCTCGGCCATTTTGCGGTACGGGTTGAGTGGGCGGAGGAGGTTGAGGCGCCTGTCCTCGATTCTCTTGACGGTGTTGTTGTGGCGGGGCGTTACGATTCCAATTCTGGGGGCAATCTCGTTTTTGGTGGTTCCTTGCTCCGTAGTTGAAGCACCCTCCTTCGAGGACATGACAATCGTTGGCATGGTGACCGAAGTTTTGACATTTGGCACAAGAAAATTGTGGGGTTCGTCCCTGGTTGCCGCCGTTGTTTGGACGCTTTGATGCGTAATTGTTGCCTCATGTATAGCTAGGATGTTTGTGATTGGAGTGGCGCACAACGTCGTCAGCACCGGAAGGATACAGGTTCTCAAGACGGAGGACGTGATTCAGAGCCTCGCCCACGATCTTGTACTCCGAAACCCCGATATGCGTACCGATAGAGTGTCGCAGACCCACTTCGAACCGTCGCATACGGCACTCTTCAGTAGGCAGAAACTGGCCAGCAAACTTAGACAACTTGTTGAATTCTGCGACGTACTGTTCCACTGTCCTACTTCCTTGCTTCAACTGCATGAATTCGTTCTCCTTCGCTTGACGAACGGCTGACGGAAGGTAATGGACTTCAAAAGCTTTACGGAACATGGCCCAAGAGATCGGCATGGTGTTGTTGTCCGGTCGGATTGCTCGCTTGCGTATGGCCCACCAGTCGTGCGCGTTCAACCGTAGTTGAAGTAATGCGCAGGCGACTTGCTTTGATTCTTCAATGCCGAGATGCTCAAAGTGATCTTCCAGCTCTTCCAACCAGTCGATTGCCATGGAAGGACCCTCGGTACCGCTGAAAGAATTGCGGCACGCCTTCTTGAATTCAGACACTTCAAAGTTGTACTTTTTCGGTACCGTTGGTTGACACTCGGGATCCTCCGTGTCGAATTCAATGGGTTGGATCGCCGGCACGGTGACGGTAGGCGTAGTCATAGAATTCCCGTTGGTCGCCATTGTCTGGACGATCTGCTGCAAGGTATCCAGCTGCTTTTGTTGAAGTTTGGCATGTGCGTCGAAACGAGCTTCAAAGCAAGCTTCGAACTGGGCCTGTCGTTCCTCCGTCTGTTGATGTCGGTTCTCGGACTGGTTCTGCTGTGCCTCCATCATGCACAGTAACCTTTCGATGGTATCGTTAGAAGGTCCGCCCCGCGAACGATGCGAACTACTGGAGCCGCTAGAAGCGCTCTGCTCTCGCTCGGCCGTGGGTTTCGTCACTTCTGCGATACGAAGGCAAACACATCAGTCACAAAATATTATGGACTCATTGTATGGAACAACTTATCTCATCGTTACGAGGTCAAAGGATGTAAATCCATGCTTTGATACCATTATGTCACTCCCGATTCCGTAGAATCGATAGTCGTCCCCCGGGCGTGATGCCGTGCGAACCTGAATTGCGATCGCACAAGGAACATTCATAAGACAATCCAAAACACAATATCAAGTTAGAGTACGCAGAGAAATTGATTGACACATTTGAAATAGAAGTAGACTTTTTCATTGACAACAAAACTTTATTTACATTGACTTCATCACATTCATTGCCGCGCGGGCTACAACATGACTCGACTTACAAAACGAACGTCGATGAGATAGTCGTTCCATACATTACATCCCTTTTTACAAGCAAAATAGTTACACTTTCCACTTGCGATCGAGGGAAGCCAAGCCGCCATTGGTCTTTTTTTGTACTGAATGCGGAGTCTTCAAAAGGAATTCAGAAACAAGCCTTTACACGGACGAGGCTTCAAAAGTGTCCACGCCGCCTTAAGATTTTAGGTGGCACGCCCTTCGTGGTTTGGGGTACCTGCGTGGAGAGCGATGATCAGTACATTATACTTTGTACTGGAGCATGGCAAATTAAGTTCCAAGCTCTCATTTGGTTGAATGAGTTTATATGACTTAGTTCATGAATGTTTCTAACCATCCTAATGAATTTGAAGCGAGAAATGACAAGCATAATATAATTTACGTCGGAAGTTACCCCCTGCGTACCGTACAGCGCCTTTTTTGAAACTTACCATGTTCTTCCCTGTCAATTGTTATCATTTACATCTCCAAGTGCAATATTACGCGTGTTTGGTCACTGACATCACAAGCCATCCTGGACTATAGCTTTGTTAGCTGGGGCCCTTGCAGTACAAGTAGCGAGCCCGGCTGTAAGTCCTCGCTTAACCCGTGCTATCATCCAGCACAGCTATACCATGTTTCCTCCTAAGCCGAGTCGGTCCCGTGGCCCCGGATAGTCGCTCGAGAAAACTCTCTCCTTGTCGACAAGTTGTCCAATGACCGAGTTAAGACAACATTTAGTTATTAAGGCCTAGCCTACTTTCTCTTTGAAACTTGATCATTTTACCGTGTCCGTGCCCTTGCTTTCATTCTTTCATCCGCAACAACACTATCGATTTACTTAAGAAGGGGGTCGAGAGAAGAAGGGTCAGCCACTCACCTTGAGTTTACTTCGGCGAGAGAACTTATTGGTCGCACTAGACGTCGCCTACGCGATTACCTGAAATCGCACAAGCAACCGATTAGAATACTGTATTATTCAAGGAGTTCGATAGGAAATGCGAGTTCGAAATGCAAGCCATGAAAACCATCGAAAACATTCACGAAAACGCATTCAGAAAACAAAGCCAAAACCAACGCAAGCGGCGTGAAAAGTAGAGCAACGGAAGGTCTCTCCCGACTCAGCCGCAGAGTCAATCCTCGAGGCGCAACCCGCTGAATATGTGACTTGGTTTCGAAGAAGACATTCCATAACGAGGAATGGATCTTAATTCAACCGTTCCCGTTCGATCGACTCGGTCGATCCCGACCGAATCGATAGCGACAGTATTCCTTTCTCGCGCACCCCGTGGACAGATTACGGGGTACGATGTAGGGACGGGACACTACAGACACCATCCCGACCAACCCACCGGCAACGCTACAACCCCTATCGCCACCAACGGACCACCGTTACCACCATCATCATCAACATCACCACCGCCACCACCGAAATAGAAGAGAAGAAGAGAAAACCTAAAACCTTACTCACCTTCTTCGGCGCAACATACGTCCTTGGCCGCCGCTCCGAGCTTTCCGCCTCCGCTATGGCTGAGCCCCTTCGAACCCTCACTGTCGCCCACCGCACCGACCGAACTCCGACCCCCTTCCCGAGGCATCTGTCGGAGTTCCCCTGTAGCCGATGCCCCTCTGCCGGTGACTCCATCCACTGCACCGACTTCGGCAACCTCCCCATCTGCCCGCTCGCAGCACTTCCACCGCGATCGTGACCACCTTCCCCGAGACTCGCCGGCGCGACACACCTGCGGATCTGGCGCCGTCGCGCCTGTCCATCGCCTTCGATTGCTGGTACTCCTCTCTCCGCCTTCCGCTCTCCTCTTTTCTCTCACTCTGATTTTTCTCAAAGAATTCATAGTGTACAGTTATACATTGTTACTATATTAACCTATTTTATCAAAACGAGTGTAAGCACCTCGTTTCTAGTTTCTTAATATCTGTTGTTGTCAGCAGTATAGTGATAAGCATAGGACTTTATTACTATTGTACTATGATATAGGCTACCAGTTAGATTATATAGTAAGAGTATTATTAGTTATAAATTATATTATTAATATTATCATTGATTCTTAAACCAATGTATATAAAGAAAACAATAGGTGTATATTGTTATGTTGCCATTATGAATGGTATTTTAATTTTACTAAATTAATTATAGTGTATATACAGTAAAACATCTATCAAATTATATTATTGTTTAAATATGATTTACAATATATATACGTAAAGTATGTTTCAACCATAAAAATAATTTCTCCATATTTTCATATATTTAGTCTAAAATAAATAAATAAATACTGTGATCAAATAAAAAGCAGTTTCTAAATGTTCACGTCTACTTTCAAGTATTTATAAAATATTTTACTAAGTAAGTTACAGTTTTGGCCTAACAACTTCTTGTTATTTTCAAATAATTACTTAAATATTTTCATATACGAAATATAGTTTTTATCTAAAAAAAACAATTTCAACAAAAATTAGGATTTTGCCTCTAAATAATTTTGATTCTTCAAATATTTATCTAAAAACATATTTTTACTAATAAGACGTATTTTTCAAGTATTTACGTAAAGATATTATGAAACTATTTTCTAAATAAGTATATGAATCTATCTCCACAAAAAATCCTTCTTTATATCCCCATCGATCATGACTAATCGTGCGTCCTATTTTCTCGTGATTTCGCACCCTTGCACATCGACCTTGGTCATTGGACAAAACAGGACTCGTCGGAGCATCGCACCACACCGGGCAATACACTAGGCAAGACACCTTGCCATTACTGTCTATTTCTTTGCTCTTCATATTGCATGCATTTATTTATTTAGTATTTATTTTCTGCAAATATAACTTGTTCTTCTCAAATGTTCTTTCATTATTTATTTTTGCACACCTGACCTGGAGTTAAGAAGTCAACCTGCATTCATTGGTCTTGACACATGTATGCCATGAATCATGAGTCGCATGTAGATCTCGGACGTATGTACTGAGTAGCAAGCAGTACATATTGGACGAGCGTTAGGCTATGACTACTACTAGAATTGCATGATAAAAGACTAGTGGTCATTAGAGTTAGATCATTGGGTGGGGAGAACACAACTGGGCGTTGACCTCCTCCCTATCTATCGTAGACTCGTTCGCTACTGAGGAACGATAGGTAGACTATATACTGTAGATTCGCTCGATACTGAGGAATGGTATATAGTAGTTAGACTCGCTACTGAGGTCCTGTTTATTTTTCCTTGACTTGACTTGGAGGTTATGCAACCATGCACTATTCTCAATTGCATTACACATAGAGTGGTTAAGTGACCGTTATCCGTTAGGTGAATGTACTTTTGAATTTTGTACTTATGCCTGACCATAACTTGGAACTGTATCTTATCGTGGACTAGTTTACCACACCTTGTCCTTGTTTGGTTGGAGGTGTGGTACACTACTTCAATGATAAGGTACTGAACTTTGTTATGGTCCAGATTATTATTGAGCATCTTTATATTCAGTCATGGCATGTTGTTTCTTGTATCTTGTTACGTCCCTCTGAGGACCTGGTGAATTCTCCAGGTGTGTTTTGTGACTTTCCGCGGGTGCTTAGCCAAGGACATGATTCACCCTCTTGCTTCGAGATGAATGCTTTGGATCGTCTTTTGCTCTGCTCGACAAATTCTTACCTTGTATTTTCTTTTTAATTAAATTGGTTGGTAGTGGATTTGTCTCCCCCCAACGATTGTACATGACAATTTCCAAGTTAATTTTATATTATTATTTCCAAATTTTATGGATAAGATTTGTGTGTCTTTGTTTACTGCTCATTACAGCTTATGTATATATACGAAGGCTCTAATTACTTCATATGTATATAGCTGGCATTTCTACGTACTTAGTCGCATATATTTTGGGACTAGGGATTTACAACTGATGATTCAAATCTTTTGTATCACGAAAACAGCTTTAATAAAAGATCCATAGCCCATTTTAAGTTAATAAAAACAATACTAGATAAATGTCCAGAATAAATAGTATTCTAAATGTATGGCATGTTAAGGGAATAATTGATTTGAAACAATTAACTGCTCCCCATTTTAAAGGCTATATCCAAAATTAATAACAAATTTAAATTCCAGAAAAATATTTCCAAAGTAGGAAACTAATTCATCAAAATATTAGGTCTTCTTATCAAGGTTCATTTCTTCCCTTTTAAAACCTTAGCACGGTATCAACCGTAGGCTTAAAGAAAAGAAACGTTTTGAGAGAGAGAAATTAAACTAACTTCTCCCCAACAAAGAATTACTGCTATATGCAGTTAGTAACTTGAATAAGAAGAGAATAATAAAATCTTAAAAAATATCATGAATACGAAAAATAATCATCTTTAGACAAAAGAGATAATATGCATTAAATGAACACTTATAAATAATCATGAGCAAGACATTAATAAATATATTTTTCTCAAAATCCCAACTTAAAGATATAAACCAAATAAATATCGAAAATTAAGAGACTACTAATATATATATATATATATATATATATATATATATATATATATATATATATATATAATTGCATACATGAAATAATTCAAATACGAGTCATGTATCCAAAATGTCAACCAAAAAGCCAAAAAAAAATATCATTTAAGAGAGGCTTTGAAGAAGAAGCTAATAAAGAAAATAACACAAATTTACTCAAAGTAATCAATAGTTGAAGTATGAGGTAAGCACAAGTTTGAAGATAACAAGTATAATTAAATACTTTTCAAAATAATATATACCTTGAGCCGAACTCATATGCCCTTATAAAGATATTTATATAAAAATATATATCAATATAAGAAATATATGAGCAATTTATTCATGTATCCTTAATAAGCCTTGAAAAATTATCACAAGATCAAAAACATGTATAGATATGCTTTATTAGAAAAAGATGTAACTGATTCACAAGAAGTTAATCAAAATAAAATATGAGAATCAATAGTGAACATATTATGCAAGCACATGGTTAACATAAAAATATATGTATATACTTTTCAAGTAGAAGGAGACTTGTGCTGAACACATTTACACACAAAATATCGATTAACGTAAATATGACATGTTAAAGACAAAATGGTAAGAATTACAAAAATATTAAAGACGGAGCATCAATTCTACATGAAGCATTAGAATACTTCTTCTTTTCTAATTCTAACTCCTCCTTCAGTTTAGCATTTTCTTCAGTGCTTTTCTCAATACAATCAAGTACCTCATGCAATCTAAACTCAAGTGTGGAAATGTCAGTAGAATTATCAGAAGTAAAAGTGTTTCTAGCATCATTCAATAAGCAAGTAAGCTTTTCATTCTCACGCTTATAGACTAGAATATCATTTCTAGCATGCTTATACTTATCTAATATTTTCTTGTTTTCTTCCAATAGATCACTGAAAGCATCAAATAACTCATCATAAGAATATTCACTCTCTTCATATAGAGGGTTATCTTGTACCTCGTTAGATAATGCCATTGAGCATATATTTTTAGCTTGATGAGGTCTCTCTTCTTCTTTGGAATTACTTGTTTCACTTTCACACCATATGCTTGTGGTAGCGTACTTATGAGACGTACTTATGAGATGATGATCTTTCTTTGTATGATTGTTCGTAGCGGTTCTCCTTTCTAGCTGATGTACAATCTACTTTGATGTGGCCTATCTTCTTGTAGTTGTCACATACAAGCTCTTCTTCATATAAAATGTTGTATTGAACCTTAAATCTCGATGTCATCTTGCATACATTTACACCATTATGAAGATTATCCACCTCTTTGGAGTTGCTATCTTTGTTTTTGTACCTTCACTCATAAGTAGCTTCAAGAAGTTTCCAAATTTTATGAGATGTTGTGCAAGTAGTAATAAGGTTGAATACATTTAAGTCTGCAGCATAATAAAGAGCATGCATTGTTTGTGCATCAAGGCTAGCTAACTTCTTTTCTTTCTCTGTGTAACTATAATAAGGCTTGTTAACAATTGAGGAAGTAAGAATAGAGGTGATAGTGGGCTTTTTATAGCCATTGCAAACAATTGACCATAAATCTATAGACTTCAGGTAGAAGCTCATCTGTGTCTTCCAAGAAGTATAGTTCATTCTATCAAATAGTGGAGGTCTATTTATGGACTGTCCTTCACCTGTGAATATTGATTTCACGGCTGTCATATGCAAATACTCTAGAGTGTTATATATGAAAATAACCTACTCTGATATAACAATTGTGGGATCAATTGGTATGAGCAGTAATATCTATATAACAAGCACCGTCTCTGATACCAATTATAGATAATTGGAATCAGAGGTTAACAATTGATAATAAGGATCTACTCTAAGGATGTTAAGCAAGATAATAGAATCCTAGCTCTGATACCAATTGTAGGACCGTTGAGCACCTCTAGAGGAGGGGTGAATAGAGTGTGTTCGTGTGCAGCAAAAAATAATCACCAATTAAAAATATTAAGCAGTTATATATTATCGCAGATAAAAGATGGTAAATAAAATATGGTAAAGTAAGGGTCAAGAATTCAAACTCAGTGAACACCACGATGTATACTGGTTTTCCTCTGAGAGGACTAGTCCAGTCGCGAGTACTCTTGCTCGCTGTTAATCCACTATGGTACAAGCTTTAACTGAGCGCTTGCAACTCTTACAACACCGTGCTTGGCGACAAGTGCAAGACCGACTTCACAACACCGTGCTTGGCGACGAGCGCACGACCGACTCCAGAAGGCAATTAGAAAACTAGAACGTTTTCTGAATACAGCCTCCGATACAACTCTTCAACACCAAACTCTGGATTAAACAGAAACTGTCATGTAACTCCTCTTCCCGAAAAATTTTTGAAATATTTTTTTTATTTATTTGATTTAAATGGTGATTTTTAGAATTTTATAAATAATTATTTAGTTAATTATTACGGTAGACGACTTTAGCCATGGTTAAGTTTTGAAGTACCAAACGACTAGGAATCATGGCACAGATAGTGCAGCGGCGTGCCTTGACTAGTGTATTAGCCATGCCAAAGAAGACCCACCCATAAGTGTGTCCTAACTAGGGAAATCAGGCCGAGCTTCGACTTAACCCCAAAGACGATTAATTAATTATTTATTATATTATTAAACTTTTAAGAAACTCGGTTGGACCGAACTAGCCCGAATTGGACCCGTAACCAACCCAAGCCCATGTAGTTATGTAGTGTGTCCAAAGATAACTGTGTCATTATAGTATGTATGGGTATGTAGTATCTTATCTTAGTGTTCTACTAATTATATTTTTGTAAGTAATTGGATATATGCACATATATCACGTATGTATTATTGAGGGTGATAGCAATAATTTTATCTTGAATTATGATGGCATGTGCAAATATAATTATTTAGCTTTTATTTTGATTTACAGACTAAAGACACACATGATAGTAATATCCATTGGATTATATATTCCTATATATGTATTATTGAGGGTGATGCCAACTTCATGGAATGATTCCTCCTTCGATCTTCAATCGAATTTTGAACTGTTTCTTCAGGTATGATCACAAACCTACCACTTTTAATCCCTTCAATTAGTTTATTTTGATTCACACCATGTGAGATAGAAATCGAGTTCCAAATCGAGGAAAAAACTTGATTTCTGGATGTTTTAGACTGTCCAGGAAACCCAACTTTGAAGGCCTATTTCGGTCGAACCTTTGATCAATTTTGAAATCCACCTGAATAGGATTTAAGACAACATATACACCTTCTAAATTCTGTTTACGGATGTTAATTTCATTTATTATACATTAATAAAAGTCTGTTTAAAAATCAGTAAAAATAGGTTTAAAATAATTTTAAAAACTTAGAAAAGTCTTCCATATGACGTGTGTTCCGCCAAACCAGGCGACGTGGTTGCGAACCGAATGCATCAAAAGGTGCGTATCAACTTTGCAGACGTGTGGGCTTTGACGGAATTCAAATTGGTCGCGTATGCACGACGAATTTGATGCGTATCCATCGAAATTTACAGTATCGGCCTCTGTGCAAAATTCACAATTACTTTGTGCACGTTCGTCATATCGAGACGAAACTTACGCCAACATGACCATATCATTTTTTAGTCATGTATGCCAAGTTTGGTCCGATTCTGAGACAGTTGATCAGATCGCCGTTTTGCGGGCCCTACGATCCGATTCAACGGGCAATTTTGTGCACAGCCCACTGGAATCCAAAATTGGACATACCGTTGGGTTCGTATCATCAAAACAAATTTGTAGACGTGTAGTATGATGACTTTAGGGACCATTGACTCTAGCACGCTTTTCGGTGCAAAGCAGATCCAACGACGGACATCTTTTGGCCCAAAATTGCCGTTTTGCCCCTGTGTCCAGAATTGGACTTAAGTACTGGCAATCCTAGCTAATTTGACTATTCTAAGAATTTAGGCAATGTTTGTTTCAGCCTTCGAAAATAGTTGCGAGATTTAGACTTTATGGCTTACTAGTTGACGGTATATTGTTGGTTCTTCATGCTACCATCAGGCAAGATACCTTGCCTCCCTCTACAGTTTATTTTCATGCTTATATTTCTTTTGTTTTTATTATGTTATCATTTAGTTACTCTAGTTGATAGGGATTCATATGTTCTCTTCATACAATGTTTACCAGTTTAGTATCTTACTTGTATATCAGTATTTCATGACTTGATAGTGTAGTTATACCAGCTTGTTCACATTATAGTCCATACTAGAGTTATCCTGACCTGCGTTATGACTGAGTTGTACTGTGTCATCACATGTATCTTGACTGAGTCGTGTCTACAAGTATGTGTAATTGAACCGTTATTCCTGTATCATTTCCACAACCTGCGAGTCCACAATCGGGGCGAGGGTTGACCATTTGCACCTGCGACTCCACACTCGGGGCGAGGGTGTTTGTCTTGATCTGTTTGCACCTGCGAGTCCACACTCGAGGCGAGGGTATTTGTCGTAAATTAACCTGCGAGTCCACATTCGGGGCGATGGTTTGGAATTCCATTGATCTCTTGTTTAGTTGTTCTTCATGTAGTTCATTTATGCGTAGTTGTTTCCGTATTCGTGGTCATAGGCACATATGAGTAGCTACCTGTCAGTTCCTATCTCTTTTTCTATTTATAGCCTGTTTATAGTCTTATGCATGATAGAACTATTAGATTGGCATGTTTTTATGTATCTTGCTATGTCCCCTGAGGATCTGGTGATCTCTTCAGGTTTAGCGACTGCATGGAGTTAGTTAGCAGAGCAAGATGATAGATGTTTGTGATATACTTCAGGATCTAGGTATATTGATATTCTGCTTATTATCCATTCGTGCTTTCATTCCTTATCATGATGTACTCTGCTCGTTGGCTTACTTTACAGACTCATGTTAATTCTTGGAGTCTAATCGAACATGACCCATAGTTTCATTCATGTTTTATATTCTTATTATGGATTGAGATATAGATTTGCCTTGCCATGATTAGGCACGTGATACCATAGTCCAGACAGCATTTACATATTCGAGATGGACTGGAGTCCGTTTGATACGTAGCTGGCTTGCTTACGAGCTTGCGTCCGAAAAGTGGGTACGGGTCGTGACATGTACTAGCTTGGCTAAGAGTCGTAAAGGCTTATATATGAAATTAAAAAGCTCAGAACACTTTAGATAGAGAAGAGAAGAGATGAAATTGGATGAGTGAAATGAATGGTAATCTCAACTCTATTTATAGTATTTTGGGGGGGACAGAACTCAGATAGAGTTCGGATGCTAGAATTTCGCATACGAACGTTGGATACAGATTTGGTGGAAACTAAAATTCAAATAACCCAGACCGAACTCGGACCAAACTTGGACCGAACTCGGTCAGAGTTCTGCTGGGTCAGAACAATAAGGAATGGAGCAAATTTGCATAGGTTTTGGGCATTTTGGAATTGTAGATTTTTTGGATAAGTAGGTAGGCTTATTTTTTGTTTGTGGACTGAGAAAAACCTAAGCCAGTACCGATCCGATCATTCTCACATTTTTTCTATACTCAATAAAAGAAAAAATAGAGAATAAATATGAAAACTAATAGCCCATTTGATGACGCATTTCTCCTGACATTTGAACAGACTCGTTTTTTCTTGACGGCAATCGTCCAAAGATAAACAGATCTGGAAATCTGAATACCTTTCGGGGGCGCTGCCCCCTCGACCCCCGTCCGCTGACCAGGCAGCGGAACCCCGATACGAGGCCCCGGATAGGTCGTTAGGGTGCTCAGAGAAATCTTCTTGTATTATGCCGTCTTTGGCCCATTAATAATTCTTCGTTGCATATATCCTGGTTTGATCATGCTTACTGCATGTCTGCAAGTACATGTTAGACGAACAAAACAATATGATGCAGTATGATACAAGCATAGCAATATGATATAGACCATTTAGGACAATGCTAAGTTTATAGGACAATGCTAAATTTAAGTAGCAACATGATAGTAATTACATGAATATTAGTGACATCACTAGTTAAACTTAATTGATTAGCCATATTCAAAAACATGATATAATCATTGGGCTAACAAATACTAATAAAAAGATCTATCCAGCAGGAAATAAAATAATAATTGTGCGGGTAAGGCATCCCGAAACCACAGTAAAAGGAAATAAAGTACTCATCAACTACAAGTCTGCTGAAATTAAAGAAAATAGAGTAGCAAGTCCAAAATAAAGAGACGACATGGATCAAGAGAAACCTTCGTACGCTATCTCGTCCTCCTGCGAAGGTATGACTCCAGTCTCGACTCCAGAACCGTAAACCTCCGGATAGTCTTCCTTTCTAACTAAGCCAGGAGAGATCATCAGGTCCTTAGGGTACTAGAAAGATACATAAATATGCCTCTAATAACAGTAAATAACATGCAGTAGAAGAATAATGAAATAAAGACAGAGAAAACGCATAGGTGATGACGCAGGAGTATGGGTGATGCTACTAATTATGACTACAATATAAAGTCGAGTAAAATAGCAGCGCGGCACGAGCTAACGGTTCCATAGACAGCAATACGGGGTGTGCTAACTATCTATATAAAATCCCTATCGCAACACGGTGCGTGCTAACGATCGAGAGTGGTCAATAGCCAGATACTAATAACATCGACAAGGATCTATAGGGCAAGTCCTATATAAAATCTCTATCGCAGCACGACGCGTATTAATGATCGAGAAAGAGGGAACAAGTCATGTAAAGTCACTATCGCAGCACGATGCGTGCTAACGATCGAGAGGGAAAATAGGTAATGGTACATAATAGGACACTGACACAATAGCTATGAAAGTGTATAAAAAGTAGACGACAGGCAGGTGATATGGTAAACATGTTAATAAAGTATGACGAGGCATCAAGTATATAACCGAAAAAGAGACATACAAACAGAAATAAAAAAAAGAATGCATGTAAAATAAACTCTATATAGGGCAAGGTATACTTGTTTGGTGGTAGCGCGTAGAACCAACAATCTATAATCACTCAGTGAGCCACAAAAGTCAAACTCCCACAAATATCTCTGGATGCTGAAACAGACATCACCAACGTGTTTGGCATAAGAAAATATCTAAGTTTGCCTACCCACATGTCCAATTTTGGACACAGGGGTAAAACGGTAATTTTGGATCAAAATAGTATCTGTCGTTAGACCCGCTTTGTTCCAAAAAAATATACAAGAGCCTATGGTCTCTAAAGTCACCAAATTATATACCTACGAGTGCAGTTTTTTGATATGAACTCAACGGTATATCTAGATTTGGATTTCGATGAGCATAAAATTATCCATTGAGTCGGATCATGGGACCGCCAAAATAGCATTCTGGCCGACTTTCTCAAAATCGGACCAAACTTGGATCACATGACCAGAAAAATGATACGGTCTAGTGGCTCAAATTTCGTCATGATGAGACAAACTATCATACCCCAGTACCAAAATATACGGGACCAGGCCACGTGGCAATGGCCAGCTACGCATTCAAACGAACTCTAGTCCAACTCAAATACGTATAAACTGTCAAGTGTCCAAGTATCCATAATATACATCCATAAATTCTACTAAAACTACTAAGAAATCTAGATATGAAATACTACAGAAAGATGATAAGAAGGCATCAACTGACGATACCTGAAGAGTAATCTGAAGAAGTAAACCCTCAATATCCTATGTCAGATCTCAGTATACAGATTCTCAGTAGAATGTAGCAAGATACATAATATACATGCCTAAATGAAGTACAATAAATAACATGTGAAGAGAGTAAATATATAATCCAGGAACAGGTAACCGAAAAAATAGTCAGGTGATCATAACACTACTACTATGCAGACTATCTAGTCTGTTTGAGATGTACTTGAGGACAATGTTCGGGGAGTGGAGCTCTGTCTAAAGGGTACATGTGTAGTGTCTCATCACCAGCTGCAGCAACATCACTAAGCTACAAGTAGCCCATCCGCCTAGTGACCATCCTCTCCATCTAATGCTACTGTCCATGTCGCATCCACGACACGACCAGTCCGACTCATGAAAGTGATAAGTCTAGAAGTCCAGTCAACATGTATACAGAAAATCTATCATCGAGTAAATATCCAATAAATCATAACCGAGTCTTTTTTATGCCATGTAATGTGAATTCGTGTATCATGTCCATGTGTCAGCAGGTATAGTAATGTAAGTAAACAGATAAGAGCAGGTGAATCGTAGCAGCATGTCCAAGTAAATGACTGATAGAAAATATAAGCATGTAAATACTGTAAATCAAATAGGCAAGGTATACTTGCCTGGAGTTGTCCAAACTGTGCTGAGACTGAAGGATCAAGGTCTATCACACTATCCATGAGAACCATACTTCATGCAATTATCTATCAACCCAAATCACAAACAAATATATATCACACTAAAGTATATATATGACTAATAACTCCCACCTAGGGAGCTTGGGTTGTTCTAGTCACATATTACCTTTGTTATCTAAGTCACTTGTAATTATATCATCTAAAACTAGGTCACACTAGCCTCTATAGTCATTATTGGTTAATAATATGAATTACAAGTTACAGGTTCAAATATCAAGTTTGTACCTCGTTATTCGTATAGGGAAACCTACAACAGTTAAATCAAGACAAGATGATCAACCGCCAGTTTAAAAATCTTATTATGGCGATCTAAATGGTCAACTAGTCAATTTTAGCGATATAAATTTACTGGAATCGACTGATCTCAGTTTCGACGCACGGATTCAGAGATACGAACATAAATAGGAATTCAATTATAATTAATGGTGATACATAAAGGAAAAAAAATTATAGACGTTCTCAGATGATGAAACAAACATCACCAACGTGTCCAGAATGGTCAAATTATCTACGGTAGCCTACTCATAGGTCCAATTTGGACACAGGAGCAAAATGATAATTTTGGGTCAAACGATGTTCGTTGTTGGATCCACTTTGTACCAAAAAATGTGTCAGGATACAAGTCTACTAAACCTAACAAATTATATGTTCACAAGTCCAGAATGATGACACAAACCCAACGGTATATCCGAAATTGGATTTCGTTGAGTCTATCTTAAAATGACCCATTGACTCTGACATTGGGATCCGATTTGCACGAAAATACGTGCAGAAGCCGAAATTCTCTAAATCTAGCAAAATATATGTCAACGAGTCTAGAATGATGATACAAACCCAACGGTATATCCAAAATTAGATTCTGATGAGTCAATCTAAAAATGATCCGTTGACCTGGATATTAGGACCTAGTTTGTATGAAAATGTGTACCGGGGCCAAAGTGCTCTAATCTAGCAAAATATATGTCAACAATTCTAGAATGACGATAGAACCTAATGGTATATCCGAAATTGGATTCCGATGAGCCGATCACAAAATGGTCCATTGACTTAGATTGTGGGACCCGATTCGTACCGAAATGCGTGTCGGAGCCACGATGCTCCAAACTCAGCAAATTAGACACGAGTATATTGGTGACGTCAGATCTGGAATTCGAAGTCCCGGGTTCAAAATTAGAATTTTGTAAGTTAGAAATTACGATTTCGAGAGACCAACTTTGGCGTTGATTTCAACCAAACAAATGACATTCTATGAAGCTAAAAAATTTATGACACGAAGGTGGTTATACCTGATGTGCACCTGAGTTGGTAGTTCATCAATCGAAGCTTCAACGAGAGAGAAATGAATCCGTAAAGTTGGCTCCACAAAACTGCCAAAAATATATGCAATTTAAACGGTCAAGTTGATGGCCAGTTTTGATCTATCAAATGATTGAATTAAGGTTGAAATTTTAGGTGAGTGAAGTGGTATATACCTATATTGAGATAAAAGAATCAGATCGACGATCCAACGGTCAGCTTATCCAAAAAATACATCCAAAGGTATGTTTACGAAAAACAAAAGAGGTTTTGATTTCTACAAACTAAAAAAGAGTACAAAAAGTATAATTAAATTTTAGGGAAGTACAACTATAGGAATCTGATCAGAAGACGATCAATTTATTCCTTGGACGATGTGATCTCGAAGACACGAGCCTCTGGAGGATGCAACAGCACTTTAGCAGGAGATTATGATCATTCGTGATCCTTTGGGATTGATTTGAAACTCCATTTATAGAGTTCTAGAAATAACTGTTTATCAGTTATTCTGGGTTGCGCGAGCTTTAGGTTGCACGCCTATTCACTTGTGTGAACAGTTACACCAACTGCTGTGGACGTGTGGCATCGTTTGATTAAGATGCGCGTGGTCGTGGGCAATGTAGTGGGTACGTTCTACGAAAGTTAGTGGCTTGCGCGCCACATCACCCTACTCTGGATATTGTTTGATCATCTTACGCGAGCTTCATCAGGTCGTGCGTGGGTACAATGTAGCAACTTGCACGAGCAGTTGCACCAACTACTGTGGACACGTGGCATCATTTGAGTGAGATGCACATGGTCGTGAGCAATATAGTGGACACATTCTACGAAGTTAGTGTCTTGCGCACCATATCACCCTGCTCTGGATATTGTTTGATCACCTTGCGCGAGCTTCATCAGGTTGCATAGGAGAATAATGTGGCAATTTGAGTGAACTGCTTACTTGTCTGACCCAATCTTCTCGAGCTTCGTGTTGCGCGGCATCCAAATGGATTTTCTTCGACATTTGTGCTATCAATTGTCAGGAAATGATGGCAGCCGTTACAGCTTCTCGAGGAAAAAATGCCACGTGGCACTCGTGCAACTTGAGGTTGGTACAACCTGAAGTGGGGCAACATAATATGGCACAACTTGATATAGGCGCAACCTAATGTGGCACAATCTAATTTGGCACAACCTATTGATATGATGCAACTTGATAAGATGACTTCTGGGGGAGTAGCATAGCTTAATTTTAGCCTCTACAAGACCCCCCTTCAAAGTTTTTGAAACTTGAAAAGTCTTCAAAGTTTTAAAATACTTTGAATTTGAAATGACTGTGTCTAAGTTGCGCCAGTCAACTCGAGCCCGGTTCTTCAGCGCAAGTTTCGCGATTCAGCCTTACTTATAAACCGATAAATAGTCGTACCCTTTGGATTTTTTATTCTTCATCATCGTTTAGGATTCCACAAAACCCTATTTCTTCTCCTTCTTCCCGATCTTCGAGGGTTTCAACTAGCACCAATGGCGCCTAAGCGCACTGTTGCCGAGAAGGACAAGAATGTAGCCGAGTCCTCTACGCGAGCTCCTCCTTCGTCACGCGAATGGCCAACCCGGCCATAGAGGGTAAGTATTTTTTCATAGACCCGATTGTCGACAACCCTATTTAGGGTTTGGCTCTATTCTGACAATGTGTGCCCACTCTTTTTAGAGTTGGACGCACCCGATAACTTGTGTCTCCCTTTTTAGGGTTTGGTTGCTGTCGATCCGAGTTGCTCGATGCTTCAAAATTTGTGCTCTCTTTTGGGCCCAAATTTGACATATTGTGCGGTATAATGCGGCCCAACCTGATTGCTGCACATGATCGCACAACCTGATGGTCGCACAGTCTGAGTGCTGTATTACGTGAGGGTTATGCACTCTTAATCAAAAAGATTATTAAGTGCTCGGTTCATTCCCAATAACGAAGCTATTTATGGGGCACTCTTTTTCGAAACGTCTTTTTCTTTTCTTCCTCGTTAAGTGTTACCCGCCCATTTATAGGGAAGATGAAGAGTTGGCGGGGGCCGACCTTCACTATATATTTAAGGGCATGAGGTTCAAACTCCATCTTCATTCACTCTTATGGCATCCAAAGAGAACATGAAGAAGGAGGCGAACGTCAATGGCAAAGCTTCTGGGGAGAAGTCAAACTCTGCGCCTGCAGCGTATTTACTAGAAGCTGACCCGTCCCTGAGGGCGGAGAACTTCCTAGACTATTTTGGCCTGAACCCAAAAGTCTTTGATCGTTCCCGTGGTGGGCCATCGTCTTCCGAAAAGTGTAGCACATTAGAACAGAGGAAAGAATTCCTCCGTCTGATGCATCGCTCGGGGATCCATAATATGGAGGAGTTGAGCGCTGCTTTACGTCAGGCTGACGACGGAAAGAAGAAATGACGTGATATGAGAGCGTTATTTTTCATAATGGCCATAGTGCCTATGTCTGTGGTATTTGTCTTCTTTTTTTTTCTTTTCATTATAAAAATGAAAAAAAAGGTTTGACTTTATAGATCCTGGCACATTTGAACTTTTGTTGCGTAACTGTCTAGACACGTCTCAATCTCGGCATATTTGAGGTTTGTTGTGTAACTGTCTTGATACGTCCCGCGCTCTCTCTTTTGTAGACTTTTCTCGGTTCTAACAACACCGACCTCTGAACGATACGTGGCGCTTCACGTGCTTTCATGTTTTATTCTTCCTGAAATACACGCCTAGGGATGTGCATGATATCTCAACTTCAATTGCATATAAATGGTTGCAAAAAGAAAAGAATATTTACTGTATTTTCATCTTCTTTCTAATGCTTGCAGGGGGGCACCTTGACACACACATCAGATAGCTCAAAACTCTTCATATTTAAGAGGGCTTCCTCGAGATGGTAGGAAGGGTCTTTATACATGAGAGTTGGATGGTGGTGACACAGAATTAGAAATCGTATCACAAGGGTGATCCCATTCCTACTTCTCATGAAGGGTCGTTGTTTCTCCACCAGTTGTATTGACAGCAACTTGTCTTCGAGTTGCTATACTCTGTCATTTTTCTCTCATCTTTCTGAGAGAGAAGACCAGAGTTGATTTCGTTGCCTTGCTCGCTGCTTCAGGTCGATTCGACACGGAACTGTCACCAACAAGAAGATCCAAAGATGTAATAGACCTACATTTGTTAAATTTAGAATGAAAATCCGAGATGTAATAGATTTCCATTAAGATGTATCTATGTTTTTAAAAAAGGAATAAAGAATGATTTTTCTCTCCTTTATGACTTGATTTGATGTGATGTTATAGAAAATAAAATCCAGAGATAATGTAGACGTGAACTCATTTTTTTGTTGATGATCTTCAAGTCAGCTGGGACTCAAAGATAGGATATCATGCATAAAAAGACCATATCTATGATAATACGGATAAGATATCTTTTAAAACATCTGGGTTTCAAAAGACAGAATTAATGATTTGGATGGACTCCACTGGGGATTTTGAGTATTTATTATCTGTGGTTTTATTTACGAAAAAGTAAATAAACGGTAATAAATGTAGGTTCGTTCACGAGGTGAATAAAGACGAAAAGATTGATGAATGAATAAGCATGCCTTTTCGAGGAAAGGTCGCTTCGGTTCTCGAGACAGACAATAAATGAAGACCTCTTCACGAGATAAAAGGAGATGAATGAACGAACATGCCTTTTTGAGGAAAGGATGCTTCGATTCCCATGACAGACTATTTTGGCCTTTCAGTCTATAAATAGTGCAAAACGTTTTGGAGAATGTTGTCCACACCTATTCCTTCATTGCAAATGACTTTCGAAGATGTATCTAAGAAGGCTGAGATCATCCCGAAGATCGAAGCTGCTACCGACACTTCTTCTGACGAGCCTCCGTCGCCTATCCAGCCAGAGGTGGGAGAAAGCTCGGTTGTTCCTGAACAGAAGCAGGAAATTCTTGCCAAACTGCTGGAACATGGAAGCACTGCCGAAGAAAAAGCTCTGAGGAAAGCTACGTGTGAATTGTTGGTGTCATCCAACAATAATGTATTCGAGCATCTTGTAAAATTTGTCTTCGATTAGGAGGGCTCTGGTCCTCGTTGATTTTATGTATTTCCTTCTGTTTGAACTATTGCAATAAAAGGAATTTTATTTACATTCTGGTTTTTATTCTTATGAGTTTTTTATACAGTATTTCTTGAGAAATTTTCCATTGAAAGGCATTATGGCGACTCGACCATCCATACCAGTCAATTGATAAGCTCCGTTTGAGAAAATTTTGCTTATAATGTAGGGTCCTTCCCACTTCGCTTCGAATTTGCCTTTACTCATGTGCGTCATAGTCATAGGACGTCTAACGGTTAGAACTAGTTCTCCTTTTTGAAATGCTCGTATTTTGACTTTACGGTTAAAAGCTTTTGATAGACGGGCTTGGTATAGCTCAATATGTTGTTGAGCTAGGAGTCGTTTCTCGTCAAGCGCTTCAAGCTCCTGAAGTCGAAGATGATCATTATTTTCTGTTATGAGTTCACTGGCAATTGCAATCCTTAAGGAGGAGATTTGAATTTCCAATGATAGGACAGCCTCGCAGCAATACACCAAGGAGAATGGTGTGCAACTTGTTGGAGAACGTAAAGTAGTATGATAAGCCCATAGACATTCTCCAAGATTTTCACTCTAATTTCTTTTATTTGTAGAAACGAATTTTTTAAGAAGCTTGATGATAGTTTTGTTAAATGCTTCAGCCAAATCGTTCGCTGCAGGATTGTAGTCCATGGAAGCAACATTGTTATTCTGTTATCATCACAAAATCGAGTAAATTTTTTACTGATGAATTGTGGTTCATTATCATGAATGATTCGTCGAGGAATGCCGAATCTGTATATCATATGATATTTGATGAAGTTAATGACGCTACTAGTCTTGACTTCAGATAAAGGTATGGCTTTCGCCCATTTTGAGAAGTAATCGGTTATAGCTAGTATAAACCGATGTCCTCTAGATGACGGTGGATTGATAGGACCAATGACATCCATACCCTAAGCTTCAAAGGGCCATGATGCAGCAGTCGAATGAAGGAACTCCGATGGTTGATCGATGAAATCTGCATGAATTTGACAGGCTCGATATTTCTTTGCATATTCAATGGCGTCTGAAATTATAGTAGGCCAATAATAGCCCATATGTCGGATACAATCTTGTAACTTAGGACCAGGCTGATGTGCACCGCATACCCCATCGTGGCTTCAAGTAGTTGTTTTGCTTTATCTCTCGCAAGACAGCGTAAGAGTAGACCTTCAAATGTTCTTCGATAAAGGGTCGTAGAAGTATGATTATAATAAAATCGTAGTGATCACCTATGGATTGTTGTAGCTTCTTTAGAATCTTCTGGTAAAATATCATGTACCACAAAATCGATCAAAGGAGCTCTCCAATCTTCACTAACGACATTGATTTCAGTTAAATTGTTTAACTCAATATTTGAGTTATTCTCAATGTAAAATAACTCTCTATTAGTGACGACAATCATTTGTTGCCTTTTCACTGGGATTGCTAATACAGCTGCCAGATTAGCCAATACATCAGCCTCCGTATTGAGCCCGACGTATATGTTCAATGAAGAAACCTTTGAATAATATGGCCAGCCTAATTGCTGCTTCATGGTTTGGGACAAGATATTGGTGCCGAACTTCATATGTGCCTCTAACTTGGTTAACAATCAGTTTAGAATCTCTATATACTTCAAGATATTCAATATCTAATTATTTAGCCAATTGGAGATGAATGAGCAGAGCATTGTATTCTGCCACATTATTGGAACGCGACTCATCTAAAGAATAAGCTCTTTGAATAGCTAACCCTTCTGGTGAGACGAGGACGATTCTAACTCCAGCGACAATGGCACCTTTTGGTCCGATTCTGGATGCACCAACAAATAATAGACGCCAGGTAAGAATTTATTCTGAAATCATATTGGATTCTAAAGTTTCATCTGGAATCTCATCGTAGAGTTTAGACGTTTCGAGAATTGGATGAGCTGCTAGAAAGTCAGCAAGAGCTTGACCTTTGATAGATTTTTGAGGAACATAAACCATATCATATTGTGCTAACAATATGGCCCATGTTGCAAGCCTAGAATTGAGTGTACTGGCTTCTTCATCAAAACCCGAAGAGGGTTAACTCTAGAAATAACATGAATAGTTTGGCCAGTAATATAATGTCTCGTCTTTTGAACATCAAACATCAAAGCTAGACATTCTTTTTCCACAGGGGTGTATCGACGTTCAGCTCCAATCATCGTACGGCTAAGATAATAGATAGCCTGTTCATGACCTTCTTTATTCTTCTGAGCTAATAAAGTACCTAGTGAATGGTCCATTGCTCGAAAAAGGGTATTCCTAAGACTGGAGGTACTAGAACTGGAGGGTTCATCAAGTACCGCTTTATGTCTTCAAATGTTGTCATGACCCGCACCCAGTATAAGGGCACGAGAAGTGGGTACGTCCAGCCTACGCCACAGTATCGACGGGAGAACGATGTCCTAGGTCACATACATCTAACAATTATAAGGTACCTGTACAGTATACACTCTCCAAACGGAGGACAATACAAAAATGTACATCTAAGTCACAACTAAGGTAGAAGTACGGTAAGATAGATAGATATGATATAAAAATCACCAAATAAAATACAAACAGGAGAAGAAGTTTAAGTGTCTAAGATAACATCTCCACAAAACATCCAGAATAACAACAAGATCCCAAATATATACATTAATGTATCCAAATGAGACAAGACAAATAAGTAAGATAACTAGTCTAGCTAACTAGCCTAGACTACTGGGGTAATGTCCTCTGCAAGGACTGGGTTCTCCTGGGAGTCCAGCTCGCAGGTGTCATCTAGGCCTGCTCCATAGTAGGTCAGGCAAAACTCCTTATCTGGGTCCTTTGTAACATTTTCAACAGGTCTAGTCAGGACAGGAACGAGCATAGTACATCTCACGCAGTTCATATCATGACAAACATGCTATAGAGTAAGATACATGAAACGCTGAAGAATATACATGAAGTAAAAGAGATGACTGTAAGGAAATATCTACTATAAGTAAAGAACTATAAGTGGCTAGTGATGTAGAGTACAAGATAGACCTGTGAACGGCTTGAATTTGCACATGATTACACTACTTTAGAATTGTTCACATGACCATTTATACTCCTCCGTACCCTAATCAATAAATAAAGATCCAGACAAGTTATGTTATTGCACATGATTTCACATAGGGCCTATAAATGGGTGCACATGAAGTACACATGGGGGCTCTAGGAACATGAGAGTACATGAATCACAAGAGTGCACATGAATAATGAAAGCACATGAATACATGATGTACGTAAAAAGCACATGATATGAGGTATCCCGATGCTCCCGAGGGAGATAATATCTCATGAAAGGATCCATATAGTACCAATCTGTGTTAACAACGTGACAGCATCAAGTAAAGTAATCTAGAGCAAGAATATAAATCCTAACAAGTATAGAACGGTCAGAAAATGTACTCGCCTGATATCATGAGTATCTGATGAGTGTAGATGTCCAGACAGAGTAGATGAGTCCTATTTAGAGCAACACCGGTCACAACATGTCCAGAAAAGTAATACTGAAGATTAAAATGCATACTACATGATTTCTAGGTCAACTAGGCCAAAGTCAACACTTGGTCAACTCTGGTCAACTTATAAAGTCAAACTAGGTCAACCAAGCTATTCTAGGACTAAACCTAGTCTAACAAGTCATTCTAGACTAAAGTCAACTCTTGGTCAACACTAAGCCTAACCACAAGAGTCACTAAGCCTAATAACAATTCATTAGGATATCTAACCTATAGGCTAAGCTAAACATACTCACAACCCATAAGAATTACCTAGCCAACACTATAACTCAAGTCTAATACCTTATCACCAAACTACAAAGCCTATCCAAAATCTCAACCTATATCCATATCATAATACCACAAGTCTATATCACAACCACCTAAGAATACAAAATATAGATAGCAATACAAGTATCACACATCTAACATATATATATTCAGCCACTTAGAGGAAATACAACATATATGAGATATATAATATACCAAAGGAAAATAAAAAGAAGGAAATGTAATGGAAAGAAAAGGAAAGAGCAAGAATCTAAACTCAAGGTAACCAAAACACTGTTCTACCAAACTGAGAACTAAACAATGAAACTGAAAACCTGGGAATCACAAAACAGTAACCTAATCACAAAAAAAAAACCATAAAACTGGGCATAAGACAATACACCCTGAGAATCAAGGTAAACCAAAACTGATATGACTGAGATTACATCTCAATCACATCCAAACCCAACTCCATAAACCTGAATATAAATCAGTACCCCAACCTGAGAATCATCTCAGGTCACTCAAAATCACCATGAAAATGCAAATGAATATCAACTAGGAATTTAAGGAATAAATCTGAGAATAAAAAGGTAACTAAACTCACACATAAATCTAACTGAATCATCATACAGTCAAACTCAACATATTAAACCATGTTCAAATAAACGAAAACTGGAATAAAATGTTCATTGTCAAAAAGGAAAACTGGAAATGGATACTAACAAACTGAGATTTCTATTACCTATGTTCACAGTGAACTGGAAACAATGAATATCCCAAATAATTGTAAAAAATTGAAATTAACATTACAAACCAAATTCGAAATCCAAATTGAACTTTACTGTTCAGAACAAGTATCAGAGAAACCATGTATTCGAAACTCCAAATCCTAAATCAAACTCGAAACCAAATTGATTCAAATGTGACAGAGGAACAGTGACTTGGACGAGTCACATGAGTCCCCATGAGTCCCCTCGTGTGTTTGCCATGAAATATAAAAGAACAGAACAATTATCGGAGGACCGGACTTTTACTTCACGTTACAAACTCACTTGTACAAAGAAAGCCTAGGGACGAAAACCTAGATACAGCAGTCTAAGTACAATTGTTTATTTTAGATTCTGGGGTTGACGATAGAGGCTCGGGAAGGCGACGACAGCCCTGCCTTACTCCTTGGACGATCGGTATGCAGCCTTGACTCCTGCGACGAGATGGTTGGCGTTGATGAAAAAATGCTCTTCTTGCGCTCCTCGTATTGCTCTTCTGACTTCTCTCTTTCTCTGTGTATTTTCTCTCTGATTATTAGGAGGAAGCTCTCTCTGTTTATCTCTTCTTTTTTTCGCAAGGGAATGGCACCTTGCTTATTTATAGGAGTGGGGGCATCATTAGGGTTTGGATGATTGCCTATTTCTCGAAGTGGCGGCAGCCTGATGATTAATCAATCTGAACCATTAGTCTTAAGCGTGAAGGATCTGGGCTATTAATGTGGATAGTATTGAATCCTGTGAATGATTAATGCTGATTGCTTTAAATCTTCATGATTGGTTGTGTCAAGCTTGGATCTCTCACCACGTGTCCCATTGGCTTGATCATGAATGATATGACCTGATCTCATTAATTATGAGGATAACGTTAAATACGGTTATTAGGATCTGGTAAATCTCTGATTGATTTAATACCACGCATCCCATAATCACCCTGCTACCAGCTGTCAAGTCATGGGGGTAATTGAATCTCTGCCACGTATCTTAATGGTGGACCCTGCCAGAGCCGTATGATATCCACGAATCGCATGAGACAGCGTCTCAGTGGGCCGCATAGGTATAGTACTTGCGAGCTGCATGGGATGGTTTCTTGGTGAGCCGCAGGAAGATGATTCCTGCCAGCCGCATGAAGCTGTTCTTCAATTAAGCCGCATGGAAGTAGCCACGTGGCAATCTTGGATCGTATCAGAGATTTTCTTCTGTTCCCGAAGGGTCTGTCATTATGACAGGACCATCATGGCACTTTATGTCAGAGCCGTCAGCTGTCAAATCATGGCAGAGCATTAAATAAGGCCATTACTCGATGGCCAGCTGTGTGAAGGAACTCCACGGGGATACATGGTGTTGATCGAGCGGCATATCTCTGTTGGTCGTATGTGAGCCGCATGTACTTCCGAGCCGCATGAGGCTGGGAGACTCTTTGAACCGCATGGGACTGTCCCTATATAAGCCGCATGGATTCTCCTGTCCTGAGCCGTATGAGACTGAGAGTCTCTCTGAACCGCATGGGACTGCCCCTGTATGAGCCGTATAGGGTTCTCCTATTCCGAGCCGCATAGACCATCATTCTGATATTTTCCATGCTTCTACAAGATCCCGTTCAAAGTTTTCAATTTGTAAAATTGAAATACATTGAATAAGAAGCATGGCCTTTGCTAACCGCATAGATGGTTCAGCCGTATGGATTTATCTGGCCGCATGAGCTGTTAGGCCGCATAGACTTTTTGCCACGTGTCCCAACCATGTGTGCAAATTTTCTGCATTAAATGCCCTTGATTCATTTTCTGAATCAACGTCGCCTTTTGGGGGGAGGATCCCAAGGGTCAGTTTTGCTTTGACCGAAGCGTTTTGCCTTTATTTTTTTAGGCGGCGTGTGGATCGAGGCGTTCGTTGATTTACGAGCCTCCTTCGCCTATAAATAGGAGTAATTTATTTTTTTGAGGGTTTTTTTTACCTTCTCTCTTTGCTCGAACTCCTTGTTGCCGACTCCCTCTTCTTCTTCTCCTATCAACGATCGGCAATAGCTCCCAAGAAGACTACCGCTGCTACGGGCAAGATGACCGCATCGTCGTCTGCGGTAGCAAAAGGCAAGAAGGCCGCGTCTTCATCGACTGTGGCGGCAAACGTGGCGACACCTCCGTCGGCTGACGTGCCTGTTTTTCACCCCGACGTTCACCCGCCTATTGCCGGTAGGACCATCAACATGAACTGTCATGGCTATGCCGCATATCTTATGCGCGAGCCTGTATTTCCAAGTGTGCTGCATGTCCAACTCATGTTCGAGCCGCATGGGATATGACCCAGGCCTGAGCCGCATGAAAGTTGTTGTTTGCAGCCGCATAATTACTTCACCATCAGGGCCGCATAAGCTCATCTGGGCTGGACCGCATAAGCTCTTTCAAACTGAGCCGCATAAGCCTATTTCGAACTAAACCGCATAAGAACATTTGAACTAGGCCGCATATGCTCATCCGCACTGAACAGCATACGCTCATTTTGAACCAAATCGCATAAGCTCATTCGAACGAACCACATAAGCTCTTTCAAACTGAGCCGCATAAGGCTATGCTGAACTAAGCCGCATAAGCATCGAGTAGTTATGTTTCGGCTATCTTTTTGACCTTGTTTCTTTTGTCTTTCTTCAGTAAATCTTCCAGTAAATCCTGCGGGGGAACTTCTGGTTAGCTCGAATCAGTTTGCCATAGATGTGCGACGGGACGATTTAGTTCGTCAAGTGTCAGAGCAGCTCCTTGTCAATGAGCCTTTGGAGCGACTAAACGCTATCAGGGTTCAATCTTTCCAATTCCTTAGTGACATGATGAGCTCCGGGAAGCCTAATGGGAAGCATCTGAGGTCGGTCTTCCTCTTTGGGGATGCATTGATCATAAAAAACTCCCGAGTGCTGAATGTTTTCGAGAGTTGGGATTTTAACCTGGACGGGATGCCGATTCACATCCCCATTATGAAGCATCATTTCCCTTTTACGTGGTTCAACATGATCGTTTTGGACAGGCAGATGTCAGACCCCCTCACTCCAACCAGACCGGAGATGTTTGTTGGTAACATCCGTTACAACAAAACCACTGGGTCACTGCGCGCGATCAAGGATCCGGCCAGTCGATCCATGATGGGGTTAGTTTCGGGTACCTTTATCAACACACCCGGTCCTAACTTCTCATTCTCTCAGGCTGATACCTTCCTGAGCCAGCTTGCTCGCAAAGGGTCCTATCCTATTGGCAGATTGGTACTGCCGAGCTGGTTACACCCCATTCCCCCGTGGGCTAACCTGACTTTGTGGATTCTGCGGAACTACGGGGAATTTTTGCGAGAAGTCAATCTTTATGATGCTATCCGGGGTACCAGCCACGGGTTGCCCGTTAATAAGCCATTGTTCATGGCCCTTCTAGCGATGTATAATCATCGGACAGGAACTTTCTTCACACCTGTAGGGGAATTAGGGCTCGTTGTTCACGAGTTGTATGCTGTCTCCAAGCTCCCCAGGGGAGACGAACCCTTCGAAGCGTACACTCCGACGAATGAGGAGTTCCAGGATTTAGACCGACGATTCCCAGGCTTCGTTACTGTGTATCAAGAACTGTTGTGTCATCATAGCACCTGTCATCGAACGACTATCCAGAAAAATGATAGCTCGGAAGGGGACATCCCCCATACCAACTCTTGGGTCTCATACCTTTTCAAATTCAGCGCTGCTGGCCGAGTTACTTCCCGAGATCGTCAAACTCCGAGGGAAATAGAAGACTTGGTGTCGACTGCTAGGAGGTCAAAGTCTAAGGGTGACAAATTTGGGAGCCAGATTGACTCCTTCAGCTATTTTTATTATAGTACTCGACGGCTGTCAGAGAAGGCACTCTTGGCAAGGTTTTTAATGGTATGGCTGCGCAATTGTGTGGTCTCAGGAGGGACAGGTGCTATTGAGAGGATCGGACGTCACTTCATTCTTCCCGCCGTTAAGTTGGCCTTTGGGGTCAGGCTGGCTCTTCTTCCCGCTATGGTGTGCTGTATTCAGCATGGTCTCCGCGCCTTCTCGTCCAAGGTCATCGCTCGTGACGTGGCGATGGACTTTGAACGTATAGAGCTGCCTTATCATTACTTGCTGGAATGGCTGTTGTCGTATTATCAGTCTTTGATGAGGCCTGGGACGGGAGATGGCGTTACGGACGACGACGCTTTTCTTCTCAGGTATCACCATCAGCCTTAGGAATGTAGTACCATGCCGGCGTGTCGGAGGATGTTGGCGAGGGTGGACGGATATGATTTCTTCGTGTCCGTTCCCCGTTTTACCGACCAGGAAGTGAGGAGTGTTCATGTTGATGGTGTTGGACCTCCTCACTTCTTACCTGAGAAGATGCGTTTCTGGCTGCGTAACATTCGTCCGGCGTATTTCGTTTACCGTAATAGCAACACTGTGTACTTGGAGCCCTACTTGCCCAGTAGGTTTGCCCGTCAATTTGGGTACAGTCAACTATTCCTCGGGCGTCCCAGTTCCTACCTGGGATTTGAGGGTAGCATTCTCGATGGTATTAGGGCATGGAGCTACTATGACACTTGTCATACTCGAACTAGCTTCTCGGTTCCTGCAGCAAACGTGATAGGGGAAATCTTGCATATGGCTGCCTTATATCATGTTACGGCAAATCAGCCTCCTCTCGATTTTGACCCGAGGACTAGCTTCATTGTGGGCACTCATCTGGCGGAGAAGGCTACGGTGTCGAGGGCAAAAAAGAAAGGGGCGAATAGAGTTCCTACGCCCGATTCCGAGTCCTTTGACACAATTGAGGAAGACAACGAGCAGGACGACGAGGACTCTCTCTCTTCTTGTGGCGAGGCAACGGCGGGTCAACCGCCCATCATGGCAGATGAGATGATGACGGATCAACCATCGGTCGTATTAGATGAGGCGGTAGATCAGTTGCCACATGTACCGGAGGTGGTGCGGGTAGAACTACCGTCTGCCGTGCCTGGTCCCTCGCGTAAGCAAAGCAGGCGTGAGTCTACTGGCGGAGGAGTAGCCTTTTTCGTGAAGAGAGCTGCGGTCGGACCTCCTAGACTGCTTATTACGGAGAGGGGTGAAGATGCAGACGATGTTTCGGAGGTAAGGCCAAGTCGGAGCCATCTCCTTGTTGTGATTTTCTTTTTCTTAGGATACAACTTAATCATTTTTCTTTGTAGGTGGCTGATGAACCGGCCTCCCATGAACCGTCTGCCGCCCCTGAGGTTGACCCGGCCCTTACTGCTTTGATTAGTGGTATGTGTTCCGCGATCCTTTCAGCGGGGGCTCTCCCAGCGGCGGCTGAGGACTCCCAAGTTGCTGAGGCCCCAGTCTGGGATGACGAAGGTTCCCTCGGGCCTGCCTCCGAGGTTGCTGAATTTCTGCAAGGTGACACCGATCTTGTCGCATCCCCTCCCGAGGGTGCTGGGGCGGAGGAGCCTATCATATTCGACTCGGAGGCTGCTGGTGAAGAGGCTGCGATGGCTGTAGGTGAACCTCAGCCTCTACACTCCTCCGCTGGTAAGATAAGTCAAATATTGACTAGTGAGAGGGCTTATTTGCTCTATCAATATATCCTCCGGGTCAAATCGATTCATGGTTGTCTTGGCCCTACAGGTCCTGACCCTTTACTTCCCACCGCGGATTTTTTGGGGAAGGCTCGGCCCGTCGCGATCTGGAGGAAAGGAGTGTTTCCTCTCCTTCGCCGTCTCATGTCGAGGGGCCTCCCGCCAGCTCTGGGCAGATGGAAATGGAGCTGGCGATGGTCTCCGCCTCATCCTGTGCTGATTATACGGCTCCGGAGATTGACCTCTCGACCCTGCCGAGCATTCAATTTCTAAGGGCTGCTGAAGAGGAGTTGGCCGCTGTTCATGCGTCCTTCCGTACGGAGTTTGTTTCTCTTGTGGCAGGAGCGGCAGATTCTGTTGCGTCTTCTTCAGCGTTGCCGGCTACACTTCCGTTGACACAGGCTTCTTCGGAGGCTCTGGACGAGGTGACGCAGGATGTGGTTGACAGCTTCTATCGCCACTTAAAGAGGGGCGTAGATGCTGCTGTAGAATGGGGGACCCCTTTTACTCTGTCTCTGCGGTGCGCTCGGGGCCAGGTTGTAACTTTGAAGTCTCTTCCTGGCGGGGTAGGGTTGGCTGCACTCCTGGAGCCTAAGTTGGCAGAGGCTGATCAGCTTGTGACCCAATTACTGGCGATACGACAGGCGGGCTTGCCTGCTGCGATTGAACGGGAGCGGGGCTTCCTCGATAATGCTCGGGATAAGATCAAGCTTGCTCGAGATACTGTCGGGCCAGTTGTGCAGGGGGACCTTGACAAGTTCTCCGCTTCGTATGACAGGCTGGGTCGTCGAAGTCAGGCTTGTCGGGCTCGGAAAGAGTCTGCTTCTCGTGGAATCGCTGACACGAAGGAGCGGATTCTCGCACTCTAGAGGGAGTTGACCTTCTTAGAGTCAGAGCTGGAGGCTGCTCGTGCGGAACAGGAGTCGATTGCTCGGGAGGCCGAGAGGGTTTCCCGATCTTCTGTCAACCTGGAGCGGGCTTTCAAGAAATTTGAGGACAACTGGCAAGCTCATGCTCATCTGGAGGACGCGGCGGTGCTGAGCCAGGAGGCGGAGCGTCGCGCTAAACAGAGGCTTGAGCAGTCGGTTGCCTTGCTGACGGACTGTCTCATGGAGTTGTGTGCCCCGGAGCAGTGATCGGCCTTCTGTCTTCTTTTGCTGTCTTTTTTTTTGTCTTTATTTTGTAAGGGATGCGATCCCAAATGATGTAGCACTTTGAATTTTGAATAAATGAGCATGTTTCAACTCATCTTCTCTTTCTTGTACTTGTGGTGTTCGTGGATTTGGACCTGCTGGGGGATTATTTGTGGACCTGTTACCCTGGGCGTACCTTGGTTTTAGGTACGAGTAACAAGTTTTGGAGAGGAATACCTAGAACAACTTCGCGATAAGACAGCTATAGACGTTTTTGGTATTCAGGAGAACGCCAAGGAGCAGCTGGGCTCTCAGGCATGATAGGGAAGGGATGGGCGTGTACTGGAGATCCAATACAGCATCTGTGGTCGACTGAGGACAGGACATTTGTGGTCAACAGAGGACATTTGTGGTCAACAGAGGACGTTTGTGGTCAACGGAGGACATTTGTGGTCAACAGAGGACATTTGTGGTCAACAGAGGACGTTTGTGGTCAACGGAGGACATTTGTGGTCAACAGAGGACATTTGTGGTCAACTGAGGACATTTGTGGACCTATTATCCTTGTCGTACTCCGGTTGTGGGTACAGATAATAGGTTGAAAGGGAACCGACATACTTACTCAGAGGTAATGGGACATGGTAAGCATGAAGGTTTCTTCGACGGAGCCTTCCCACTCAGAGGTAATGAGGACATGGCAGGAGTGGACTCAATGAAGAGGGGGTACATAGAACGACTCAGAGGTAGGAAAACGTGGAAGTTCTATGCGAGGGGGCGGTTTGTTTTTGGTGAAAGTGAAAACGACTCAGAGGTAATGAGGACATGGCCGTTTCGGAAATTTGTGGATCGATTACCCTTTTTGTGTACTGGGAGTGCGGGTAGTGGATCATGAGGGAGGATCTCTTCCAGGAAGAAAGTTCAGAGGTATAATTATACGTGACTTATTATCAGCGGGTACATGACTCAGTATTTTGAGGTACATGTGGGTGTGAGTTCAGCGGTTCCAGCGGGTACATGACTCGATAATCTGAAGGAAATGTGGAGGTGAGTTCAGCGGCACCAGCAGGTACATGACTCGATAATCTGAAATGTTGTGGATGTGAGTTCAGCGGCATCAGCAGTTACATGACTCGATGATCTGGAGAGAATGTCGTTTAGACATAATATTTCTTCAGGAACTTGCCGTTGACGGGCAACATGAGCAAGTCTCCGTTTTGTTTGCGAGGCGGTAAGCACCGTTGGAGAATACTGCCTCAATGATAAATGGGCCTTCCCACTTTGGCTGGAATTTGCCGACGGTCTTGTGAGTCATGACCATTGGCCTCCGGACTGCCAGAACGAGATCGCCCACTTGGAATGTTCTGATTTTGACCTTCTTATTGAAGGCTCCCGAGATGCGTGCTTGGTATAGCTCAATTCGTTGCTGAGCCAAGAGGCGCTTTTCATCTAGTGTCTCCAATTTCTGTAGCCGGCGATGGTGGTTTTCGTCTGTCGTCAATTGATGTGTGAGGGCGACAAGTAGTGAGGGGATCTGAGTCTCCAATGGGAGGACTACCTCACTCCCGTACACCAGGGAGAATGGTGTATTCCCGATGGCTGTTCGAACTGTGGTACGATAAGCCCATAAGCATTCGCCAAGCTTCTCGTTCCAGTCGCACTTGTTGGAGGAGACAAACTTTTTGAGGAGTTTGATGATTGTTTGTTTGAATGCCTCTGCCAACCCGTTCGCTGCCGGGTTGTACGGTGTCGAAGCGACATTCTGAATACGGTGCTTATCGCAAAACCGATAGAATGCGTGGCGTGCAAACTGCGGACCATTATCATGGATGATCCTTCGGAGCAGTCCAAAGTGGTAGATGACGTGATGCTTAAGGAAGCTGATCACGTTTAAAGTCTTGACTTCTGCGAGTGGGACAGCTTCCGCCCATTTGGAGAAGTAATCAGTGATCGCAAGTATGAAGCGATGTCCTCGGTAGGAAGGTGGGGTGATTGGACCAATGATATCCATTCCCTATGCTTCGAATGGCCAGGACGCCACTATCGAATGTAGAAATTCAGATGGTTGGTGAATGAAGTCCGCGTGGACTTGGCAGGCTTTGCATTTTCTAGCATAATCTATCGCATCTGCCACCATCGTGGGCCAATAGTAGCCTATTCGTCGAAGACGGTCTTACAATTTAGGACCAGGCCGGTGGGCCCCGCAGACACCGTCATGAGCTTCTCGTACGGCCACTTTGGCTTCTGTGTTTGACAAGCACCGAAGCAACAACCCGTCATAGGATCGTCGATACAGCATTTTTGTCTCTATATCGTAGAAGAATCTAAGAGAACGCCGTCTGATGGAGGTGGCTTCCTTTGGATTCTCTGGGAGGATGTCGTAGACGACGAAGTCGATGAATGGCTGCCTCCAGTCTAGTGCTTCGTCGAACGCCTGGGCGGAATATCTTGCCATGAATTGAACATTGTTATTAGGGCAGACCAATTCGTGGCCTATCACGTCAACCGAATGATGAGTGTGATTTGGTACTGCTAAGGAAGCGGCAAGGCCCGCTAAGGTGTCGGCTTCGATATTTTGGAGTCTGGGGACGTGCTCGATAAAGAATCCCTCAAACGATGAGATGATGTTGATCGCTATTTGGTTGTAGGGGATCATGTCTCCATGGCGGACTTCGTATGATCCCCGAATCTGATTGACGATTAATTGCGAATCGTCGTATGCTTCCAGATATTCTACCTCCAGCTCTTTTGCAAGTTGGAGACCGATGACTAAAGAGTTGTACTCGGCCACGTTGTTAGAGCAGGGTTCCGTGAGAGAGTAGGCACGATTGATCACGAGCCCGGTAGGAGAAATCAATACAACCCCGACTCCAACGACGATGTTTTCCTTGGGTCCAGTTCTTGAGGCGCCGTCGAAGAACATTCGCCATATGTTATCGTGAGTGGTTGTATTCGAGTCGACGACCTCATCTGGTATCTCTTCATATATTCTGGATGACTCCGACCCTAGGTGGGCTGCCAAGAAGTCTGCCAGGGCTTGACCTTTGACAGCCTTCTGCGGGATGAATACCATATGATAGGGAGACAGCAATATTGCCCATGTAGCGAGGCGAGAGCTGAGTGCCCCTGGCTTAGTCATGAGGACTCTGAGAGGGTTGACTCGTGAGATTACATATATGGTTTGTCCTGTAACATAATGTCGCGTCTTCTGAATAGCGAACACCAAGGCGAGGCATTCCTTCTCTACCGCGGTGTATCGGTGCTCCGGTCCAACCATCATTCGGCTGAGGTAGTATATGGCTTGTTCGTGGCATGCATCATTGTTTTGTGCCAACAGAGTACCAAGAGAGTGTTCCATTGCTCGTACGTATAGCAGAAATGGTTTTCCGGCAACCGGGGCCACCAAGACTGGAGGATTTGACAAATATTCTTTGATGCTGTCGAAGGCACGCTGACATTCCTCGTCCCATACGAATGAGACGCCTTTCTTCATAAGGTGGATGAACGGTCGGCATCGCCCGGAGAGGTTAGAGATGAATCTTCTGATGTAAGCTAGCCTCCCTTGAAGGCCTCTGAGTTCGCGAAGATTTTTCGGGGGACCCATCTCCATAATTGCCTTCGTCTTCTCAGGGTCTACATGAATGCCCTGAGCGGTGATAATGAATCCCAAGAACTTTCTGCTGGATACTCCCAAGAAAGATTTCGTAGGGTTCATTTTCAGATTGTGGGCTCGCATCAGGTCGAATACCGTCCTCAGGTCCTGCAGATGATCTCCCTTACAGCGACTCTTGACGGCGATGTCATCGACATAGCATTCCACCATCTTACGCAGGTGTTCTCTGAAGATGATGCTCATGGCTCGTTGATACGTGGCGCCAGCATTCTTTAAACCGAAAGGCATGACTGTGTAACAGTATGTGCCAATCGGTGTTCGGAATGATGTGTGCTTTTCGTCATCAAGAGACATCTTGATTTGGTTGTACCCCGAGAATCCATCCATGAACGACATACGTTCGAAGCCGCATGTGTTGTCAATCATGATATCTGTGATAGGGAGGGGGAATTCATCTTTTGGGCATGCCTCATTCAGATTGCGGAAGTCGATGCAGATTCAGATTTTTCCATTCTTCTTGAGGGCCGGAACTATGTTGGTGACCCAGTCAGGATGTTGCTCCTCACGAATGAAGTCGATGGCTATTAGTTTGTTGACTTCGGCTTCGATCGCATCCATGACACCTAGGCGGAAGCGTTGCTGTTGTTGCTTGACTGGCTTCGCATCCGGCCGAATGTTGAGTTTGTGAAGAGCAATGTCAGGATTTAACCCTGGCATGTCTTCATAGCTCCAGGCGAACACATCAATGTATTTTCTGACAAGTTCTAGCAACGACTCCCGCTCTTGGTCTGCTAGGCTTTTACTGATGAAAATTGGTTTTGGAGAAGATTCGCTGCCGAGGTCAACCTGTATGACTTCATCTTCAGTAGGAGATTCTCTCAGTTTGAACCGTTTTTCCTATTGTGCATCCAATTGCTGGGCCTACGGCTCTAGTTCGAGGATCTCGGGGATGTCTTCGTCTTCTGTGAGCACCCTGAATTTCGGGTTGAATTTTTTTCATTTTATTTTATTTTTTTGATTATTTGGTTTTGATAAATATTTTATTTTATTTATTTATCTGTAAGTGTACTTTCCTATGCCATTGATATTTGGAGTATCAGGGATGTTCAACTCTGGAAATCTTCTTCACGAGTATTGGAGTGGACACGATTACCTTCATGACGGTATATAGTGTCCCATCCAAACTTGTTCTCTTGTGCTCTTTCTGCTTCGCTGAACTTCGGGTCGGTTTAGACCATTTGATTGATATTTATTTTCCCACTCTTTTCCTTGATCATTTTCAGTGCGTTACCATGACTTTTAAATTGGGAGTGCCAGACCAGTCATTTTCTTGAAACCAACTCCTCATTGATGATCTACTCGAGACGCTCGTCACCCATGACCTTCGTTTCCCACTCAGACACGTCATTTCGGGCTCCATTTGATATTTTTGGGCAATAAATATGAGGGTATCCCGATGGGGGGCAACTTTCCCGACACGTGACCCTCATATTTATTGCCCCCCATCGGGACATCCATGCTATCATGTACTCTACATCACTAGCCACTGTTAGTTCTCTATTTATAGTAGATATTTCTATTACTGTTCTCTCTCTGTTTACATACTGTATTTTTTCAGATCTTGTATCTTACTTTACTGCATGATTATATTTTCTAACCTGCTATGAACTGTTGAGATGTAATGTACTCGCTCCAGTCCTGACTGGACCTGTTGATAAATTTTTCAGATAGCTTGGAGGTTGCCTGCTAGCCTAGAGGAGACACAGTAGGGTCTGTTTAGGTAGTTATTTCATTTTGTCTGGAGTTGTATTTACTTTGTCGATTACTGTATCTTTATTTGAGTTTTGAGATATACTTCTGGGTTCATGTATCTTAGACACTTAGACTTCTATCTCCTGTATTTATTTTGGATTTCATGTTTTATCCATCCTTATCATGCTCTACCTTAGATGTGATTGAGTCTGTATCTACTATGTCACCCCCATTCGGGGAGTATAAACTGTTTAGTCTTATACTGTTAGATGCATTGAGACCTAGGACAGCGTTCTACCGCCGACACTGCGGCGTAGGCTGGACGTTGTTACGTTCTCGTGCCCTAACTCTAGGGTGCTGGTCGTGACACGTTTTTAGTGGTGGCCCATGCAGGTCGAGACTAAAGTGTAGTGGTATTCGAACTAGAGTACCACTACAGCCTGCAGTAGGATTAGGATATATTTTGAAGGTACTCAATCACAGTTAGGAACCCTTGAGAGATTCCCGGGACGACCCTGGAGAATCTTATTTAACTTCGATTTGAAAACTCTTTTTCCTTGAATTCTTTTATCTTTATTTTCTGTTGTTGAATTTGATTTTTATGGATTATTATTGAATTTGAGTTTGTATTTATTTTGATGGAAGATTTTCGAATTTCGAATTTTGATGATAGCTGTTGCATTCGAGTTTGTATTTTGATGGATTTTGTTCATTTTTGAATTTTGATGTTCGTTAATAAATTTGATTTTTTTTGAGTATTCATTATTGATTTAATTTAATTTTTGGCAAGATGGAATTATATGGGCTAGGTCATCTAAGTTATGGAAATCTAGTCTTTTATAGTCACATTAGCCAGCATGGTGAGGACATATAGTCTGACTCTGGATATATTTCTCGGGTGTAGGAATTTAAGGTTTTCGCAGCCAAGCATGCGGCACCGCGAAAATATTAAATACCATGATTTTAGAAATATGTGCATAAGTCAAGGGCTCTGTGATTATCGTAGCCTTGCTTACTAGTATGACGAGGATTTAGAGTACCATGATTTTGGATAGACGTATATGATTATCAGATTGCACATAAAATACTTTGAACATGTTTTCTCTACTTTTCTCAGTCATTCAAAAAAAAAATTTTGTTTGTTGTTTTGCCTAGTTTCTTGTCATTTAACTTAAGAGTATGTTTAGTTGTTTTCATAAACCTTGGTGTAACTTCTTGCTAGGAGTTTTCATAATACAATGAATCGATGATTTTGCTAGATTTTATCTTGGATTTGATAATTTAGCAATGGGTTTCAAAAAGGGTTCTTCCTTAATCAGATAAGCAAAATAGATTTTATCGTTAATTCCTTCTTGCTATTAATCTTATATTAGATAATAATAAAACTGTCCTGATTTCGTCAATTACCTGCTTCTAATCTTGGTAGGAATCTAAATGTTAGTCTTAACGTAGAATTAATTTTATTGGGACATGAGAATATGTATATGAATATATATAGCAGACACTTGCCTAACACGTATGCATGCTACACTTGATTTTTCCACATATCTAGATACATATTGATATGTTGTTGATGTCCAAATTTTCATAACCAATATTTCTGGTTCTCTGCTTTTCCATGTTTAAATTCGTAATATTAAATATAAAATTTCATGTTGTTATTTAGGTTTACGTCACTGCACATGTATGTTATACGTAGGGTTTCAATTCAAAAGAATTTTGGTTGAAAATTGTGTTTAAATTTGTCAATTTAAGACTGTGTACATATTAACCCTTAATACTGAATTCCAAATGTTTAGTTTAAATTACTGTTTTATTTTCTTAATATAATATTTAGAGCTGCGTACATTGTTGTAAGTAGGAATATAAATTTAAGTTTCATATTCTTACATGCTAGTTTATGATAAACATTGAGTTGGGTTTTAATGTTCAAGTTCTCCAAAAATTCTGAAAACTAGTTACATGTTAACATTTTTACATTGATTTCCATGTTTAGTTAAATTTCAGATTTAATATGTAATATTGAACTGTATGCGTAGGTAAATATATTGATAGTATGTTAGGGTTTCTTTTCTATCATGATAGGATGTGTTAGGACCATTGAGATTGGTTGTGATGTTCAAACCCTAAAATCTGAGACCGCATTATGTTCATAATTTCCATGGTTTAAAATGTTAGCTTGTTTTCAGATTTTATATGTAAATGCTGAACTAAAACCTGGTTTAACTTTTTAATACTAAGTCATAACCCTGTACAAGGACACACACACACACTCTAACTTAGTATACCCTGTCATGTAACCTAATCTTCCTCTCTATGTTATGATCATGTATCTATATAGATATATATAGCGTTTATACATCCATGTTATAATTTGTATAGATATATAACTAAATCTCTACCTTTTTATAGATGTATATGGTTAGCCATGCATGTTATGATTAAATAGGTTGCGTATTGTAGATTGTTAACCAATATGCCATGATTAGTGTAACTTGATAGCTGTTGATTTGAAACTCAATTTCTCATATACAATTTCATATGTATTCACGTACACACACGCCTACTATCTAACCGTATGAACATGTCCCCATACACATGATGTTAGTTTTCCCTCTCTAACGCTCTCTCTGTATATATATTGTGATTGGATTTCAATGCAACTGACTTTCGATTCTTTAACTTGTGATTTTGATTTTCTTGGGATAGTATTTTTTCAGATGATTGGTAGTCACCTTCCTTTATTTTTTTTATGAGTACCAGTTTTCATATGGGGTGGTAGACAACTTTATAGTTTTGATGGTTGTTGTGTCTGTATCTTTCTATTTTAGCACCCTGGATTGCTTGTGTGTTTGATACCCTATGACCGTTGGTTAGCATGACTAGTAAACCTAGATGAGACTTCACTGTCACCGTTACCATGACCCTGGATATTGTCTTTTATTTGATGGTATGATTTGTTTAAGTTCTGGGACTTTGATTTTGGGGGTTTGACCTAGAGGGAGTAGGGATATTTTAATTTCGAGGACGAAATTTTTATAAGGTGGGTAGGATGTGAGCACCCTGAATTTCGGGTTGAATTTTTTTCATTTTATTTTATTTTCCTGATTATTTGGTTTTGATAAATATTTTATTTTATTTATTTATCTGTAAGTGTACTTTCCCGTGCCATTGATATTTGGCTTATCAGGGATGTTCAACTCTGAAAATCTTCTTCACGAGTTTTGGAGTGGACACGATTACCTTCATGACGGTATATAGTGTCCCATCTAAACTTGTTCTCTTGTGCTCTTTCTGCTTCGCTGAACTTCGGGTCGGTTTAGACCATTTGATTGATATTTATTTTTCCACTCTTTTCCTTGATCATTTTCAGCGCGTTACCATGACTTTTAAATTGGGAGCGCCAGACCAGTCATTTTCTTGAAACCAACTCCTCATTGATGATCTACTCGAGACGCTCGTCACCCATGACCTTCGTTTTCCACTCAGACACGTCATTTCGGGCTCCATTTGATTCGCACAACTTTCCCGACACGTGACCCGATTTTATTTCACGCTACGGCGTCACATTCATTTTCCAACTTGATTTGTGGGTCCCCTGTCGACCAAAACCTGTCAGCCCCAACTATGGACATGGTCCACATTGAGCCTACTATCCGTCCGCCACTTGTGTCCCATTTATTGGAATCTCCATGTGCTACTTATTTGCCCATGATCATCAACACCTAATTTTAATTCTATTTTTGCACAATGTCCAGTTTTGACCCAATCCGGCTCCACCGAGTCCAGTCCAGCTCCATGTTGCCCCCCATCGGGACACCCTCATATTTATTGCCCAAAAATATCAATTTCTCATTTTACCTATTTCTAATGTTTAATGGGAAATTTTCCATTGATGTATTTTTCTTGGAATAACCTATTTCTCTAATTATTTCCTAGCCATTGATCATCCTAAGAAATCCCAACCACTCATTCCCTCACATTCACACTCTACAGCCAACACTTGTTGGCCGGCCCTAATTTCTATGGGGAGAATCTTTTTCTCTCTCTCCCCCTCTCTTTCACTAATTTCTATTCACTCTCTCTCTCTTCTTTTATTTTCCCACACAGCAAAACCATGCAATGGCCTCCTCCACCAGCACCCGACCTCCCTCTCTCCCATGGCCCGACCACCATTCCCCCATGGCCGACCTCCTTGGCCGCGGCTCCGGCCATCGCCGTCGGCCCCACAGTTTCATCTCCTCCTCCTCCTTCTTCTCCAAGCTGACCACCACCTCCATCACCATGTTAGTCACCACCACCACAACCATTCCCGAACCCTCGTGGCCGAACCACCAGTGCTTCTCCCCGAGCCACCCCTGGCCGGCCTCCGTCGTGGCCAAGCTCGACGTGGCCGAGCCACCACCACCACAAACTCCTTCTCTCCATCATCACCATTGCCTTCACCACCACCCTTCGCGCAGCCTCGAGCCACCACCTCCTCCGCCTACACAGTGCACGCCACCTCACCGCACCTCCGCCAGGCCAGGCGCGCCGTGCCGCCATGTGCCACCAGTGCGCACAGCGGGCAGCAATAGCTGTAATGGCAGCAGCGCGCGCCACTTCGCGCGCGAGCGCGTGAAGCGCTGCGACGTGCTCGTCGGCCACGCGTCGACGTGGCCATGGTCCTCCCCCACCTTGGGCGAACTCCGGCGACCCCCTCGGGTCCATCGCCTCGCTCCCCGGCGCGACGTATAGGCGATTCGTGCGTTTTGAACGATGTCCCGTCGTGACGCGCGCAAAATGAAGTTCGTTTTGGCGCCCCATCGTAGCAACTTCGCGTGCATTTTCCCGGAGATCCGACCGTTGGATTGGCGATTTCTTTGCTCCGTCGCAATCTCGGTATATCCACCTTCATCCCTGTCAATTTTCGTCCGTTAATTTTATCTTTTGATACATGAAAACCGGCCACCAAGTTGACCGTTTAAATTGTATTAAATTTGGACAGTTTCGCGGGGCCAACTTCGTCAGCTTGTATCTCATCCACCGCAGCCCCGTTTGGCATGCTACCAGTTCCGGTGCGAAGCTGGTATAACCCTCTTACTACCCCTCCAGTTTCGTTCCATTGTGAGCTTGTTTGATTGGTTGAATTCGACGCCAAAGTTGGTCGTCCGAATTCGTAATTTTCAACTTGTAAAATTCCATTTTTGAGCACGGGACTCCAGATTTCATTTCTGACAACACCATTAGACTTGTGGCATCGTTCTGGCATGTTTTCATATAAAATTTGTTAGATTTGGAGAACGTGGGCCCGGGCACGTTTTTCGGTGCAAAGCGGGTCCCACTTTCTGGGTCAACGGGACTTTTTGACGCCGGCTCATCGAAATCCAATTCCGGAGATACCGTTGAGTTCGTATCGTCATTCTGGACTCGTTGACATATAATTTGCTAGGTTTTGGTAGACATTGGGTCTGGCACGTATTTCGGTGCAAGTCGGATACCAATATCCGGGTCAACGGGTCATTTTGAGATCGGCTCATCGGAATCCAATTCCGGAGATACCGTTGAGTTCGTATCATCATTCTGGACTCGTTGACAGGTAGTTTGCTAAGTTTTGAGAACTTTGGCTCCGGCACGCATTTCCGTGTAAACCGGAATTCCAAGTTCTGGTCAACGGGCCAAGTGGAGATCGGGTCAACGGAATCCAATTCTAGGGATACCGTTGGGTTCATATCGACATTCTGGTTGCGTGGACATATATTTTGCTATATTTTATAGACTTGTTTTCTTGCACGTTTTTCGTGCAAAAACGGCTCCGACACGGATACCATTTTGACCCGAAATTACCTTTTTGCCCTTGTGTCCAAATTGGACCGTTGGGTAGGCTATCCTAGCTAATTTGACCATTCTGGACACGTTGGCAATATTCATTTCATCGTCCGACATTGTTTGTTGATAATTTCTCTAAGTTTAACCTTTTTATAATTAATTAATAATTAATTCATATAATGTTCGTATTTCGGGATCAGTACAACGAAACTGAGATCAGCCAATTCCAGTGATCTCACATCGCTGAAATTGACAAGTCGGATACGTGGATCACTATAATAAGATTATCAACCTTACCGATAATCCTCTTATCTCGATTTACGTGTCGTAAGTTTCGACGTACAAATAACGAAGTACACTTTATATTAGACTAGAATTGACCCTGTTTGACCAGAGTTGACCAGTTGACCCAAAGTCAACTATAAGTCAACACTTGACCTAGTTTGACTAGATTATTGACCGGAGTCGACCTAGAGTTGTTTTGACTTAGAAGAACCTAGAATAATGTAGATTGATTATAGAGATTCATTTATTACAACTTGAACACCTTGTAACCTGTGTTGCTTTAAATAGGACTCTGTAGCTTCAGTGGGACCCCCCTATACTTATCAGCTGTTCAGGTTATCGAGACGAGTACATTCTCTGATTATTTCATATCCTGCTTAGAATTATATTCCTGCATTAAATTACTATACTTGATGCTGTCACGACATTATCACGGATTAGTACTATACGGATCTCTTCATGCGATGTTATCCCCCTCGGGAGCATCGGGTACATTATGTCATATGCGTTTCACTTTCATCATGTACTCTTGTGCTTTCACCATACATGTACACTCTTGTGAATCATGTACTCTCATGTTCACAGAGCCTTCATGTATACTATCATGTACACCCTTTTAAGGGCCCCATGTGATATCATGTACAATAACATAACTTGTTTAGATCCTTGTGTATTGATTGGGGAAAACGGGAGAGTGCTAGTAGTCATGTGAACAATTCTTTAGTAGTGTAGATCATGTACAACTCTTTAGTGTAGATCATGTACAAATCTGTTTCGTTCACATGTGCTATCCTGTACTCTACATCACTAGCCACTGTTAGTTCTCTATTTATAGTAGATATTTCTATTACTGTTCTCTCTCTGTTTACATACTGTATTTCTTCAGATCTTGGATCTTACTTTACTGCATGATTATATTTTCTAACCTGCTATGAACTGTTGAGATGTAATGTGCTCGCTCCAGTCCTGACTGGACCTGTTGATAAATTTTTCAGATAGCTTGGAGGTTGCCTGCTAGCCTAGAGGAGACACAGTAGGGTCTGTTTAGGTAGTTATTTCATTTTGTCTGGAGTTGTATTTACTTTGTGGATTACTGTATCTTTATTTGAGTTTTGAGATATACTTATGGGTTCATGTATCTTAGACACTTAGACTTCATCTCCTGTATTTACTTTGGATTTTATGTTTTATCCATCCTTATCATGCTCTACCTTAGATGTGATTGAGTCTGTATCTGCTATGTCACCCCCATTCGGGGAGTATAAACTGTTTAGTCTTATACTGTTAGATGCATTGAGACCTAGGACAGCGTTCTACCGTCGACACTGTGGCGTAGGCTGGGCGTTGTTACGTTCTCGTGCCCTAACTCTATGGTGCGAGTTGTGACATCTTCTTCGTAAGCGTCGGCGAATGCCATATTGACTGACAAGACTTGTCTGAACACGTCTCCGATGCTGGTATCCGAGTCAGAAGTTGATGACCCGGTTGAATGTGACTGTCAGTCGCATTCTTCATCTGAACTCTCAGGGGTCGTAGTAGGCGTTACATATCCTAACCCGCATCGATTTTTGCTATAGTAGTCCCGTGGTTTGCCCGCCGGGACTGGCGGCTTCAAAGGTAATCGTCGCCCAGTGTCGTAGTTCAAACCTGGCATCGTCTCCAGATCATACCCCTATTTTTGCATGAGATATTTAGATTAGGGGCTATAAAGATACAGAGGCAGTCTTCCGACATCTGATCCGTGGTCGGTTTCCTCTATGATGAAGGGATGCGGGTCGTCCTTCCGGCCGAAGATGACTGGATGGTCCCCTCCCTCGATTATTCGGTAAGTGTCTTCTACTGGAGTAAGCTGGATCGCAGTGTACACATTTGTCACCTGTGTGTGTAGGTGAGTGCCTATACCGTGTTCCATAGCATACATTGTACATAGCTTATTGAGCTCGGTGTAGTTCAAAGATAACCCTTTATTAATGAAGTAAGATATCTTTTCTAGGGGGATTACATCATCAGCGGAGGGAACATCAGTGTGGGCAGCCACATACTTGGCTAGCTCCGGTTCCTCTTCGGCTACCCCCTGTGTAGATGAAGACTGAGAGGACACCCTGGGCAGCTTGATTGTCAGAGGTTCAGCTGATGGAGCAGAGCGTGGAGTTATTGGCAGACTAGCGACCCCCAGTTTGGCATTTGATATGGAGCGAGGAGTGGCTGGTTCGCTAGAAGTGTCAGACCTTGCATCGGGGTGACGACCCTTCTTGGGAAGGCGTATCATCAGTGGCCTATCGGAGGGATTGAGTTTCTCTGTTTGGGGTTGACCGACTCTCGGCAGTCTGATTGTCAGTGGCCCCGTTGTACGTCTCGACACTTGGCTGGACCTTGGCAGCCGGATTATCATCTGCTCCTCCTGCGCAGATAGGCTGATCGCATCCTTCCGCAGAGTGGCAGTAAGGGGTGCGGACTTGCCAGGTTTGCGAGCTTGAAGGTGGATCGTCAGAGGTTCTTCTGATCCTGTGCCTGTCTCAGTACGAGTTTGCACATCTCCTTCACCAAGGTGCCTCGTCGACTTTTCGTACAGGCAGGAGTCTGAGTAATAAGATTCGACTCCCTTGAAGGGATCGATATCGGCAAATTCTGTCCTCACGAAGCCGTGCTTGTCGACATATTTGAAGCAGTGGTGCAGAGTGGAAGGCACGATCATATAATCGTGTATCATGGGCGCCCCAAGAGGATGTTGTAAGAAGTGTCTGCATCGATAACGTAGCAGGTGACTTCTGATTGGAGGTCGCCAATTTGACACTTCAGACGAATCTTTCTAATAGGGTAGCTCATGCCCGAATTGAAACCGCTGATGGCGGTGCTTGTAGGCGTCAGGCGATACATTGGGATACAGAGATGATGTTGCAGACCCTTCGGAATGATGCTTATGGATGACCCAGGATCAATGTGCATTCGGTCCATTTTTACGTCGCCGATGTATCCGGTATAGTATAACGGGCGATCGTGCAGGTTGGTTTTGATGAGCATGTCCTGCGGAGAAAAGACGATATTGGGCATCGCTCCCGTACACGCACTGTCTTGGAGATCTGCAGGTTGATTATCTCCCGTGAGGTTGACCTGAGCCAACTATGCGTCGGTGTTTTGGAGTGCGTCGCTCAAGGCTGCGCGGACATCCTTCGAGAGCCTCAGGAGTTCATATAAGGACAATTTGGCCGGTGTATAGGCCAATTGTGCTAGTATATCGAAGTTGTAGGGCCTCTCCAGTCCCTGAGGTGTCTCTTTCCGGAGGGATTTGTCGAAGCGAGTCTCCTTCGGCCTAGGCTTGTCGGTCGTCGGAGGCTGAGGGGGCCCTGGAGCGTCAGTGGTAGCTGGAGGATGATCATCAGTCGAGTTCTCAGCCCCAGGTTGGGATTGTGCTCCGGATCGAGTAACGACGGCCGTGACTTCTTCTACATCTGCCGAGATGGTACGGCAGGATCTGACTTTTCTACTTCTCTTCTTGTGAATGGGAGGCGGCGTGGACTGAGTCACCTCGTGGACCAGGTCCGGATGGACCCACATGATTTCTCCTCGCAATGTGGTGAGGGGTACTAGACCAGCAGCTTGATCATGAGCTGGCGGAAGATTAGCAATTTCCATTATCGCCAGAAGGATGGGTATGACACCGTCTTGAGTCTCCGTTGGAGGGAAGCGGCCGAATTGTACGGACACCATGTTGGCTGCTACGGTTACCTCCTCGAAATCGATGGCTAGAGCGTTCAAATCGATGAGGTTTTGGATGTATCGTTTCAGTTGGTAGCAGTCGTGTGTAGCATGGCAGAACTTTAGATTTTCCAGATCTGCCGGCCGAGACTCCCGTCTTGGTGGAGGAAAGCTGAATTCTGACTCCTTGTATGAGCATGTCCAAGATAGGCTTGACGTGGCCGCCTTCGAAAGAATAAGTGATTTGAGGCCATTGTTTGTCTGCTGGTTGTGACTCAGGCTTCTGACTGTATCGGCCACCATGGCCTGCTTGCCTCTGTTGTCCTGATTGTTGGAGGGGCTACTCCCATTGTCGTTATTGGTGTTGGGACGCTTGCCCTCGTTTTTTCCCTCTGAAATATGCAACCCCAGCTGGCGAGCCTTTCTCAACCGTTCTTCGGCACTTGTGGCACTGATGATAAATGCCTTCCAGTCCTTGAATTGACTCTCGCCCATCCAGAGACTAATTATTGGAAGCAATCTCTTTTGGCAAATCTCAATCAAGGAAGAATTCGGATTACCAGACGGTAGCTTCATTGCGGTTTGACGAAACCGCTCAATACAATTCCTCGTCAGCTCTTTCTCTCCTTGGACGACGTCCATGAGGGTAGACATCGTGATGTCCTGTCCTACCTCGTAGAATCTCTCTAAGAACAAGCGCTTGAAGCTAGCGAAGGAGTGGATGCAGTTGTCTGGCAGGTTGCGGTACCAGTCGAAGGCGACTCCTTCCAATGCCCCAATGAATAATCGTGTGAGAATAGCATCATCATAGGGCAGATGGTCGGTGGTGACCTCGAAATAAGTGATGTACCGACTTGCTGAGGTCTTGCCATCATACGGGTTGATATTGAACGGCTTATATCTTGGTGGGAATGGAACATCCCTCTATTCAGCAGGGTATGGTTGCCGCATTCTGAGGTCTTGAGCATTTTCTCGGGCATGGAACATGGCTTGGAGCTCCTGAACCTCTTTTCTTACTTCTCGGGCCTCATCTGTCGTGGTAGGGGATGTTATTTCGGGAGGATTATTGCCCGGGTTCGGTGCCGCGGAGTTTGAGTCCGCATTGATCGCGGGACCCGTGCTTGTTTGGCCAGGCGTCCCTCTTTGCAGAGTTGGAAGAGCGGCTTTGATTTCATCTACAGACTTGACCAAGGACTGTAGTATAGCCTCCAAAGTGTCGATGCGTTGGCGATCGCTGGAACCACCTTAATTGCTGTCCGTCATGAACACCGTCCTTACATAAGGAGTGATGGAAGGAACGGTGGAGGATATGCCCTCCGAGTCATACCCATGCACCGAGAAGTCATCGGGGTAGGTGGGAATGTTCTCTTCGGGTTCGGACTCGGAGGCAACGGTACCCCCACCCTCAGAGCTTGCTTTATCTTGAGAGTCATGGATGTCCTCGGGGACATCAGCGTCTGTTGTACCTGATGGGAGAGTTGTTTCCCCGGGCTCGTCTCCTTGAAACGTCGGATTGTTTTGGATGTTCGGAGGAGTGCTACCCTCAGTTCCTACGACCCCCAGCGATGTGGATGATGAATTTCCTACTGCAGCAGATTTTGTCTTTGAACGGGTGTGCTGGAATACTCCGGTGGAGGACAACCATTTAGACGACAGTTTCTTAGCTGTAGTGGTTGATATCTTGGGGCTGGAGATGCTTGTCTTCTTCCCTTTCCCCTCGGCGGGGACTTTTTGAGTGGAATTACAGGAGACAACAGGAGGTGCCTCGTCCTCTGAGCTCGGATGCTGTAGTCTTTGGAAGACTGACGACCGGTCTTCCGTTACTGCCGTATTGTTGCAACAGCATTTGACGATGATTTGGGTGTAGTGACGTCCAAGCGAGGACTCTTTGCACACCGAAGCCCCTTCTCTTTCCTTGCGCTTGTGGAGGGTTGCCTCACGCAGGTCAGAGGAACCACTTTGTCCTTTTGCCGCCGGGGGCTGGACTCGAGCGGTTCTATACAACTTCCCATCAGAGGCCCGCATGATAGTCAACGGGACGCCCCGATAGTCAGAGGTTGGGGCAGCTGACTGGGCTTGATGAGCCCATGCTGCCCTAGACTTCTTCTTTTTAGCACTTGCGGGTGCGTAATAGGAAGAGTCTAAGTTGAATACCACAGAGTCTGGCTTATCATCCAGAGAACCATCAGGGTCAGGACCGTATGAGAGACGGTCGAAGACTGATCGAGAGGAGCGTGGAACGGACGCTATGCGGCCAGGATTGGAAACCGTGCAGGCTGTCTGCATGCGGTTGTCTTCTGCTGTCGGATGAGTTGTTCTTGTGCGACTGGGAGTCAGACCGTGCAGGCTGGCCGCATGCGGTTGGCAACTGTGGCCACATGGGTTTTCTACAAACGATTGACTTCAGTGACCGCATGAGTCTCATCCATGCGGTCGGCAACTGTAGTCGCATAAACTATACGGCCGACAGATGTGGTCGCATGAGTTTTCTTCATGCGGCTGGCGGATGCAGCCGCATGAGCTTTCTCCCTGTGGCTAATACCCTTATGTGGCCCGGATCGCATAGAGTTTCTCTCTGCCCCTGCAAGTCCAGCATCATAGTATTTTCTTCTGCCGGACTTGGGGACAGCATAGTTGTCTATGGTCTGAAGTGGGGCCGCAGGAGAGTCCTTCTCGCCGTCTTGAGCAACAGAGGGTATCCCATCGAGGGCTTGGGGAGGAGCAAATGATTTTGGCCTCCACTCTTTGCGAGCTTTCGTCGTGCGGGTGCCCTTCTGGACCGGACCAGCATTTCCTTCGGAGAGCATCTCTTCAAACGCCTGTTGGTCGAAGCGGACGACCATCTTTTGTTGCATGGAGCCAAGTTTGGCTGCATCCGACAGCATCACCAACTCCTCAGCCGTGGAGAAGTTTGTCCCCAGCAGAGTTGCCATCGTATTTGCCATGAAATATAAAAGAACAGAACAATTATCGGAGGACCGAACTTTTACTTCACGTTACAAACTCGCTTGTACAAAGAAAGCCTAGGGACGAAAACCTAGGTACAGCAATCTAAGTATAATTGTTTATTTTAGATTCTGGGGGGTGACGATAGAGGCTCGGGAAGGCGACGGCAGCCCTGCCTTACTCCTTAGACGATCGGTATGTAGCCTTGACTCCTGTGACGAGATGGTTGGCGTTGATGAAGAAATGCTCTTCTTGCTCTCCTTGTATTGCTCTTCTGACTTCTCTCTTTCTCTGTGTATTTTCTCTCTGATTATTAGGGGGGAAGCTCTCTCTGTCTATCTCTTCTTCTTTTTTCGCAAGGGAATGGCACCTTGCTTATTTATAGGAGTGGGGGCATCATTAGGGTTTGGATGATTGCCCATTTCTCGAAGTGGCGGCGACCTGATGATTAATCAATCTGAACCATTAGTCTTAAGCGTGAAGGATCTGGGCTATTAATGTGGATAGTATTGAATCCTGTGAATGATTAATGCTGATTGCTTTAAATCTTCATGATTGGTTGTGTCAAGCTTGGATCTCTCACCACGTGTCCCATTGGCTTGATCATGAATGATATGACCTGATCTTATTAATTATGAGGATAACGTTAAATATGTTTATTGGGATCTGGTAAATCTCTGATTGATTTAATACCACGCATCCCATAATCACCCTGCTACCAGCTGTCAAGTCATGGGGGTAATTGAATCTCTGCCACGTGTCTTAATGGTGGACCCTGCCAGAGCCGCATGATATCCACGAATCGCATGAGACAGCGTCTCAGTGGGCCGTATAGGTATAGTACTTGCGAGCCGCATGGGATGGTTTCTTGGTGAGCCGCAGGAAGATGATTCCTGCCAGCCACATGAAGTTGTTCTTCAATTGAGCCGTATGGGAGTAGCGACGTGGCAATCTTGGATCCTATCAGAGATTTTCTTCTGTTCCCGAAGGGTCTGTCATTATGACAGGACCATCATGGCACTTTATGTCAGAGCCGTCAGCTGTCAAATCATGGCAGAGCATTAAATAAGGCCATTACTCGATGGCCAGCTGTGTGAAGGGACCCCACGGGGACACGTGGTGTTGATCGAGCCGCATATCTCTGTTGGTCGTATGTGAGCCGCATGTACTTCCGAGCCGCATGAGGCTGGGAGACTCTTTGAACCGCATGTGACTGTCCCTATGTAAGCCGCATGGATTCTCCTGCCCCGAGCCGCATGAGACTGAGAGTCTCTCTGAACCGCATGGGACTGCCCCTGTATGAGCCGTATGGGGTTCTCCTGTTCTGAGCCGCATAGACCATCATTCTGATATTTTTTATGCTTCTACATCGTGTCCTAAGGACTGGACACGAGATGGTACAATGCCAAAACCCAGTGTGACATAATGCACAGCGTATCAGAAAACTAGTCCGGCTCGAAATACGAGTCCAACACAAAACATAGTGACTTGGCACTTGGGGACTGACATGTCAATCATGTCCCCAAGCTACATCCCAAGTTTCACGTGTCCAAGTGACACGGACACGCAGATATCCACCCTGAGTAGCAGGGCACCTGTGCACACCCTCGTGCGGCGTGTCCTGCTCTCTGTGGACCCGACAGAGAAACCAAAATTACCTCAGTCCAATACCAAATCAAAACCCACCTATAGGACTACAAATCTATTCAAATAGATTTCAAAAATACGAACAAAAACCCCTTTGAGGTATTTCATCAAACATGCATGCATAGACACTGATACGTGTCCGATACGAACACCAAACCAATGCCAATTCCTACCAAACACACTCTACAGCTAGGGAACACCTAGATGGATGCTTCTATAGAAAGAAAATGGAGATTTGAATCAATTTGAGGGATTTTACCAATTAAGAGAGATCTTAATCAAAAAAAAACCCAAAATGATAAGTCCTCCTCTAATAGCAATGGCCAAGTGAGCTCCAAACCTTGCAAGCAAGCTCCCTTCAACCTCTACTCCAGAAATGACCTCCAATGCAAGTGAGTGGGATCAATTTGGTGGAGGAATGGTGAGATTTGATGATTTGGAGAAGAACTATTAGGGTTTCTAAAGGGGATTTCTAAAAGAGGTAAGTGAGCATTAAAAGACATTATATAGAGGTGTGATTTGGTCTCCAAGGGCTGTGATGTGGCCGACCATGTAGGGAATAGGGTTAGGGTTAGGGTTTCTTGGGAAATGGTCATGGGCCTAATGCACTAGCTAGTTGATTAAGCCTTCTAACTAAAAAAGGCCAACTACCAAGGAGACCCATTCTCTACATGAACCCAAGTCAACTTGAGTCAACTTAAGTTAGATTAGGGTTCCACATAATTCTACCATGCTAATAAGTCACCAAAGCCAAAGTCAAACACTAGGCTAGTCTCTATAGTCTCAACTAGCAAAGTCAAAAATCACAACCAACAATCAAACTATAATAAAATAATTTTTAAAAAAACATAATGACCAAAATACTCTCAAGCTAAAATGTGGTAGTGACAAATGCTTTTTGACATTCTTTGGTTCAAATAAAAGACACACCTTTCTACATGAGTTGAATGAACGGTCTACAGCATCCAGAGAGATTTGAGATGAATCTTCTGATGTACGCAAGCCGTCCCTGGAATCCTCGTAGCTCTTTTAGGTTGCGTGGAGGACGCATCTCTTGAACAGCTTTGATTTTCTCAAGGTCAACGTGTATACCTTTAGAGGTAATAACGAATCCAAAAAATTTGCCACTAGAGACTCCCAGTAATGACTTGGTAGGATTCATCTTGAGTTGATGCTGGCGCATTAGATCGAATATAGTTCTCAAGTCTTGAATGTAGTCTTCCTTTACATAACTTTTGACAGCAATATTGTCTACATAGCATTCGACAGTCTTTCGCAAATGATCATGGAAGATAGTACTCATGACCCGCTGATAAGTTGCACCAGCATTTTTGAGACCAAACGGCATGACAGTGTAGCAATAAACTCCAAGCGGAGTACAAAAAAATATATGTTTCTCATCTTCTGGATGCATCTTTATTTGATTATATCCTGAAAATCCATCCATAAAAGACATTCGTTCAAATTCGCAAGTATTATCGATCATGACATCAGTAATTGGAAGAGAAAATTCGTCTTTGGGACAAGCTTCATTAAGGTCTCTGAAGTCGATGCAGACTCGGACCTTCCCAATTTTTTTCAAAATTGGGACAACATTAGCCACCCAGTCCGGATGTTGTTCTTCTTTAACGAAGCCACAGACAATAAGTTTCTTAACTTTGGCTTCTATGGCGTCCATCATGTCAGGTCAAAATCGACGCTGTTGTTGCTTGACTGGCCTTACATTAGGCAGAATATTAGGTTTATGGGTAGCAATCTAAGGATCTAATCCCCGCATCTCTTCATAGCTCCAAGCAAATACATCAATGTATTCTTTAATGTGCTGGATTAGTTCTTGTTTATCCGCTTCAGGGAGGCTTTTGCTGACGAATATTGGTTTTAGGAAAGTTTCATCTCCAACATCGACTTGAACCAACTGATCTTCGGTAGGTGGCTCACGATGCTCGAAGCGAAGCTCCCATTGAGTATCCATCCTTTGTTCCCAAAGATCAGATTTAGAGGCTTCGGCAAAGTCTTCATCGTCTTCCGAGAACTCGACAGTTACCATATTGGAAGATAGAGTCACTCGATGGACATGCCCTACACTGGTGTCTGAATCCCATGAAATAGAATCAGAAGAGTTAGAACTTTCTTTTTCATCAGATTTGGAGGCTTATGGAGTCGAAATTGGCGAAGTATAACCCAATCTTTGCTTTGTTTTGCTGTAATATTGTTGCGACTTTCCTTTCGGAGCTGGGATATGAATAGGAGTTCGCCTTTCTTTACCACCATTGAGACCAGCTTTAAAATTATAGCCCATCTTTTGAATGATATCTTTTGATTATTGACTATAACGACGTAGTTGAAGTCTTCCATTATCGTGATTTTCTTCTTCACTATCGGGCATGATCTTCTGTTATATTCCTTTACTAAAAAGTATTGAAAGTTCATCTTTCTTCCTGGGAGAAACTAAGAAGAATGAGTCCTGCATTAGTTCGAGCAATACTTCGTCTTGGAGACGTTGAACTGCTCCTATGGTAAGTGGTTCGAAGTTATCTAGCATTTCTAGATAACATCGAGTATAATAAAAAATATCAGTATACTGTAAAGGAGATGCTACTTTATTAATTTGTACATTATCATTTACAATAGGATTCTTAGCCTTAACAGAAGACTTAGTAAGGTTGATAACCAAAGGAGGATAGGAAGGATTCTTGGCCTTAACAGAAGGCTTAGGAAGGTTGATAAATGGAGGAGGAGAAGGAGAAGGTTTGTTATGACGAAGGTCGATAACAAGAGGCTCAGAATAGGTGAGCTCTCCTTGTTCCATTTCTACAGCAGGAAGATGTTTGTTATGAGAGAAAGATGGATAGTCAACGCCTGAGAAGAAGAGGGACGAGTAGTACGTCCTTTAACGGGGATTATGAGAACATCTTTTGAAGTATCCTTCTGATCTTCCTCACTATCCATCGCTAATACAACCTTCATAAATTCTTTCTTACATATCCGAGAATCAGTACAGTATACTTCAATGCCCCTGAAAGGATTTAGGTCATCTACTTTCTTTTGGACCTCTCCATTGACGTCTATATATTTGAAGCATTGGTGTAGAGTGGATGGTACAATGTTATGCTAATGCAGAAAGGGTCTTCTCAGTAAGGCATTATAAGAGCCATGATTATCGATTACGTAAAAAGTAACCTTTGTACGGAGATTGCCTATTTGAACTTTCAGGCGAATCTTTTCCAAAGGTTCACTTCTTCCAGAATTAAATCCCAGGATTGTCGTGATGGTTGTTGAAAGGTTATGTACATGAATCTTTAAGGCATCTAGTAAAGTCTTTAGCATGATGCTGAGTGCAGACCCAGGGTCGATCAAGATGCGATCAACCTTCATAGAATTGATATATCCTGTGTAGTAGAGGGGTCGGTCATGACGATTATCTTTCAGCAACATATCATCTTGTGTAAATATGATGTTAGGCATCAGCTCCATCACACTATGACAATGAAAGCAAGTTACAGGCTCCTCCTCTGGCTTCTTGAGGAGTGCTAGACAAGTATCAGCTTGCATCAACGCTTCACTCAATGTCTCTCGAGTTTCTTTTAAGAGACGCAGTAGTTCAAAAATTAAAAACCTTGCCGAGGTATTAGCCAGTTGAGCCAGTATATCAAAGTTATATGGCCTCTAGAGTCCTAGAACTGGAGTCTTTTTCAATACTTTGTCAAAGCAAACAGGCTGCTTTCCTTTGTCAGCTGTAGTTGGTTTGGGAGGAGTTGGTTCCACTGGAGGTGATAAAATTAGTGGAACATTGACAGCAAGAGAAGATGATGCTGGAGGAGTCTCTGGAGCTAGAGCAGGGTTCTCCTAGCCTTCTGAATAGTCTCTCAGGTAAATTCTTCCAGACTTGGTACCAGTTAAGGCCTCTTCCTCAGATAGAGGTTCAAAGGTTACCATATTGCAACTTTTTGCTTAGGTCTTGCTTCTGGAATGTTTCTTTTGACAAGATAAAAAGTTCATCCTGTAACCCAAACCAACCCGAGATTGGTTATGTAAAAGGCATAGAGAAAAAGGTACTAGAGAACCTTTTCCATGATTCAAGCCGGGAGCCTTTTGAAGATCATATTCCATATTTGTCATTAGTTCACGAGACTGTGGACTATACAGATGAAAAGCTGGTTGATATTTAGCTTTTGGCTTTGACATTATTGTCTCAGAAGGGGAGAAAGAAGAAGGATTTACAGCAGAAGTGAAAGTAGTAGTTAAAGGTGGAGGACAATGTTCACCCAACGAAGTCATATGACATGACTTATATTTGGTTACTTTCTTGGACTTTGTGGATGAAGAAGGTGCTTCAAAGTCAGCCACCAAATCAGGATGGATCCACATAATCTCTTCCTTATCAGTAGACAGAGGAACAAGATCATCAGTTCGGGCAGGTAGGAGATTGACAATCTCCAAAGTGGTTCTCGGGATGGGAATGACGCCATCCTGCACAAGATGAGCAGAAAAATTATCAAACTGTAAAGAGACAACATTAGTTGTTACAGTCTTTTTGTCTTATTGGAGAGTAATTGCGCCAGAATTAACCATCTCCTGGATCTTGCCTTTAAGCACATAGCATGCTCGAGTCGGATGTCCGATAAATCTGTGGTAAACACAATATTTGGTGTGGTCAGTTTTACCCACTTTATCTGGCCGTTTTGCCTCTGGCAGTTGAAGTTTATTGCTCTTGATCAGATAGTCAAAGATACTTATGACATCATCTTCATCAAAAGAATATTCTTCTTTCGGACGTGGTGCCTTCTGTGGTGGTGCCGTCGGAGTAGGTGTTGATTGACCTATATTCACGGCTAGAGTTTCTTTGCCTTTGACATTGATAGCCAAAGTTGTCACCCTCATTTTTCCGTATTTTCCGTATTTCATATTTATACACATATCTGGATTTTTGGGCATGTTTTTATTTTTCTCAACTTGTAGAATTTTGGTATTCTCGTATTTTGGGTTTTGATATGGCTCGGTTTTAATTGGTTTGGGTTGGTTTGGTTTGGTTTAATATATATTGGAACACCTTAGCCTATGCTCCACCCTCAACACACCACATCCCACCCTCATTAAAAACTCTACCAACATTCTCTCTCTTCATTACTTCCTCCATTAATTTTTTCTTCTTCTTTCTCCACCCAACTCTCCACACCCATAGGCAAGTGCAACTTGCTTCCACAAGAGAGCTCATTTTATTGTTCCATTAGCTTCTCCTCATGTTTCTAAGACACATTAGAACTTGTCATTTTTCATTTTGAGGCTTTAAATCTTGTAGATCTAAAAATTAGTTATTTTTCGGATTTGGTGGTTTTGATCTATCAAACTTCTTTGTTTTCAAGTTTTGATGGTTCTATGTGGTGGGAAATTTTTTTCTACCCAATTTTGACCTTTGAAAAGTTGGATTTGGACTTGTTTTGACCAAGTTATGAACTTTTGAAGCTTTGGCTTTAACCATGAAGTTCTTGCTGGTTTGGAGAAGACAGTGAGCAGTGTGCCGAGCTTTTTAGCTTACGCCACTGAGCTGCGCACGCTCATTAGCGTAGCATACGCAGACTTGGGTATACTTCCTGTTGGAAGCTTGTCTCTTGCGTACGCAGACTTGGGTTCGCTTCCTGTTGGAAGCGTGTCTTTTGCGTACGCAGACTTGGGTACGCTTTCTGTTGGAAGCGTGTCTCTTGCGTATACAGACTTGGGTACGCTTTCTGTTGGAAGCGTATGTCTTGCGTACGCAGACTTAAGCGTGCCCTGGCCTGAGCGTACGCAGACTTGAGCGTACCCTGGCCTGAGCGTACGCAGACTTGAGAGTGCCCTGGCCTGAGCGTACGTAGACTTGAGCGTGCCCTGGCCTGAGCGTACGCTGTCTTGAGCGTACGTATGCCCCTTGCGTACGCTGTCCTGAGCGTACGCTACCCTTTGCTCTCCCCTTGGGTGCCTTATGTCCCCATATTCCCCTTTTATGAATTTGCAGCCATTTTATATCCTTACGCCTTTGATGTAAACTTGACATGAACCCGATATGATCCTGACAGTATTTATGAATGTTAATCGGAACAAGGCTTACTAATGGAATTGTATGATTAGTGACCCGCCGTGGTACACTCTCGACAAGTAATTTGACATGATAATTCTTGATGGTGGTCCGTCGTGATGCACCCTTGCCTTGATAAGTAATCTTGATAAGTAACATGACATGATGGCGACCCGCCGTGGTGCACCCTTGACAAGTAATCTTGACATGATAACCTTGATACGCTGTTGCGACGGCTAACCTGACATGCTAAGTAAATTTTTGACACCGTGGGTGATTGTATTGAATATGCCTGTATAAGCAACCAGTCTTGTCTCGCATCATGTCTAGGACATGTATCCCTGGTTACCACGGTCAAGGATTCATACCAAATCTGACTAGGTTAATGACTAGATTGATCAAGTAGAGCATATAGAGAGGTATTCCGGCTACAAGCAATCCCGTTATCTGGGCGCCTTTCTTGATGGACTTGTAGCCTGCCGACGAGTAGGGCACATTTCCAGCTCACTGTTATGTGGGGCACTACATGAAACAATTACTATGCACACTGTCATGTGTTGCATCCAAGTCACCTTATAAGGCATGATAACTCTAAGCTTGAACCTTGCGTCTGGATAACCTGGATAGTCTGCAGGGCTTGTGGCCGTAGGCGTACCTCATTGCATCTTGCTAGTAACTAAGCTTGTGATAACCCTAGTTAGTTAAGTATCAAGCCGTACTCTTTGCTTGGCCGTAAATGATGGATGGAGTCCTATCTTGTCTAGTCTTGTCCAGATCCGGTACATAGATATCTCCGGACATGCTTGTTTATGCTTTACTTTATCGATAATTGGTTCGAGGCTAAGTTCTGTTCAGGTGAAGGGTTACAACCCCGGTCCTTTTTTGGTTTACGGGTTGTAACATGGTTACCGGAATAGTCCTTTAGTTATCTTATCGTTTATCATCATGTTTTCTTTAACTCATGTCTTATGTTATTTCATCTATGATTTATGTGCTGACATGCTGGTTTTAGTTCTTAAGTGAAGCCTCCTTTGTGGTGCTTGCTCTTCTGGGGTCTGACCCAGCTAGTTTTGTATGGCCAGATTTCGGAGCAGCTACCGAGGATTTCCCAACCTTTCTGCCAGATGGTGAACACTAGAAGGAATCCCGGCAACGAGTGGATTTTATTTTGCTCTCCCACTCCCTTGTAAAAATATTCTTTTGAGGCGTTTAGCCGCCGAACAAGTGTTAGCTCATTTGCAACTTTAATTACTGTCTGCCTACGGGCTGTAGCATGATTGACAAATCCTAGGGTTGATCATGTATGACTTAAACTCTTGCTAGTCTTCGTATTTTGTATGACTAGCTTCATGATCATCTGAATATGTAATGTATGGGATGCCTTACTTTGTATGTCTGATGATCTACCATCTTGTTATATCTACTTGTTGCTTGAGATTGAGACTCTAGGCTTGTTATTGACCTTAAGAGACTGATGGCTTGTAGTAAACCCTCATGCATCTAGACAGCCATGATCGTATTGCGATGTGAGATTCACTTCAATGTACATAGCTGGCTGTGTCTGTCCCCCGCTATCCAGTATTCTGGTTCTGGGACGTGACACAGTTTAAGTGGTGGCCCATGCAGGTCTTGTAGATCAAGATGTGTGAGGGTTTTACCGGATAGATGTCTCAATCAGCACTCGCCTTTGATCTCTACTCGTGCCTTCTGATGTTTCAGAATCCTTGACCTGATCACATGTTTATATCTTCGATCTATCATGGTCCTTTCTTATTGTTCCCTATGTCGTTTCCTTCAGCGGCATTGTTCCTGGTCCTACCGATCAGCAAGACGGAGCACCTCCAGTGGACCAGCTGCAACCTGGAGACCAAGCCCAGCACTCTGGAGTGGCCTCCCGAGTCATGCATTCCGGGGACCCCGAGCCCCCAGCTCAGCCAGTCCAGCCTGCAAAGCCTGATGATGGTACCTTGGTGGGTCTCATCCGGACATTGCTTGCATCTCAAGATCGTCGGGGCGATGCCCTGCACCAGGCAGTACAGGATGCCATGGGCCGTGTTGGTTATCAAGGGAACAGTACGGCTAGCAGTTTTAAGCGTCTCAACCCTCCCTTCTTTGATGGGAGTGAAGACGCTATTACAGCCAATGCGTGGCTCCAGGACATTGAGATTATCTTAGATGCAGCCAAGACTCCAGAAGGAGAGAAGGTAGCTGTGGTACGTCTACAGTTATTGGACCTAGCCCGTACCTGGTAGGCGATGATAGCAGTTGGTTTGGCAATGCCTGTTCCGTAGGCGGTATTCAGTGACAAGTTTCAGATCAAGTACTTCGATGCTGTGGCTCGGCATGACCTACAGACGAAGTTCACCAATCTCAGGCAGATGAGCAGGACGGTCGATGGATATGCGACCGAGTTTTCAAGAATGAGTCGGTTTGCTCCCACTTTGGTGGCAACCAAGTTTGATCGAGCGCAGCGGTTCTAGCAGGGACTCCACCTAGAGATCATTCTAGCAGTGGAACAGTTTGAGCATCAGACCTTTGATGCTGTTTTGCGGGCAGCTAAGAGGCATGAGTATATCTCGCAGAGAATTGTAGACAGAACTGGAGGACGGAAGCGGTCCCATGGTCAGATGATCCAGTCTTCAGCCCCAGCCCCGGCAGCTAGGGCCTTGACCATTGGGGCTCCGAGGAGGGCAGCATCAGTTACGTCGGTTCAGCATTCGACTCCGACGTATCCTCAGCAGCAGAAGCGGAGGCAGTCTTCCACAATGGACTGCACTCATTGTGGGAAGCCAGGACATGTAGTGTCTGAATGTCGCCGAGCACAAGGATTGTGTTTGGCTTGTGGGGCACCGGATCACATGATAGGGTCCTGCCCACAGAGAGCCGGTTCATCCTCATCGGCCCAGACTAGTCCCTCAGTGAGGGGACCAGCACCAGTGCAGCAGCAGCAGTATCAGCCTCCGAGACCATTGCCGCCTCAGGCTCAGGCATTCCAGCAACAGTGACCGCAGCAGTATGCCCAGGTCCAAGCTCAGGTTCAGAACCGCCAGAGAGGTTTCCAGCAGAAGGGACCAGCACCCAGAGGGCACGGTCAAGCGATGGCTTTGGCCGTAGAGGAGGAGTTGGCATCAGGTGAGGTGGTGGCAGGTACCATTCTCGTCAACTCTTTTCCTGCATCAGTATTATTTGATTCAGGTGCATCGCATTCATTTATGTCTGCACGATTCGCGACACGGATAGGACTGGAGCCCGAGTCATTATCAGTAAGGCTTAATATACTTACTGGTAACGGACTTGTGGGTGTAGATAGGGTGTTTTCCTCGTGTCGAATCGTAGTCAGCGGTAGAGAGTTTCCCGCTAGGTTGATAGATTTTCCGATGGCCGATTATGATGTGGTCCTAGGAATGGATTGGTTGAGGGACCAGTACGCTAGAATAGATTGCCATGTCGGCAAGATTATTTTTAGTGTTCCCGATAAGCCAGAGTTTTTATTTTCTCGAGGCGGAGTAGAACCTTCTTCCCCAGCATTGCGGATGGTTGTAGCAGCAGCAGTTCAGTTTCCCAGAGTTGTAGAAGAGTTTTCTGACGTATTTCCCGAAGAGCTTCCAAGCATGCCCCCAGAGAGAGAGATAGAATTCACTATCGATTTGATTCCAGGGACGGCACCAGTGTCAGAGAGAGTCTATAGGATGGCACCATCAGAGTTGGAGGTCCTGTACAAGATGATTGAAGAACTTAGAACCAAGGGATTCATTCGTGCTAGCGGATCACCTTGGGGAGCTCCGATGCTTCTTGTGAAGAAGAAGTATGGTACGTCAAGATTATGTATTGATTATCGTACCTTGAACTCTGTAACTATTAAGAACAGATATCCTTTACCAAGGATAGATGATTTATTTGATCAGCTCAGGGAAGCGGCAGTATTCTCGAAGATTGACTTGCGGTCAGGGTACCATCAGATCAGAGTCAGAGAGCAGGACATCCCGAAGACAGCATTCAGGTCTAGGTATGGACATTGGGAGTTCCTTGTTATGCCATTTGGAGCGACCAATGTGCCGACTGTATTCATGGACCTCATGAATCGTATCTTCATGCCCTATTTGGACCAGTTTGTGATAGTGTTCATATACGACATCTTAGTACATAGCAAGAACGAGGCAGAGCATGAGCAGCATCTTCGTGTAGTTCTTCAGATTCTCAGGGAGCACAGTTGTACGCGAAGTTCAGTAAGTACGAGTTTTGGTTGGATCGTATCTCGTACTTGGGTCATATCATCACCAGAGGTGGAGTGGAAGTTGATCCCCAGAAGATAGTGGCTATAGAGACATGGCCAGTACCTAGCACCGTTGTAGAAGTTCGGAGTTTCCTCGGATTGGCCGGCTATTACCGACGCTTTGTGTCAGACTTTGCTCGGATTTTAGCACCACTGACGCAGTTGACCCGTAAGGATGTGCAGTTTGCTTGGACAGCAGAGTGTCAGAGTTCATTTGAGAAGCTGAAGCAGAGATTGATGACGGCCTCCATTCTCACTCTTCCCGACGGGACGGGAGGATTTTCAGTTTATTGTGACGCATCCGGCAAGGGATTAGGATGTGTCTTGATGCAGCATGGTAAGGTAGTCGCTTATGCGTCACGTCAACTTCGTGACCATGAGAGGAATTACCCAACCCATGACCTGGAGTTAGCAGCCGTAGTTTTTGCATTAAAACTTTGGAGACATTATTTGTATGGAGATCGGGTGGAGATTTTCACCGACCACAAGAGTCTGAAGTATGTGTTTACCCAGAAGGATCTTTATATGCGTCAGAGGAGATGGCTAGAGCTACTTGTGGATTATGACATCAGCTTGCAGTATCATCCTGGGAAGGCCAACGTGGTAGCAGATGCATTGAGCAGGAGAGCCGGAGTTTATTTTCTAACGGTTGCAGCCAGAGTTGTTAGCAGATCTTCAGAAGATGGGTATTGAAGTTGTTCTTCCTTCCAGTGTGGCATTGATGGCCAGTATGCAAGTTCAGTCCAGCCTAGTTGAGAGGATCAAGTTAGGTCAGTCCACGGACTCTAAGCTTCCGCGGCTTAGGACAGAATGTGTGGCAGGACAGAGACCAGAGTTATGCATTCATGAAGATGGTACACTCCGACATGGAAGGCGTCTTTGTGTACCCAGTGGTGATATCAGACAGAAGATCATGGCAGAAGCCCACAGTTCTCAGTATTCTATTCACCCCGGTGGTACGAAGATGTATCGTGATATTCGGCAGCATTTTTGGTGGAATGGCATGAAGAGGGAGATAGCCCGATTTGTCTTTCGTTGTTTAGTTTGTCAATAAGTTAAGGCCGAACATCAGAGACCAGTGGGACTTTTTCAACCTTTACCGATCCCGGAATGGAAATAGGAGCACATTACCATAGATTTTGTAACTGGATTACCTAGATCCCCAGCTGGAAGGGATGCCATCTGGGTTATAGTTGATCGTCTCACAAAGGTAGCTCATTTTCTTCCTTTCAGAATCGGTCAGTCGATGGATCAGCTTGCAGAGATGTACCTCAGGCAGATAGTCAGATTACATGGAGTGCCAGTCAGTATTATGTCTGACAAAGATTCAAGATTCACCTCGCACTTTTGGCGGAGTCTTCAAGAGAGTTTGGGGACTCGTCTCAAGTTCAGTTCAGCCTACCATCCGCAGACAGATGGTCAGTCAGAACGCATGATCCAGACTCTTGAAGACATGCTGCGGTCATGTATACTCGACTTCGGTGGTTTGTGGGAAGATCACCTGCATTTCGTAGAGTTCTCGTACAATAACAGTTTTCAGGCTAGTATCCAGATGGCACCTTTCGAGGCCTTGTACGACAGGAAGTGCAGATCTCTTTTAGCTTGGGACAATATCGGTGAGAGGCAAATACTTGGACCAGAGATGGTGATACGGACTATTGAGGTGGTCAGACGAGTCAGAGATTATCTTCAAGTTGCCAAGATCGCCAGCGTCATTGGGCCGATTCTCATCGGCGTCCCCTTGAATTTTCTGTCGGCGACCACGTATTCCTTAGGATCTCACCTACCTGTGGCGTCATTCGATTCTGCGTACGGGGAAAGCTCAGTCCTAGGTATATAGGGCCGTTTGATATTCTAAAGCGAGTAGGTGATGTTTCCTATCGTCTCGCTCTTCCGCCGTCGTTACGTGAGGTACATAATATCTTTCATATATCCCAATTACGACGGTATATTCCGGATCTGAGTCATGTCCTTGATCATTCGGAATTGGTTGTTGGTACCAACCTTTCGTATGAGGAGAGACCCGTATCCATATTGGACCGGAGGGAGAAGATACTCAAGAACAAGACTATCAAGTTAGTCCGTGTTGCTTGGGGTCATCACTCTTTGGGTGAGTCAACATGGGAGCGTGAGGATGATATCCGATCGCGATATCCCGACATGTTTGACTCGTAAGGTATAATGTCTTCTTATGCCTTATGCTTAAGTTTCTTGCTTGTATGAATGATTGCTTGATTGACTACTAGTTCTGTATTGTCTGCAATAGATATAGCTTGCTCGACATCTCTAGCCTCTTGATTAAATTCCGAGGACGGAATTCTTTTAAGGTGGGTAGAGTTGTCACCCTCATTTTTCCGTATTTCTCGTATTTCGTATTTATACTCGTATCTGGATTTTTGGGCATGTTTTTATTTTTCTCAACTTGTAGAATTTTGGTATTCTCGTATTTTAGGTTTTGATATGGCTCAGTTTTAATTGGTTTGGGTTGGTTTGGTTTGGTTTAATGTGTATTGGAACACCTTAGCCTGTGCTCCACCCTCAACACACCACATCCCACCCTCATTAAAAACTCTACCAACATTCTCTCTCTTCATTACTTCCTCCATTAATTTCTTCTTCTTCTTCCTCCACACAACTCTCCACACCCATAGGCAAGTGCAACTTGCTTCCACAAGAGAGCCCATTTTATTACTCCATTAGCTTCTCCTCATGTTTCTAAGACACATTAGAACTTGTCATTTTCTATTTTGAGGCTTTAAATCTTGTAGATCTAGAAATTAGTTATTTTTTGGATTTGGTGGTTTTGATCTATCAAACTTCTTTGTTTTCAAGTTTTGATGGTTCCATGTGGTGGGAAATTTTCTTCTACCCAAATTTGACCTCTGAAAAGTTGGATTTGGACTTGTTTTGACCAAGTTATGAACTTTTGAAGCTTTGGGTTTAACCATGAAGTTCTTGCTGGTTTGGAGAAGACAGTGAGCAGTGTGCCGAGCTTTTTAGCTTACGCCACTGAGCTGCGCGCGCTCTTTAGCGCAGCGTACGCAGACTTGGGTACGCTTCCTGTTGGAAGCGTGTCTCTTGCGTACGCAGACTTGGGTACGCTTCCTGTTGGAAGCGTGTCCCTTGCGTACACAGACTTGGGTACGCTTTCTGTTGGAAGCGTGTCTCTTGCGTACGCAGACTTGGGTACGCTTTCTGTTGGAAGCGTATGTCTTGTACGCAGACTTGAGCGTGCCCTGGCCTGAGCGTACGTAGACTTGATCGTGCCCTGGCCTGAGCGTACGCAGACTTGAGCGTGCCCTGGCCTGAGCGTACGCAGACTTGAGCGTGCCCTGGCCAAAGCGTACGCTGTCTTGAGCGTACGCATGCCCCTTGCGTACGCTGTCCTGAGCGTACGCTACCCCTTGCTCCCCTCCTGGGTTCCTTATGTCCCCATATTCCCCTTTTATGAATTTGCAGCCATTTTATATCCTTACGCCTTTGATGTAAACTTGACATGAACCCGATATGATCATGATAGTATTTATGAATGTTAATCGGAATAAGGCTTACTGATGGAATTGTATGATTAGTGACCCGTCGTGGTGCACTCTCGACAAGTAATTTAACATGATAATTCTTGATGGTGGTCCGTCGTGACGTACCCTTGCCTTGATAAGTAATCTTGATAAGTAACATGACATGATGGCGACCCGTTGTGGTGCACCCTTGACAAGTAATCTTGACATGATAACCTTGATACGCTGTTGCGACGGCTAACCTGACATGCTAAGTAAATTCTTGACACCGTAGGTGATTGTATTGAATATGCATGTATAAGCAACCAGTCTTGTCTTGCATCATGTCTAGGACATGTATCCCTGGTTACCACGGTCAGGGATTCCTACCAAATCTGACTAGGTTAATGACTAGATTGATCATGTAGAGCATATAGAGAGGTATTCCGGCTACAAGCAATCCCGTTATCTGGGCGCCTTCCTTGATGGACTTGTAGCCTGCCGACGAGTAGGGCACATTTCCAGCTCACTGTTATGTGGGGCACTACATGAAACAATTACTATGCACACTGTCATGTGTTGTATCCAAGTCACCTTACAAGGCATGATAACTCTAAGCTTGAACCTTGCGTCTGGATAACCTGGATAGTCTGCAGGGCTTGTGGTCGTAGGCGTACCTCATTGCATCTTGCTAGTAACTAAGCTTGTGATAACCCTAGTTAGTTAAGTATCACGCCGTACTCTTTGCTTTGCCGTGAATGATGGATGGAGTCCTATCTTGCCTAGTCTTGCCCAGATCCGGTACATGGATATCTCCGGACATGCTTGTTTATGCTTTACTTTATCGATAATTGGTTCGAGGCTAAGTTCTATTCAGGTGAAGGGTTAGAACTCCGGTCCTTGTTTGGTTTACGGGTTATAAGTTGGTTACCGGAATAGTCCTTTAGTTATCTTATCGTTTATCATCATATTTTCTTTAACTCATGTCTTATGTTATTTCATCTATGATTTATGTGCTGACATGCTGGTTTTAGTTCTTAAGTGAAGCCTCCTTTGTGGCGCTTGCTCTTCTGGGGTCTGACCCAACTGGTTTTGTATGGCCAGATTTCGGAGCAGCTACCGAGGATCTCCCAACCTTCCTGCCAGATGGTGAACACTAGAAGGAATCCCGGCAACGAGTGGGTTTTATTTTGCTCTCCCACTCCCTTGTAAAATATTCTTTTGAGGTGTTTAGCCGCCGAACAAGTGTTAGCTCGTTTGCAACTTTAATTACTGTCTGCCTACGGGCTGTAGCATAATTGACAAATCCTAGGGTTGATCATGTATGACTTAAACTCTTGCTAGTCTTCGTATTTTGTATGACTAGCTTCATGATCATCTAAATATATAATGTATGGGATGCCTTACTTTGTATGTCTGATGATCTACCATCTTGTTATATCTACTTGTTGCTTGAGATTGAGACACTAGGCTTGTTATTGACCTTAAGAGACTGATGGCTTGTAGTAAACCCTCATGCATCTAGACAGTCGTGACCGTATTACGATGTGAGATTCACTTCAATGTACGTAGCTGGCTGTGTCTGTCCCCCGCTCTCCAGTATTCTGGTTCTGGGGCGTGACAAAAGTCTCTTTACTCTTTTGGTTGTTCTGACGACTACTATTATTAGGTGTAGCATGTTCATCTTTGTCAAGATTAGGCATCTGAATACCTAATTGTTTGAACTTGTCAGCACTTTCTTCTGCCGCTTTAGCATTCACTATGAATGAAGGCCAATCCTGAAATTGTGTCGATCCGATCCACATACTGATTATTGGCAACAGGTTTGATTTGCAAGTGTCTATGGTCAGAGCATCTAGAGTTCCAAGAGGCATTTTGAGTGCCTCACGGCAGAATCGTTCAATGAACCTTTCAGTTGTTTTATTGTGTCGTTGTTTAATTTTAATGAGTGCAGACATAGTCATGTCATTTATTCCCTCATAAAATCATTCCAAGAACATTTGTTTGAATCCAAAGAAAGAGGTTATACAACCATCTGGCAAACTACGATACAGTGGTAAGTTGTACCTGCTAAACATCCGACAAATACTCTAGTGAATAGAGCATCATTTAGCTGGAGTTGATCAGTCATTACCTCAAAGTGATTAAGGTATTGACTTGGCGATGTACTACCATCAAACAGCATAATAGTAGGGGTTTATACTTGGGGGAAATTGGACTTCTTTCCATTCTATGGGATAAGGCTGCTTAATCCCAAGCTTCTGCAAGCCGTCTTTCTGTTTGAAAGCTTCAAATTGAGTAAATAAAAGTTTTACGGCCTCATTGGTATCTTCTGATAATTGTGGAGCAGTGGATTGATTTGATATGTTAGAAGGGAGTACTGTATTATAAGTACCACCCCCGACACCAGATTGGCTTGGAATAGCCTGCGCAGGTATGAAAGCGGTGTGAGAAGATTGTACCTCCAGCTCAATATTGATGGGAGCTGGTGTTGTTACAGGTTCTTGAGTCGGAACCAGATTCACAACCGGTGGAACCATATGTTATACCATAATCACAGCATGCATTCCTGTCGTCATCTCAGCCATGTTCTTAAAACTAGCCTCCAAAGCAGCAATTTTCTGCTCTTAATTGTTAGAACTGGAAGCATCTTGATCTTCTGTGGCGACATAAGCAATCACTTCTCTAACCATTTAAGATGAGCTAGTGAAAAAAATGGTTCTTTCGGAACTTTCAATGTCAGCATCAAAGCCATATAAGGAATCATCCCCAGAATAAATGATAGGGATGTCCTATTGACTGGGAGAATCTTGGTTGGAATCAGGAAGGTTCCTTTGACCGATTGTTTCTTGGTCGAAAGGAAGATTCCTTTGACCGATTGTGTCTTGGCTTCTTGATCTAGCATATTGGTATACTCCTTCGCTGGATTCATGAATCAGATCTAAGTATTGTTGACTGGGATTGCGGGATGCATTACGTCTTGGGTGTTTTCCACCTCCAGTGCTTCGAGATGCCATATTGATATAAGCGTAGAGTGGTTCATCTTCGTCCACTAGAATAGGTTCAGGAATCTAAACATAGTTCAAACGGTCGAAGACAGACCGCTTAGCTGACTGACAGTAGCATTTGATTACAACTTTATGGTGATGATTGCAATGATGTTCTTACTGTTGGACCACCGCTGGACGGGATGGCTTTGCAACCTTCTGCTTCTGTATCAGGAGTTCATGAAGATCACTAACAGGACGAGAAGAAGTTGTAGGAATGTAGTCCTTGATGATATTCGGAACATGGTTCATGTTCTTGAGGTGTCCCATACCTTGAGTGTACAAGGACGTGCTAAGCTGATTAGCATAAGTCTCAGGATTTTTTAGCTCAGAATTCTTCCTCTGGCGCAAGTTAGCAACTGGTGCAGGTTGCACTCGATACATCTTGTGTTTTTTCGAGGTTGACCCTAATTGGCACCTGTTGATATAGGTACGCAAGTCTGATAGGGGTGCTACTTGTGCATCTATTTGAGATACTAGTAGTTTTCCTTGTCTGGTTCTTGAGATACGTAGGGTCGGTAGATCCTGTCCTAACCTCTTTGGAGTAGGCATAATACCTTTTTGCGTGGAAAGTTCATTCTGAATAGAACCCCTCTTCCACCTATTCAGTGATTCGAGCAGAATGAGGAAAAGCCAAAGAGCATTTTCCTTGATTTAGTGATTTCTCAGTAAGTTCCTGACTTGGTGAGAAAGAGGGAACCAGTAAACAGTATTTTCCTTTACGTTGTGCCAATACAAAAATATGCGCAGGTTGCGCCAGGAAAGAAGCAGGCACAAGTTGCGCCGAGGAAGAAAAGGCCAAAGAGTGTCGTACTTTGTTTTGTCCAAGAGAGGTACTGGACATGTTTTTCTCTGAGTTCAAAACTGGAGGAGCAGAGGGAGTAGCCAAAAGGCTCTTTCTCTTAAGTTGTACCAAGGCAGAAATGTGCCTAGGTTGTGCCATAGTAGGAATAGGCACAGGTTGCGCCAGGGAAGAAAAGGCCAAAGGGCACTTTTTGTTTTGGACAGCAGTGTGTCGAGACGAAGTCTCCTTCGATTTCAGAATCAAAAAAGTGGAGTGGTTAGCCAACAGACTGTTTTCCTTAGTTTGCGCCAGGGCAGTGATGGGCGCAAGTTGCACAGAGACAGGTTTTGTCGTCGAGGACTTAGGAGTCCAGACAAAGCGCGTCTTGCTCTTAGCAGTGGCAGTAGTGCGCTTGACACCCCCAGCATTGACCATGGCCTCATAGGCTATCTGGTCGACTTGAATGACCAGGGTCTTCTGCGTCTTGCCGATCGACGTGGTATCACATTGAGTTGTCACTTTCTCGTCGGATGAGAAAGTCGTCCCCAGCAGAGTCACCATTTTATTTGCGAAAAACAAAAGAGGTTTTGATTTCTACAAACTGAGAAAGAGTAAAAAAAATATATAATTAAATTCTGGAGAAGTATGACTATAGGAATCTAATCAGAATACGATCACTTTATCCCTTGGACGATGTGATATCGAAGACACGAGCCTCTGGAGGATGCAACAACACTTTAGCAGGAGATTATGATCATTCGTGATCTTTGGGACTGATTTGAAACTCCATTTATAGAGTTCTGGAAATAACTGTTTAGCAGTTATTCTGGATTGTGCGAGCTTTAGGTTGCGCGCCTATTCACTTGCGCGAACGGTTACACCAACTGCTGTGAATGCGTGGCATCGTTTAATTGAGATGTACTTGGTCGTGGGCAGTGTAGTGGGCACGTTCTACGAAGTTAGTGGCTTGCGCGCCATGTCATCCAGCTCTGGATATTATTTGATCACCTTGTGCGAGCTTTATCAGGTTGCACGGGGGTGCATTGTAGCAACTTGCACGAGCGGTTGCACCAACTGCTGTAGACATGTGGCATCATTTGAGTGAGATACGCATGGTCATGAGCAATATAGTGGACACGTTCTACGAAGTTAGTGGCTTGCGCACCACGTCACCCTACTCTGGATATTGTTTGATCACCTTGCGCGAGCTTCATCAGGTTGCGTGGGGGCACAATATGGCAATTCGAGCAAACTGCTTAGCTGTCTGACCCAATCTTTTCGAGCTCTGTGTTGCACAGGATCCGAATGGATTTTCTTCGATATTTATGCTATCAGTTGTCAGAAAATGATGGCAGCCATTACAAGCTTCTCAAGGAAGCATACCACGTGGCACTCGCGTAACTTGAGGTTGGCGCAACCTGAAGTGGCGTAACATGATGTGGCACAACTTGATGTACGCATAACCTAATGTGGCGCAACCTAAATTGGTGCAACCTATTGATATGATGCAACTTGATGAGATGACTTATGGGTGAGTAGCATAGCTTAATTTTTAGTCTCTACAGGTTGTTGTCCCGAGGCGTGAATCATGTCACCTCCAGTTTTTAGGAACAGGGGTATTTTTGTCATTTTGTGTTATTGAATATTTTTGAAATTTATTTTATTATTTATGATATTGTTTGGGGTTATTTGAGTCGGGTTCGAATTTCTGCTCAATCCGACTTGTAACAGGGACCCGGGGTAGTTTTAACTCTAGTGGGACCCACTCATTAGTTAGGCATGGTCCACAATGACATTATTTTAGTTAGTGAGTTAGAGTAATTATTCATGGGTAGGTTAAGTTTAATTAGAGCCTTTAAACTAGACTAATTTAGCCTCAACCTAAAGCATTTTTCTAATTTAATTCAATATGAGTTAGTGGGGCATTTTGGTCATTAGCAAAAGGGACAAACCACCCACACATGGCAGCCATAGGCGGAGGGGTTGAGTCATCCATTCATTTGTTAGTATCCCCAAAATTTCTCTCTCTTGTTCTTCTCCAAAATTTTGAGAGCAACCACCATTGATTTTATCTCCAAATCAATTCCTTCTCCACCAATCTTTCTTCTTTCTCTACTCCATGGATAGAGGGTGCTAGCCAAGTTTGGGAGGATTCGGCTCTTGTTCGTGTCCATTTGGAGATCTCTACGTGTCGGTGTCGTGTCGGAAGGGTTTCTCTTGGAATCTCTCTCCCGGAAGGTATAATCTCTCCTCTAATCCACCCCTACATGTATATAGGAATATTTTAAACCCGTAGGAATGACCCCCATGGTTGTATTTCCATTGTGTCCATTTCGTGTCCATTTGGAGACCATAGGAGTGTCCTTTGTGTTGTGGTTTGT
>JANAVB010012200.1:980925-1048425 GCA_029216955.1 Iris pallida
AGAGACCCTATCTCATCTTCTATCTTCATTATTGTCGCCGAAGCCCTAAGAGAAATATGAAAAAATGGTTGACACCCCCTGTTCCAGCACTTTCATACAGTTAGTGGCTGCCCGTTCATCACTCACTTGGCATATACAGATGACATCATTATCTTCTCGTCCGACGACATGGTTCCGTGGAGGTAGTAAGCACGCTGCAGAGAGATACTCTAGATGCTCCGGACAGCGGGTGAACCCCAAACAAAAGTGTCATATTCGTGCGTCACTCGACTGACAGAGGTCACAGCACCACCCTTCTAACATTACCTTATTTTCGGTCGATACCCTTTCAATTATTAGGGTGCCCGCTGGTGTACGACAGATCCAACGCCGGGATTTTGGACGGTTGGTTTACAAAATTAGAAAAAAAAATAGAAGGTTGGCACAATGTGATATTATCACTGGTGGGGGAAGATGATTCTGATCAACACGTTCTTTCATCCATTCTGATATACACCCTGGCCGCCTGTTCTCCTTCCAAGAAGGTCCTCACATCCATAGAAAATCTATTCGACAACTTCTTCTGGGGACACTGCGATGGGAAGGACAAGCATCACTGGGCCTGCTGGGATACCATGGCCAAACCCATGGCTGAGAGCGGACTCGGCTTCTGCAGGTTGGCGAACATGGTCGACGCATGCTCTATGAGGTTGTAGTGGAAGCTTCGCGAAAACCTATCTCTTTGGGTGCATTTTATGAAGGCCAGATATTACAAGCATACCAACCCGACCGTAGCTTCTTGCAATTACAGATCTTCGGCCTCCTAAAGAAGAACCCTGATCGACCGACGTCTTGCCGAACCATGGATCCGACTACAGTTAGGGTCGGAAGAGTCTTCCTTATTCGTCGAAAGAAGGCTCGGGGACGACCTTCTTCCAACTTTTTCGCACGCACCAGACAATAGCATCATTAGAGACCTGTGGTCTAGCACCGGGGAGTAGAACTGGGAAAGGAGTCGGGATTGGATCGGAGAGGAAGTCACCGCAGATTTAGTAGTATCCGGGGAGTAGAACTGTGGTTTAGCGTCAGCAAGACACGCGGTCCGAGGCATCGGTATTCCAACCCCCATCATCGGTCATTTCTGGCAGTCCTGCATTCCCAAGAAATGGTCTTTACTGATCTGGAGATCGTTCCACATGAAACTCTCCACTGACGACGCCCTTATCACTCTTGGATTCAACATGGTGTCGGCGTGCCACTGCTGTCAAGAGAGAAAGGTAGAAACTGTCGATCACATTTTCGCGTCTGGTGTCCTCGCCGGGAAGATGTGGTCAGCGTTCTCCCGCTGCTACAACCAGGTTCCATAGCTGGATGCTTTAACGATCTCCAAGCCACATGTGATAGTGCCTCGCACGGCCATCAGATCATCGCAGCCGCCAATACATGGACCATTTGGAAGAACCGTAACAAATATTAGTACGAAGGCCATCAATTCACATCCAATCAGCTGATCCGCGAAGCGCACAGGCAGATTTAGAAGGTTAGCCGTCTTTGCAAGTATACTAGGCTGGGTTTATGTCACTCTTCTCCCGACTGATGCAGTCTGTCCTCAGTAGTTTTGGACTCAAGCTGGCACACTTCGACCAGCTCCTTTTAGTTTCTGTCTTTTTTCTCCTTTTTGAGCTTCTTGTAAAGGTTTTGGCATTTTGTGCCTTCATATGAATATACGGGTTGTGGTTATATATATATATATATATATATATATATATATATATATATATATATATATATATATATATATATAATATGTAAAAAAAAAGACAGAAACATGGCTTTAGGGATATTATGTAAAAAAAAATATATATATATAATATATATATATATATATATATATATATATATATATATATATATATATATATATATATATATAAGGTTAGGGATATTATGGGTCAGCTAATATGTAACATGGCTTTAGGATAGGCTAACATTATGGTTAGTACTTAGAAATTCCTAAGAAAATAATAAATAGGGTGACTCATAAAATAATAACAATGACAATATTATTACCAAGATACGAAATGGAATATTGATGGCTCTAACACTATTATTAGGAAATCATAAATCAAGGATGGGGGTTTACAGTTGAAGGGAAATGAGGGCTGGATGGATGATTGTGGGTGTTTGGGATTTGATCGGGTCGTGTTTGGATTTGGATCGATTATGACTACAATTTAAGTCATTTATGATCATTAATGAAATAATAGCACGCGAGAGCTCAATTGGATGGCACACAAGTCGCATGCGCGTAGTAGGCTCAAAATATGTCAAAATTATATATTGGGCCGATTAGGTTGGATCGATGTTGAACCCCAAAATTAAATTAGAAGTTAAGTCAAGTTTTACTGTAGATGGTCAAACGGCCTAAATTGATCAGAAAGTTGTACGATGTAAATAGAATACAAAGGAACAAGTTTGAGTGGGACATGATATATCAAAATGAAGATAATCTTGCCTACTACAAAACTCATGAAGGAAGTTTCACGAGATTGACATCTCTGGCACTCCAAAAATCAAAGTCACAGAAAAGTACGTTTAATGATCAAAACTAATTTATAGTAAAATTATTTATTAAAAATAATTCATTTAAAAATTTTAAAAGAAACCCTAAAATTTGGGGGTTTACACGAACGTGCACAAAGTAATTGGACTTTTTGAAAAGGGGCCGATACGGTGTACTTCGACCGGTAATTCTCGAATTTGTCGTGCACATGCAACCAAATCGAGTTTTGTCACATCTCACACATCTGTACGCACCTTTCGATGCCTGTGGATTGCGACGAAGTTGTTCGGTTTGTCGGGACGGACCCCGTATCTGGGAAAATTCTAAAGTTCCGAAACTGCTTTTTACATGTTTTTTCCTGATTTCGAAAACAAAATTCTCGACGTACAATAGATGAAAACAAAAACTACCAAAGTCGTTCTGAAGATGTATAGGTTGTCTTCAAACCTATTCTGGTACTTTTCTAAAATTGTTGATGGATCTGCAATTTGTCGCCTTCTAAAATAGGTGTTTGACGGTTATATTATGTGCTTGCAGTTTAATAAAATATTTTTTTCCTCTTGATTTCCTCTCAAATTTCCTATTATTTGTTACAGTTTAAATCAAACTAGTTGACATGCAATAAAGAGGGTTAGGTTGTCTACCCATAGGATTAATCAGAACGAGATTTGATCAAGCAAGCAGAGAAGAAATTGATCGAGAATATAGGTACCTTGTTGCCGATATTGACATAGCAGCGGCTCTATTTTTCTTCGTACAGGCGGTCGCCGGTGGTGTACGGCGACTTGTCCTTGGTGGTAGACCGCGGGGGTGTTTGTAAGAGGTCAGGGGTCACCTTGGGATCAAGGGATCGGGTTCACAAGAGTTTTTCCCTTAGCGTTCAAAGAACCATGAAGAAAATATATCGATATTTATATCGATCTTCTAATTCAATTTTTACTCGAATTTAAATTCAATTTGGACGATGATTTGATCCAATCGGAGGAGAATAGGATAGGGATTACATTGCAAAAGATTAAGACAAAATTGGTTTGAATTTTGGGTTTGTTTGATCAACCCTTCGAATAGAGTTTCTGTCTCTGTTGGCTCGATTGTCGGCCAAGGAGAAAGTGAACAGTGCTATCACAGAGTTTGTTTTTCTTTTCTTTTCTTTTTTTCTTTTTTCTTTCTCTCTCTCTCTCTCTCTCTCTCTATATATATATATATATATATATATATATATATATATATATATATATATATATATATATATATATATATATATATATATATATATATATATGGTCACAATATAAGTATACACACCTTTCTAGATAAATAATACAAAAAATTTATAATAATATTATTAAAAAAAATTATAACCAATAGTTGTAGTAATTCTATTTACCAACATTTATATAAATAAAAATCTATTGATTTATAAATGTATATAAACCTAATACTTGTGTACTATGTATACACTTATAGACACAAAAGTATGTATATAGCCTAAAAATCCATAAAATCTACAAAGATATTTTAAGGAAATTAGTTATCATATTTTTAAATAAAATAACATTTGAATATCAAATAATATTGATATCTAGATTATATATGTACAATTATATATATATATATATATATATATATATATATATATATATATATCAGATTATTAAAATAAAGTGCACATACACAATAAAATATATCGACATAGACGTCTTTGCACACACAACATATTTACATGGGTTTAGGTTGGGTTCGGTCAAGTCCAGACTAAATTGGTACAATCGGGTCTCCTAAAAGTCATAATCTTAATAAATAACTAATTAAATAATTTATAGGGATCAAGTCACAACTTTGACTGGTTTTACTAGTTGGAACACTGCTATGGCTAGGTCTTCCCTGATATAGCTAATACACTAGTCAAAGCATACACTACACTCTCCGTGCCATGATTCTTAGTCATCTTGCACCCCAAAACTTGACCATGAGTAAGGCCATCTATATTAATAACTATCTAATTAAAAATATTTATAAATTCCCAAAATCACTATTCAAGTCAAAAGAATAACAAAAAAAATAATTTCAAAAATTTAGGAGTGTTACACTTGTACAGTATTTATGCATGTTTACTTCCACTTGTTCTTGTTTATGCTATTTTTGTTCCGCCATGTCTGCCTTGTACATGCTTCATGATGTTTTCTTACTTTGTTTCCTTATATGCTACATGTATTTCTTTTCTTATCACATATTGGATCTTTGCTACACTATACTTGATTAGATTCCCATATTCTTGTGCGTTGATCTTGACTTGATTTGATTACCTGTATTTGTCTTGACTTGATCTGTTATCAGATGTTGACTATACCTGACCACCTCGTTCGTGAGCTCTCATCGAGTGCGAATGAGACTTACTATAGTTAGGGAGTCCCCATCGGCCTACTGACTATAGGACTGTGAGCTCCCATCGGGCTGCGGTTATCCCGATTTACTTGTAGTCACGTCTAGTACCACACTTCTAGTATAACATGCCACTGTCTTAGGTTCCTCATGTCTTAGGTTTTGTCACGCCCCGCTCCCAAATAACTGGATATGAGTCGGACATGTTCAACCTATGCAGTCGTTGATAACGGTAGTTAGCTGTTCTAGACCTCATGAATCATCAAGTGACACTTTTCGATCGACTCATCACAACAATCTATAATCGTGTCCAGAAAAAATCACCACATCATCACACACATTTCGCTATGTTCTTTAGTACATATTTTGCAATAATGTCCGGAGACAAATCCGGTAAAATAGAAAAAAACATCTACTGCTCAATATACAGTCATCCATAAATACAGTCATCCAACTCTCATATAATGGAAATCTATATAAAGATTCTCTGTCTATCTAAGTTAAACATCTTTGTGTAGCACCCATGTCATCAACGACTATCACCCCGTCCTGTGTGCCACAACTAGAGTAGAAGCCAAGTCACCTGCAACATATCCAATCAGAAAAGGAGCAAAGTACAATCCTATTAATGAACATATACAATGTAAAAACTGTAATACAAACAGTAATGATATGGACTAACCTGTAACTGGATAATAGAACAATAACTGAAAACATAAACAATCAATCAATGCAATAGTGATTTGAAATAATAATTTACATGTGACCGGCTAGGGAGTACAATAGAACAATAGTACAATCAATATGGTATGGCTTAGGCACACGTGCACAATGTGCGACTAAGCTACAACAATATTACGCTAAGGACTTTGGTCACATGTAAACTATATATTTTTCCAATCCCCAACAATAGCAATGAGTACAATAAAAGAACAATAGTACAATTAATGTTAATGACTCCGTGTCAACCATGTGTCCAATATGAAATGCAAGACAATAATACAAAGTAAAATCCAAACGTAGTGTACTTGCCTTTGGTCCAAATGGGTGAGAGTTTGCACTAATCCATCTAGAGAGCAAATGAGACAATATTAGGCTCTAAAGAATATTTTCTAGAAAGCTCTAGAAACAACTATTTTTTCCTTTATCCAATAATTACTAATTACTAATAATGATTATCTAAAATTATTTCTAATAGCTACTAACTATGTAGCAAAATATTTAGTAGCTAAATATTAGCAAAAGTTTTACTAAAATATTTATTAACCAATTATTTACTAACAATTACTCAAAATAGAATACTAATTATATATTTACTTAACTAATCATCAATATAAACTAAATATTATAAAATCAGCCCAGTCCAAATCCAGTGGTTAGGATCCAGCCCACTCCTAAAGTCTAATATACTTAAATTATTACTCGAACTCTAGCTCAAAAGCCTAGCAACTTACTGGACTTTGTGTTCAGTAAACAAAATTAAAACTAGCTTCTGTTAGTTTAAAACCTACTTTTCCGCTTACAGTGTATTGCACTCTGTCCAACCCTTAGTGTCGAAATGGACACGGATACAACTCATCCATATTGACACCAAGTGTCTGCACGTGGCTTCAATCACTCATGCTTGACACATCTATACTCGTGTCCCATGCGTGTCCCATGTCAACCTAAACACTCAATTGCGACCTGATTTCAAGGGAGGATACATGAATTACAAACCTAAAGTGAAGGTTCTGATTCGGACACAAAGGCCAGAAGTCCCTGTATCCAACATGAGTACTGTGTGTCCAGGCTGACACAAAACCCTGCTTCAGACGTTTAAACATATGGTTGGTGTGCAGTGTTGCAAATCAATTTTAACAGTAAAATTCTTGATCCAAACCAATCAAAAAAGAAAAATGAAATTAGAGAGAAGTTCATAAAATCAATTCCGATCACTCACGTTTGATTTCGTTTTTTGATCACGGATTTCTCGATCATTCGATCCCTTAATTTGCACCATTCCATTCGAACGTTCAACCGATCGGTCATGAAAAGTTCACCTTTGAAACCGATTGAAAGAAGAAGGAAAGGATCTTGAGTCGATCGATGAACTCACCGATCTCGTCGTCCTCCTGTCAGGATCAAGAACTCCTTGAATGATCCGACCGATCGATCACAACTGTTGATCGAGAATGATCAAACGAAACGAAGAGGAAGAACAAGGAGGAAAGATTGATGAACTCACCGGCGTGGGTGCTGCCGAGCACGTCGTCGTAGAAGATGACCGGACAGAGCTCAAGATGATCGATCACCAGCAGGGCCCGACGAAGCTACGAGTTCACGGCTGAGGAGGTAGCTTCAATCGCCGGCGACTCTCGATCAATCACCACGCCTCGAGCTCGGTCAGAGTAATGGTTATGTCTTTCTTGATTTGGTGAGAGTGGAAACAGGCCAGAGTTGACCCTCATGTGGTGGAGGAACCCCGTCGGTGGAGCTCGACCGTATCGCGGTGGACAGGATACCGGAGGGCTGGTCACCGGTCCGCCATGGCTGAGCTTTCAAGAATTTAGGGTTAAGGTTAGAGTTCTGGAGCAAGGAAGAAGGAGAATGAGAAGATGGAGAGGAAGGAGTGGAAGGAGAACTCTGTTCTCAGAAATCTATTCTACTATATAATGGGAAAAGTTGGTGGTGAAACTTTTGAATTCCTAAAATACCCTCGAGTATATTATAAATATGATGTTATTATGTCAACTTGCATGTCATTTATGTTTATGAGTCAAAGCAATAAAGTTGGCATGCAAGTTTTCTTTTACCATACAACTTTTTATGTTCCAATGGTAAAAATAATAATTATCCTTACCATTTTTCAAAGATTATTATTCTCAATAGAAAATTTAAAAAAAAAATTTATACTTTGAATCTCTTGGCACTGTAAAAGAAAACACACACATGAATAAGTACATGAAAAAAACGAAAAGACAACAACTGACCTTATGATATTCTAATTAAAATACATACAAAGTACGTGCATGTAGACTAGTGAAGAATAAATGAGAGAAGGGAAAATTACTGCATAAATAGGATTGAAATAGAACTTTAGGAAATTACAAAAATAGATTGTTTCTTTGTAGAAATAATTCAATTATTGCAGGAACACATGTTTTAGAGCATCTCCAACCCTATTGTCTTATTTTATGTTGTGAATCTTAGGTGGCATGGGACACAAGGCAATGTCTTGTATAGGTGGCAAGATTATATTCACAAATGACAATGAGTTTAAAAAGTCATCTCCAATGTAAAAGTATTGAGAAGACAATACAAAGTAATTTTTTTACAACTTCCAAGACAACTTTTACTCTTCTACTTCATTTTATAAATATTTTTATTCACATATGATGATGTGGACATAAAGACATTGTGAAGTGCATTGTCTAGATCTAGACAACCAACTTCACATTGTCTTTGCCATGTCATTGCCATGTCAACTCCACACTTTATTTCACATTTGCATTGGAGAAATACTTTTGGAAAAAATGGTTGTCATTCCTATGTGGCAACCATTTTTTTCAAACTCACAATAGGGTTGGAGATGCTCTTAATCCTAGTTGGTTAGGAATTGGTTAGAAGTTGTTGGAAAGTATATATATATATATATATATATATATATATATATATAAAGAGAGAGAGAGAGTAGGGTTGTGCACATTTAAGTCAAACCGACCAAATCGAACCAAACCAAACCGAACCGATCAATTTTTAACCGAACCGATGGTTCGATCGGTTTGGTTCGACTATACATTTTTTAAAACCGATCGGTTTGGTTCGGTTCAAGGTTTCATTATTCCAAAACCGATTAAAACCGAACCGAACCAAACCGAACCGAACCGAACCGAACCAAACCCTATATGAGTGTTAGATTATTAGGGTTGGGTTGGACCGGTTGGTGGGAGATACCGAGACTACTAGGCTAGTGTTAAATAATTGGGACTAAGCAGCAGTGAATGAAAAGAAAAGTGAAAACTTTTCTTCTCATTCTTATGTATAATTGTTGTGCACATTTTCATGTATGGTGATTATGACATAGGTCACTCTCATTCCATAATATGCATCTTCTTCATTGTACTGACTGTTGAAATTTGAAATTGAATGGTTTATGCTAGGGGTTGTTGTTTGGCAGCGGGTTTTTTTTTTCCAATTGAAGTTCCACAGTAGTTAATAAATTAGCCATACAAGACCACACAAAAGTTGATGGTAGTCCATTTTTTTTCCTGTGAATGACAATGTTACTTCCAAATCAGATCAAGTCCATTTTTCTATGTGATTGACTGAAGTTCCACACCACAAAATAAGCAACAGTACCTAAATTAATGGCAGTCCATTTTTTCCTGTGATCAAAACCGACCAAGTCGAACCGAACCAAACCGAACCAAGTCGGTCGGTTTCAAAACCGAACCGACCAAATGGTTGGTTTGGTTCGATATTGATTATTTTCAAACCGACTAGCTTCGGTTCGACTTCTGTTGTGACCAAATAGGTCGACCACCGACCGATGCACACCCCTAATAGAGAGAGAGAGAGTTCTAAATCTCTTAATCAGTCACATGAGACAAATAACTAAATTAATATTCTAGAAAACCATGTCACTTCTTCATGTCATGCCCTCTCTAGACTAAGATGCTATTAATAAATATTCAAAATAAAATATTGAAACTATTATTTAATTAATTTAGAAAAATTTAAAATAGGATTTTCAGGAACGGTGGTTACAGGTTTCTTGTGTCTTAAGTTAATTTTTTTCACGACTATTTCTTATTTTTTCCTGCATATTTTATACCATTATATTTGGCATGTTTCTATGTATCTTGCTAGTCCTCTGAGGACCTGATGATCTCTCCAGGTAATTGCTAAGACTGCTAGAATAGAAGGGTAGATTGGTGGACGATTACATCTCCAGGATTCAGGTATCGCTAGTGGTACATTTATCGTTCGTTCATCCTTTATATTTATGATGACATCTTCAGCTGTATAGCCCAGTTTTACAAGCTTTACTTCTTTGTTATGAGCTTGTTCAGATGATTGTATTAAGGTTTGGCCAACTTTATTACAAATTGTCTATTCTTGTATTTATATTCAAGTGGCATCAGTGTATTACTATTTGATCAGCATTAATGCATTTGGTTCCCACTTGAGAGTATTATATGTGGATTGAGATATAGTTGACTTGCCATTTTGAACCATATCTTAGACAGCTTACGTACATTACTGGAGGGTTCCATATATTGGATTCACCCTTGAGTATGTACCAGCTGGCCGAGTCACATGCTAGTCCCGTGACTTTTGGGGCATGACAGACACCCTGGCTCAACATATTATCAGGCATCATTTTGATTCATTCCCTTAATAAGAATCTCCCTAGTAAAAATCTTTCAGGTCACTGTTCGAGATAACTTTACATATGCATACCATCATGTTTTCTATATCCTTCAATAAACATTTTCTAAACCTTATTGCAACCTTAAAATGTATTTAAGGATTCTACAGTACCTTATTGAATCATCCTATCCATAACAAGACTTTCGAATTCTTTCAACTACAGAGAAACCGTATCAAATTCTAAAATTCTACCATATATTACATCAGTCACTTCAATCATTATGATTGAGAAACATATAATACATTCCTTTCTAAACCAAATAAAGCCTTGTTATTTCTCTATCACGTCTTTATCTATCACCTCTATATCATAAGTGAACGGTAGCATGGGTGTAGTCCATTGATACTAGAATCTCTCGTTAGGATAAAGTCTCATATAAGAATTCTATTTTGCCAGTCTGATTTACTCGGTCTATCTGGTTGAGGCGTCTATCCAAATCCTTACTACCTTAGATAACTAATTCAATTTTAAAATACTGCTATCAACTACGTTCTATCAAACGATGGAATATAATCCATATGGTTCATTAAACACGAGTATTCGTCCTTCCGAAATAGGGAAAGACGAGAGTCCAAGACAAGGAGTTCAAGAAGGGTGATCGACTTTAATTATGAGTTCCAAAGACGATGGATAAAAACAAAAGGATTTTCAAAGAAATTGTGGATTGAGATCCTAATAAAATATCTGTAAGGATCCTGATTTTTGGGAATTATTTTATTATTTATTTTATATGATTTCTATTTATTAAATTAGATTTTTATTTTAATTATGACTATATATGTACTTTTTCGTAGCTTTAATTTTCGAAGCACAATAATTATCAATTTCTCAAATATATCCCTATCATCGTATTCTAGACAAGTCCATCTTCAGTTTGATATATCATGTTGTCACGATCCGCACCCGCTTTTCGGACGCGAGCTCGTGAGCAAGCCAGCTATGTATCAAGCGGACTCCAGCCCGACTCGAATACGTATAAACTATCCATAATAGGGTATCATGTCTAATCTAAGCTATATCTCAATCCACAGAATATACAAGACAAGAATGAACAACTATGGATCGTGGTCTGCAGCCCACTAGCATATATGTCCGATTAGACTCCAAGAATAATATGAGTCTATAAAGCTAAGCTGATAAGCAGGATATATCACAAAGCATGAGAAAGATAGTAAATCAATAACACTAACTAAATACCTGAATCATGCAGATGAAGTCAACTACCACATGCTCAGCTAATTAACTCCGTGCAATCAGCTACCTGAAGAGATCATCATGTCCTTAGAGGACTAGCAAGATTCATAAAACATGCCTCTACTAATATGACAGTAAATAACATGTATGGGGGATAAGAACACTGCAAGAAGAACATCTAAAGGCGACGAGTCGTGGGGAAACGTAATACTGGACTTGGCTAACTATCAATCAGAACTCCTATAGCTTGTAGTATAATGCAAGATACTCCCAATCTATAGTGTTTCAATTGACGTACAAGGCAGGATACTCTCAGTCGAGATTTAGCCAATTCTAGTATCGATCTCCTCTCCTAAAGGATACAAGATCAAGTAGACTCCTATAAATCGTAGTATAATGCAAGATACCCCCAATTTATAGTGTCGCAAGTCAAGTCAATCAATCAATCACTATATGCCATAGGTCGTAGTACAATGTAAGATACTCCCGATCTATAGTATGTCTCATGTCAAGTCAATCAAGAAATATCAAGAAAAGGAATCGGCTATAGGTCGTAGTACAATGTAAGATACTCCCGATCTATAGCATATCTCAACTGTAGTACAATGCAAGATACTTCCAGTCAAAAATAGGTCAAGTCAGGAACATGATATAGAAACTGACAACTCAATCACGAGACAAGGTAACACGAAAAGACCAATAATCAAGCAGTGTCGAATCTCCTATATGTGCACGTATTCTAAAACAAGTAAAACGATCAAGGCAAATCAATCACAATATGAAATCATATGACAATGTAAAAAGAAATACAATAAAGAAAGATAAAACAATGTAAATACTGTATATGTTCGGCAAGGTATACTTGCCTGAGGGTTGCACGGAGAACCAACAATATATCGCCAATTAACCAGTCAGAAAGTCCAAGTCTCACAACTACCTCCAAAAGCTGTAATAGATGTTACCAACATTTCCAGATTAGTCAAATTAGCTAGGATTGCCTGTCCTTAAGTCCAATTCTGGACACATGGGCAAAACGGTAATTTCGGGTCAAAACGGTGTCCGCCGTTGGACCCGCTTTGCACCGAAAAGCGTGCCAAGGTTTATGGTCTCTAAAGCCGTCAAACTATATGTCAACATGTCCAATTTTTCGATACAAACCCAACCGTATGTCCAAAGTTGAATTCCGGCGGGCCGTGCACAAAATCGCCCGTTGAGTCTGATCGGGGGGCCCGCAAAACGGCGATCCGATCAACTATCTCAGAATGGGACCAAACTTGGCATACAGGACCAGAAAAACGATACAGTCCTGTTGGCGCAAGTTTCGTCTCGATCTGACGGACGTGCACAAAATAATTGAAAATTTTGCACGGAGGCCGATACGGTGAATTTCGACGGATACGCATCAAATTCGTCGCGCACACGCGACCATTTTGAATTTCGTCAAAGCCCACACGTCCACGAAGCCGATACGCACCTTTCGATGCTTTCGGTTCGCGACCACGTCGCCCGGATTGGCGGGATGCACGTCGTATCGAGGGTTTTTCCAGTTTTGAAAACAGTTTTTCGGTAAACTTCGGGATTCGCTTTCTCAACACGTAGTCGATGATTTCCAAATCCACAAAAAGGGTCATGAAGTCCTATATATTGTCTATAACTGTCTTTAATTGGTTTTCTAAAATTCCTAACATACAGATCATCAAATGTCTTCCAAGTTGGATTTCAACAACAGTTCTACTACTCTGTTTTCAATGGTTTTTCCTGAAGTTTCAGGAATTTCTACAATTTATTTAAGGCAACCCAAACGATTCCAGTTAAAGGGAAGGATAGGGGGTTATCTAGACAATACGTAGAAATTTACAGAAGAGAATTTCGTTAAAGGATCATCGAGAAATCGTACCGCAAATACTGTTGTTTGCTGCCATTGTTGTCACTGTTTCCGTTCCCCTGTCCGCGCCCGGGAGTTCATGGCCGACCCTGGCCGCGCGCGGCGGTGCTGGGATGGCCGAGGCCGCGCGCAGAGGTTGGGGGATCGGGGAAGAAGGCGTTAGGGTTAGGGTTTTGGTGTATCCCACTCTCTCTCCCTCTCGGTCATTTATACACTGTCGGCTAATCCCGAGTACACAGACGGGGGAAACATTGCTCGGCCTGGGTGTGGGTGAAAGAGTGAGCCGGGCTTACTGCTGCTTTTGCTTTTTATTTCTTTTTCTTTTCTTTTAGCAACATATATATTTATATATATACACCTACACACATATATTTATATTTATTTATATATACAACACATATACACCTATATATAATATATTCGTATATGCATACACATGTACACATATATTCATATCTATGCATAAATAATATTCCAATAAAATTCTAAATTCCTAAATACCGTTTTTCTAGTGTATGACATATTTATATAAATATGAATATTTTTTTATATAAATATGAATATATATATATGTTATAACATATTTATATAAATATGAATATATTTATATAATATATCATGTTATGACATATTTATATAAATATGAATATATATATGTTATAACATTCATTTGACAGAAATAATATAACCAATAATAATAATAATAATAATAATAATAATATATCATAATATCCTAAATAAAATGATAATGATAATAATAATAAAAGTAATAATGAAATTCAACAAACCGATAGTGGCGTATATACCATTTTGCACCGTCTAATAATCCCAAAAATGTACAAGGACCTATTTATATAAATATGATTGAATATCAACTAATAACGATATTTATAATATTAATTAACAAATATTTAGAAGATATTCATTACATCATTAAAACGAAATACAACACAATCATACCAAAATACACCAACACGAATGTCGTTGGACGTACCGCATGACTACATGAACTTGGGCTTGTTACGGATCCAGTCTGAACTGGTTTGGTACAACCGGGTCTCCTAAACGTCAAATAATATTAATAATGAATAATTAAACTATTTATAATGGTTATGTCACAACTTAGCCTGATTTGCCTAGTTAGGACATCATTATAGCTCGGCCTTCCCTGGCATGGCTAATACACTACTCAAGGCACGCCACTGCACTATCAGTGCCACGATTTCTAATCACCTTGTACTCCAAATCTCAACCATGGCTACAGTCATCTACCGTAATAATTAACTAAATAATTAATTCTAAAAATCACCATTTAAATCAAATAAATAATAAAAAAATTCAAAATTTTCGGGAAGGGGAGCTACAAATCTACCCACCTTAAAAATAATTTCGTCCTCGAAATTCTAATTCATCGTTATTCCTTAAAATTCAAAAAGAAAGTCTGTCTTAACCTCAATCTCCTCAAATTTAATTTCTCAAAATATTTTATAACCTTCTTTAGTCATTCATTACTCCGAATACTTGAGGACTTCTACCCACCTTTGATCATACTACTCCTCAAAATACGGTCACTAAAATATTATAATCTTCTAACTAGTGGTTAATAATTCTACCGAAAATATCTAGGGCCTATGGCATCTATAATCCTCCATATCTATAAACAGCCAAATATTCAATAATCAAGCAATATTATATTATAACTTTTAGGAATTTCTGATAAACCCTAGACAGCACGATCGTTCATCACCTTGAAATAAAAGGGGACGAGAATCAATAGTACGGAAAGCAAGGAAGTATAATTGAGAGCAAATATGGAGTTTTCAAGGACGTAGAGAATTTCTAGGAGAATTTTCAAAGCATAGTGGATTGAGATTTCTAAGGTTTAGTCATTGTCGCAGGCTCGTACCAGCACAGTTACTTAACCGGTACGATATGCTCTGACCTGCATGGGCCACCACAAAAATTTGTCACGACCCGCACCCGCTTTTCGGACGCGAGCTCGTGAGCAAGCCAGCTACGTATCAAGCGAACTCCAGCCCGACTCGAATACGTATAAGCTGTCCATAATAGGGTATCATGTCTAATCTAAGCTATATCTCAATCCACAGTAATATACAAGACAAGAATGAACAATTATGAGTCGTGGTCTGCAGCCCACTAGCATATATGTCCGATTAGACTCCAAGAATAATATGAGTCTATAATGCTAAGCTGATAAGCAGGATATATCATAAAGCACGAGAAAGATAGTAAATCAATAACACTAACTAAATACCTGAATCATACAGATGAAGTCAACTACCACATGCTCAGCTAACTAACTCCGTGCAATCAGCTACCTGAAGAGATCATCAGGTCCTCATAAGACTAGCAAGATACATAAAACATGTCTACTAATATAACAGTAAATAACATGTATGGAGGATAAGAACACTGCAAGAAGAACATCTAAAGACGACGAGTCGTGAGGAAACGTAATACTGGACTTGGCTAACTATCAATCAGAACTCCTATAGCTTGTAGTACAATGCAAGATACTCCCAATCTATAGTGTTTCAATTGACGTACAAGGCAGGATACTCTCAGTCGAGATTTAGCCAATTCTAGTATCGATCTCCTCTCCTAAAGGATACAAGATCAAGTAGACTCCTATAAATCGTAATACAATGCAAGATACTCCCAATTTATAGTGTCGCAAGTCAAGTCAATCAATCAATCACTATATGCCATAGGCCGTAGTACAATGTAAGATACTCCCGATCTATAGTATGTCTCAAGTCAAGTCAATCAAGAAATATCAAGATAAAGAATCGGCTATAGGTCGTAGTACAATATAAGATACTCCCGATCTATAGTATATCTCAATTGTAGTACAATACAAGATACTCCCAGTCAAGAATAGGTCAAGTCAGGAACATGATATAGAAACTGACAACTCAATTACGAGACAAGGTAACACGAAAAGACCAATAATCAAGCAGTTTCGAATCTCCTATACGTGCACGTATTCTAAAATAAGTAAAACGATCAAGGCAAATCAATCACAATATGGAATCATGTGACAATGTAAAAAAGAATACAATAAAGAAAGATAAAACAATGTATATACTGTATATGTTCGGCAAGGTATACTTGTCTGAGGGTTGCACGGAGAACCAACAATATATCGCCAATCAACCAGTCAGAAAGTCCAAGTCTCACAACTGCCTCCAGAAGCTGTAATAGATGTTACCAATGTTTCCAGATTAGTCTAATTAGCTATGATTGCCTATCGTTAAGTCCAATTCTGGACACAGGGGCAAAACGGTAATTTCGGGTCAAAACGGTATCCGCCGTTGGATCCGCTTTGCACCGAAAAGCGTGTCAAGGTCTATGATCTCTAAAGTCGTCAAACTATATGTCAACAGGTCCGATTTTCCGATACGAAGCCAACCGTATGTCCAAAGTTGAATTCCGGCGGACCGTACACAAAATCGCCCGTTGAGTCGGATCGTGGGGACCGCAAAACGGCGATCCGATCAACTTTCTTAGAATGGGACCAAACTTGGCATACAGGACCAAAAAAACGATAATGTCCTGTTGGCGCAAGTTTCGTCTCGATCTGACGAACGTGCACAAAGTAATTGAGAAATTTGCATGGAGGCCGATACAATGAATTTCGACGGATACGCATCAAATTCGTCGCGCACACGCGACCATTTTGAATTTCGTCAAAGCCCGTACGTCCACGAAGCCGATACGCACCTTTCGATGCTTTCGGTTCGCGACCACGTCGCCTGGATTGCCGGGACGCACGTCGTATCGAGAGTTTTTCCAGTTTTGAAAACAATTTTTCAGTAAACTTCGGGATTCGCTTTCTCGACACGTAGTCGATGATTTCCAAATCCACAAAAAGGATCGTGAAGTCCTATATGTTGTCTATAACTGTCTTTAATTGGTTTTCTAAAATTCCTAATATACAGATCATCAAACGCCTTCCAAGTTGGATTTCAACAACAGTTCTACTACTCTGTTTTCAATGGTTTTTCCTGAAGTTTCAGGAATTTCTACAATTTATTTAAGGCAACCCAAACGATTTCAGTTGACGGGAAGGATAGGGGGTTATCTAGACAATACGTAAAAATTTACATAAGAGAATTTTGTTGAAGGATCATGGAGAAATCGTACCGCAAAATACTGTTGTTTGCTGCCATTGCTGTCATTGTTTCCATTCCCCTGTCCGCGCGCGCGCGTTCATGGCCGACCTGCGGTGGCCGAGGCCGCGCGCAGAGGTTGGGGGATCGGGGAAGAAGGCGTTAGGGTTAGGTTTTTGGTGTATCCCACTCTCTCTCCCTCTCGGTCATTTATACACTGTCGGCTAATCCCGAGTACACAGTCGGGGGAAACATTGCTCGGCCTGGGTGTGGGTGAAAGAGTGGGCCGGGCTTAATGCTGCTTTTGCTTTCTATTTCTTTTTCTTTTCTTTTAGCAACATATATATATATATATATATATATATATATATATATATATATATATATATATATATATATATATATATATACACACACACACACACACACACGTACACACATATATTTATATATATACACCTACACACATATATTTATATTTAATTATATATACAACACATATACACCTATATATATAATATATTCGTATATGCATACACATGTACACATATATTCATATCTATGCATAAATAATATTCCAATAAAATTCTAAATTCCTAAATACCATTTTTCTAGTGTACGATATATTTATATAAATATGAATATATATGTCATAACATTCATTTGACAGAAATAATATAACCAATAATAATAATAATAATAATAAATCATAATATCCTCAATAAAATGATAATGATAATAATAATAATAAAAGTAATAATGAAATTCAACAAACCGATAATGGCGTATATCCCATTTTGCACCGTCTAATAATCCCAAAAATGTACAAGGACCTATTTATATAAATATGATTGAATATCAACTAATAACGATATTTATAATATTAATTAACAAATATTTAGAAGATATTCATTAGATCATTAAAACGAAATACAACACAATCATACCAAAATACATCAACACGAATGTCGTTGGACTTACCGCATGTCTACATGGACTTGGGCTTGTTACGGGTCCAGTCCGAACTGGTTTGGTACAACCGGGTCTCCTAAACGTCAAATAATATTAATAATGAATAATTAAACTATTTATAATGGTCATGTCACAACTTAGCCTGGTTTTCCTAGTTATGACATCACTATGGCTCGACCTTCCCTGGCATGGCTAATACACTAGTCAAGGCACGCCATTGCACTATTAGTGCCACGATTTCTAGTCACCTTGTACTCCAAATCTCAACCATGGCTACAGTCATCTACCGTAATAATTAACTAAATAATTAATTCTAAAATTCTAAAAATTACCATTTAAATCAAATAAATAATAATAATAAAACTAATTCAAAATTTTCGGGAAGAGGAGCTACACATGTCCCATCCAAGCGTGTTCCCTTGTGCTATATTTTTCATATGCAACTTTAGGAGTAAAATAGTCATTTTAGTCTGTACCGTAAAATTTGACTAGCTTTCCAAATAGCAATTAAGGCCCAACTTCGATCCAAATCATTTGACCCAATATATGATTTTGACCCATTTCGAGCCTACTACGCACATGTCCATGGTGTGCCACTCAATTGAGTTCCCATATAGGGGTGAGCAAATCTCGGTTTTAGAACCGAAACCAACCCAAACCGACCTGGATTAAGAATTCGGATCGGTTTTGGACATTTCGGGTCGGAGTTCGGTTTGAAAGAGAGGAAAAACTCATTTTTCGGTTCGGGTTGCGGGTTTGAAATTCGGTTTCCGACCCGAACCGAAAACCGAAGTGTACAGTAGTATATATACAAAAAAAAACTAAAAACATTCTCTCCCTACCATTCTTTCTTTTCTGTGCTCCTCTTCTCTCTGAGTCTCCATCCTCAGATCTAAGGTTCCATGTTCTCTCTCTCTCTGTCTCTGTTTCTCTCTGTCTCTCTCTCTTTTCTGAGACGCGGAGGAGCCAGGAGACTTCTCTTTTCTGAGACGCGGAGGAGCCAGGAGACTTCTCCGAGGGAGTTGTCGAGGTGGGTGGACATCTTCTCGGCGGCAGGAATGATGGTAAAGTGGCGCTTCATGAGGCCCGTGGCACGACACTTGGAGATGAGGGCGATGGCCTCATGAGGACTTGCTCAGTGTCGTCCATGATCCGTCGATGGGCCGCTCGTAGAGGTCCACGCGGGCGGGCGACCGGAGCAGCGCCTAGAGCTTCTCGGTCTTGCACTCCTACTTGAAGTTATGGGCGTCGTCGATCCACTTCTCCACCAGCTGCAGCCGCTTCGTCAGCACACTCTTCACACCATCATCCATCATCTCCAAATTTCTCTCAGATATCTCTCTCAAATTTCATTTCCGTTTATTGGAATTAGGAGGAAAAAAAAGGAATTAGGAGTTGAAACCTGTTTTAACATCAATAATAATGATAATTGTTACTATTACTATGTTTGCTTTAGTATTGATTATTGATGACAGCTAGGTTTATGAATTTTTATAATGTTTTAAATTTGATGTAGTGGGAGGCTGGAAGGACGTAGGGTTGGTGGGGATACTTTACTGAGTGGACATAAAGTATTGGGTTGAAGGCTCCATTTATTACTGACACTATTGGGTTGACTGAGTGGACATAAAGTATTGGGTTGAAGGCTCCATTTATTACTGACAGTATTGGGTTGAAGGCTGCATTTATTACTGACTGCACATTTTACGTAGTCGTTCCTTGCGGTTTTTGTCATCAATGGACTGACTAGGAACCAGTGGTCGCCCATTGGAACGGTTCAAAATGGACCGGAGTGGGCCGGATACGGGTCAACTTATGGTTCACCTACGTTATTATTTAGTTGGGCGTAAATGTAACTATCGCAACATTTGTCAGTCTGTATTATATGTTATTATTTTGCTGTTGTTTCCTCTGTATTATTATTGCTATTAAATTTTGATATAAAGGCCCATCCGGTCTACTAAACCGAACCGACCGAGAATCGAACCGTTTAAATTCGGTTCGGTTTATTTCGGTTTTTAAAAAAAAGGTTTGGTTTTCGGTTTTAAAATTTACGGTTTACAGTTTATTCGGTTTTCACAAATTCGGTTCGGTTTGAACCGAACCGAACCGTTGCTCACCCCAATTCCCATGTGTTAATTCATCTTAAGTGGTACACAAGTCTAAACTATAGACATATTGGACTCAAATCGATCACAAAAATTCTACCGACCCAAAATTAGTCCAACTAGTGACCCATGGAGCCTATCCTAGGGTATCCTAACCTATTAGACATATCTTATAATATTTTTTTGGATTAATATTCAGCCACATTAATAAAATCTAATTTAAATTAAATCCTATAACAACTTTCCTATTTTGGAACCAATTTAAATCCTAGGAGATAGAATTGGTGTATCTTTTAGAATATGCAATCAAATCTCATCAAACCAAATTCTACTCCACCCTAGATTCTTTGCCCTCATGTGAATCTCTCCCATCTAGGATTTACATACACTTTTTATATATTTTTCTATTAAAACCGAGCCCCCTCCAATTTCTTTTCTAATTTCGCATTTTTTTTTCATCCCGCAGAAACTCATCACCCCGATCTCTTCCAACCCTCCTACCACCTTTCATCTCGACCGTAAGACACCCCCCTAGCACCCCGACACCTTCTCAAGGAGCCTCAGCCCTGAATTTGATCGATACAAGGCGCGGAAGGCACCCGAAGTCGACCGAATTAGTGCTGAATTCGTCACAGCAGGTAAGTCAAATTGTAGACGAGATTTTATCACCTTTTCTCATCAGTTTTACTACAAATCAAATCTAAGAGTTACCTTTGTGTGTCTACTCCAACCTCTGATCGTCGGATCCCCCAGTTCCAAACAGTTTGTCCATGGCATCAATTCTACGACGGGGTGTCCAGAACTGACGAATCTGGTTGCAAGCCATTTTTCACCTATCTAAGTTCAGTTTCTAATCTTGTTATATTTTTATTCAGAATTTAGACGTCGATACCTTTTCGACGCATATCTGTAGGATAGGTTTCACATCCGTTTGCTATTTTTAAAATTTTATGACATTTGTCGTATCACCGAACTCCGAAAAATTCTGCTTTCCTTGTGTCCAAAAGTGTCAAAACTCCATGAAACCATATTGAACTTTATGTTGTGCAAGGTTTAACATTATAACTACTATTTTAACTAATTTCTGGAATTTTTATAGAATTTGATATTTTTAAACATTTATTGTTTCGGGCCTCAAATCGCAAACCAAGTATAGGAATAATGTTGTAGAATCAATACAAGGCTTGTCCCCATATTTTTCTATGTATAAAATATATTGTTTATTATTGTATAAATTTATAAGTATCTTCCAGAATTATAAGTAAATTTTTTATATGTTAATAATATATTATTTTTATAAGAAGATTTAATACTATATATGTTATATTAATTAGAGTAGTCAATATGACTAGTTTTAGTATAAATATATTATTAAAGCCTATACATGATAAGTCTATATATGGTAAGTTATTAATGTATATTATGTTCGTATTTCGAAATATGTGCGTCGAAACTGAGATCAGTCAATTCCGGTGATCTTACGTCGCTAAAATTTACAAAGTGACCGCATGGATCGCCAAGATAAGATTGTTAATCTTGTGGTTAATCGTCTTGTCTCGATTCGTGTGGCGTGATTTCATTGTATGAATTACGAGATACAAACGTAATATTTGAAGCTAGAGTTTTTAATCCAGAATATTAACGAATAGTGATCATAGAGATTAGTATAACCTAGCTCTAGGTGGTATGATTAATAAAATGGTTTATATAGGTATTACACGACTTAGAACGACCCAAGCTTTCTAGGTAGGAGTGGTTAGTCATAATTGTATTTAGTAAATAATGCATATTTGTTTATGATTTGGGTTGGTAGATATTCCACGGAGTATGATTCATTCGTTCATGGATGGTTCGGGTAGATTTTGGTTCTGCACTCTCCGCACAGATTGGACAAAACTTCAGGCAAGTACACCTTGCCAAACTTTACAGTATTTACATGCTTTTCTATAGTTCCATTCCTTCTTGCTTGGTTATATATTTCTCTTGCTTCATTTATGGTTACTTTCTAGTTTCACGTGCACATAAATTATTACTCTTTTTCTCATGTTACTTGCTCTATTTTCCTTATCCTGTTCATGTCTAGTGATAGTATTATTTTGCCTATGCCATGATCTCCTGACCTGTTTGACTTGGACTTGACCTTGAGTTTATCCGACTACCTGTACTTGATTGACTTGACATGATCGTGATCGTTTGATTTGAACCTGACTTGTTATTAGACGTTGGCTATACCCGATGTCACGACCCGCACCCACTTTTCGGGACGCGAGAGCGTGAGCAAGCCAGCTACGTATCAAGCGGACTCCAGCCCGACTCGAGTACGTATAAGCTGTCAAGGTCATGGTATCATATCTAGTCTAGACTATATCTCAATCCACATGAATCATTTAAACAAGAATGAACAAGTATGGGTCATGGTCTGCAGCCCATTAACATATTGTTCGATTAGAATCTAAGAGTGATATGAGTCTATAAATAAACAGAGTGTATCATGGTACTAAATATAAAGCACGAAAGAATAATAAAGAAATATCACAAGCAAATACATGTATCAAACATCGCAATCCTCTACCATCATGCTCTGCTAACTAACTCCATGCAGTCGCTAAACCTAAAGAGATCATCAGGTCCTCAGAGGACTAGCAAGATACATAATATACGAGCCAACATGTAACAGTAAAAGAAGCAAGAAACAATCAAGGGTATCCAACGAGACAAAATGAACCAAGATACAAGATCTAAACACGAGGATCCTAGACACTGGCATGCCATACTAGAAATGGCTGGCTATAAACTGCGGTCAAGGCAAGTACTCACAATCTATAGTATCTCAATTGCTGTCAAGGCAAGTACACACAACCAAGATGGTAGCCAATCCTAGTATAAAATCCTATAGACCATAGTCAAGGTAAGTACTCATAATCTATAGAATGTCAAAGTCGAGTCCCACTCAAGTCATGTCAAGTCAAGTCAAGTCAAGTTATAATCAAGTCGAGAAAATCGTGGTGTGGGACTAGACGACTCTATCAAGCAATACGTATGAGACTATCACAGTGTAACAGGTAGGAAAATATCATAACAGCAAAGGAACAAAAAACTAGGAACATGTAAAGTAAAACAGGATGAGTGTACAAGACATGGAATAAAGCAATCACGCATGTAAGGAAAAGAACCACAGCGAGATGATGAACATGCATATAACTTATACTGTACAAGTTGGCAAGGTATACTTGCCTGGGGGTTGCACGGAGAACCAACAATGTATCGCCAATCACAAGTCAGAAAGTCCAAGTCATCACAACTGTCTCCGAAAGCTGAAATAAATGTTACCAACATTCGCAGAATAGCCAAATTAGCTAGGATTGCCTGGCCTTAAGTCCAATTCTGGACACAGGGGCAAAACGATAATTTCGGGCAAAAATAATGTCCGTCGTTGGACCCGTTTTGCACAGAAAAGCGTGCCAGAGTCAATGGTCTCTAAAGTCGTCAAACTACATTTCTACTAATCCAGTTTTCCGATACGAACCCAACCGTATGTCCAAAGTTGGATTTCGGCGGGCCGTGCACAAAATCGCCCGTTGAGTGGAACCGTGGGGCCCGCAAAACGGTGATTTTATCGACTGTCTCAGAATCGGACCAAACTTGGCATACAGGACCAGAAAAACGATACGGTCCTGTTGGCACAAGTTTCGTCTCGATCTGACGAGCGTGCACAAAGTAATTTGAAAACTTGCACAGAGGCCTATACGGTGAATTTCGACGGATACGCATCAAATTCGTCGCGCACACGCGACTAATTTGAATTCCGTCAAAGCCCACACGACCACGAAGCTGTTACGCAGCTTTCGATGCTTACGGTGCACGACCACGTCGCCCGGAATGGCGGGACGCACGTCGTGTGGATGAGTTTCCAAGTTTTCTAAACTGTTTTCAAAGTAATTTTTGCTCAAATTCGAAAACTGACTTCTTTGTGCATAATGTATAAAATCTGCAACTACAAAAAGGGTTCTGGACACCTATGTGTTGTTAACAAATGTCTTCAGGTAGATTTTCGAAATCGTGCATGATTTGGGAGGAAACTGGTCGTGAACTAGGGTAGTTGGACTGGTTCGCTAGTCCTGTTTCAACAGTTTTTTCCGTCAACTTCGAGTCGACTTTATGGACAACTAATTCGTTTAAATGAAAACCAACTGAAGGGATGGGAAGGTGTAGATGTTGGCATCATACCTGAAGCGATAGATCGTTAAACGATCGAGTGCACACCGAGAACGCGCGCTGCGAAAACGGCCTCGTAGATGTTGTTACTGTCGTTGTTGCCCTGCTCAAGTTGCGCGCACGGCCCTGGCGCGGTGGTAGTGGCCGGCCGGCGCAGCGGCGGCTGCGCGCATGGTCGGGGAGAGGTCGAGGCTTCACGAGAAGGGAGGTTAGGGTTTGTTAGCTCTCGGTCTCGTCGCTTATATACACAGATGTATATCACGGCTGTGATAAACAGAGGGTCGGGGTCGATTTCTGTAGCTGGGGGTGTCCCATTGGGCCGGAAGAGTTGAGCAGCTGGGGTGCTGTTCGGTTTATTTGGTTTTTAATGGGTAGTTAGTTGTGGGCCAGCTGTGTAGGGCCTAATGGGGCTCAGCTGTGGGCTGGGATTTCCTTATTTTGGTTTGAACGGTTGGCTGGGGAAGAATGGGCCGGACTGGGACTATTCCTATTCATTATAATAGAGCTAATACCTATATATATATATATATATATATATATATATATATATATATATATATATATATATATATATATATATATATATACGCTCATGTATATACACATATACATACATGCATACTACTACATATATACACTCACTATATTTATACATATTTTTATTTATATATACAAATACATATACACACATTTATATAATATATTTATATATGTACACACGTATACAATATAGATCTATATATACGTACACATACATACGTATACAATATATATCTATATACACCTACACATGCATACAATATATATTTATATATATACATACTCACATATATAATATATATACACATATATATATATATATATACAATATCTATATTCATATATATATACATACACACATATTACCATATATATATTTATATACCTCTATTCATACACGTATATCTATAATATATATATATATATATATATATATATATATATATATATATATATATATATATACTCATCCATTTATATAATTATACCCCATATATTTATATATCTATAAATACTCAATCAACCAATGACGATGATAATCCCAATAATAACTAAAATACTCCAATATTAGTTTTGGGTGGACCTATCCTATACCGTCTTTACTGGCTCCAAAAGATCATACAATTTGGTAAAACACTATTTAACAATAATAATAATACCTATAATCCACCCATAACAAATATTCAGAAATAATTGCCAATTCCTAAAAATATATACCAAAACAGTTGCATTTACCAAGCATGTCTACAAGGCCGGATTTGGTCTCACTACACGCCTACCTGAGCTTGGATTTGACTTGGGCCCAATCCAGACAGGTTCGGTACAACCGGGTTCCCTAAAACTCAATAATATAATTAAATAATAAATAAAATCTTCGGTAAGGGTTAAGTCGTAACTTGGCCTGATTTTCCTAATTAGAACAATCGTATGACTCGGCCTTCCCCTACCATGGCTAAACACTAGTCAAAGCACGCTAATGCGCTATCCGTGCCATGATTCCTAGTCGTCTTGTACTTCAAAACTCAACTATGGCTAGAGTCATCTAACGTAATAATTACCTAAATAAATATTTATAAAATTCTAAAATTTTCATTTAAATCAAATAAATAAATAAAAAAAAATTCCGGGAAGGGGAGCTACAAATCTACCCACCTTAAAAATAATTTCGTCCTCGAAATTCTAGTTCATAACTATTTCTTAAAATTCGAAGTTTCCTATTACCGTAGTCTCCTCAAATTTAATTTCTCCAAAATATTTTACGACCTTCTCTAGTAGTTTTATAACTCCGAATACTTGAGGACTTCTACCCACCTTTGGTCACACTACTCCCTCGAAACGCAGGTCACTAAAACCTTATTATCTTCTAGCTAGTTGCTAATAGGTCTACCAACCGATATCTAGGGCATATAGCATCTATAATCCCCCTTAGCTATCAAGCAACCAAAATTTAAATAATCAAACAATATTATTCCATAACTTAAGAACTTCTAATCAATCTTAGACAGCACGATCGTTCGTCCCTTCGAAATAAAAAGGGACGAGAATCAATGGTACGGGAAAGCAAAGAAGTATAGTCGAGAGCAAATATGGAGTTTTCAAGAACGTAGAGAATTTCTATGAGAATTTTCAAAGCAGAGTGGATTGAGATTTCTAGATTTAGTCATTGTCGCAGGCTCATATCAGTACAGTTACGTAACCGATACGATATGCTCTGACCTGCATGGGCCACCACAAAAACTTGTCACGACCCGCACCCACTTTTCGGGACGCGAGAGCGTGAGCAAGCCAGCTACGTATCAAGCGGACTCCAGCCCGACTCGAGTACGTATAAGCTGTCAAGGTCATGGTATCATATCTAGTCTAGACTATATCTCAATCCACATGAATCATTTAAACAAGAATGAACAAGTATGGGTCATGGTCTGCAGCCCATTAACATATTGTTCGATTAGACTCTAAGAGTGATATGAGTCTATAAATAAACAGAGTGTATCATGGTACTGAATATAAAGCACGAAAGAATAATAAAGAAATATCACAAGCAAATACCTGTATCAAACATCGCAATTCTCTACCATCATGCTCTGCTAACTAACTCCATGCAGTCGCTAAACCTGAAGAAATCATCAGGTCCTCAGAGGACTAGCAAGATACATAATATACGAGCCAACATGTAACAGTAAAAGAAGCAAGAAACAATCAAGGGTATCCAACGAGACAAAATGAACCAAGACACAAGATCCACACGAGGATCCTAAGACACTGGCATGCCATACTAGAATTGGCTGGCTATAAACTGCAGTCAAGGCAAGTACTCACAATCTATAGTATCTCAATCGCTGTCAAGGCAAGTACACACAACCAAGACGGTAGCCAATCCTAGTATAAAATCCTATAGACCATAGTCAAGGTAAGTACTCATAATCTATAGAATGTCAAAGTCGAGTCCCACTCAAGTCATGTCAAGTCAAGTCAAGTCAAGTTATAATCAAGTCGAGAAAATCGTGGTGTGGGACTAGACGACTCTATCAAGCAATATGTATGAGACTATCACAGTGTAACAGGTAGGAAAATATCATAATAGCAAAGGAACAAAAAACTAGGAACATGTAAAGTAAAACAGGACGAGTGTACAAGACATGGAATAAAGCAATCACGCATGTAAGGAAAAGAACCACAGCGAGATGATGAACATGCATATAATTTATACTGTACAAGTTGGCAAGGTATACTTGCCTGGGGGTTGCACGGAGAACCAACAATGTATCGCCAATCACAAGTCAGAAAGTCCAAGTCATCACAACTGTCTCCGAAAGCTGAAATAAATGTTACCAACATTCTCAGAATAGTCAAATTAGCTAGGATTGCCTGTCCTTAAGTCCAATTCTGGATACAGGGGCAAAACGGTAATTTCGGGCAAAAACGATGTCCGCCGTTGGACCCGTTTTGCACCGAAAAGCGTGCCAGAGTCAATGATCTCTAAAGTCGTCAAACTACATGTCTACGAATCCAGTTTTTCGATACGAACCCAACCGTATGTCCAAAGTTGGCGCGCGGCGGGCCGTGCACAAAATCGCCCGTTGAGTGGAACCGTAGGGCCCGCAAAACGATGATTTTATCAACTGTCTCAGAATCGGACCAAACTTGGCATACAGGACCAGAAAAGCGATACGGTCCTGTTGGCACAAGTTTCGTCTCGATCTGACGAGCGTGCACAAAGTAATTGGAAAACTTGCACAGAGGCCAATACGGTGAATTTCGACGGATACGCATCAAATTCGTCGCGCACACGCGACTAATTTGAATTCCGTCAAAGCCCACACGACCACGAAGCTGTTACGCAGCTTTCGATGCTTACGGTGCACGACCACGTCGCCCGGAATGGCGGGACGCACGTCGTGTGGATGAGTTTCCAAGTTTTCTAAACTGTTTTCAAAGTGATTTTTGCTCAAATTCGAAAACTGATTTCTTTGTGCATAATGTATAAAATCTGCAACTACAAAAAGGGTTCTTGACTCCTATGTGTTGTTAACAAATGTCTTCAGGTAGATATTCGAAATCGTGCATGGTTTGGGAGGAAACTGGTCGTGAACTAGGGTAGTTGGACTGGTTCGCTAGTCCTGTTTCGACAGTTTTTTCCGTCAACTTCGAGTCGACTTTATGGACAACCTAATTCGTTTAAATGAAAACCAACTGAAGGGATGGGAAGGTGTAGATGTTGTCATCATACCTGAAGCGATATATCATTAAACGATCGAGTGCACACCGAGAACGCGCGCTGCGAAAACGGCCTCGTGGATGTTGTTACTGCCGTTGTTGCCCTGCTCACGTTGCGCGCACGGCCCTGGCGCAGTGGTGGTGGCCGGCCGGCGCAGCGGCGGCGGCGCGCATGGTCGGGGAGAGGTCGAGGCTTCACGAGAAGGGAGGTTAGGGTTTGTTAGCTCTCGGTTTCGTCGCTTATATACACAGATGTATATCACGGCTGTGATATACAGAGGGTCGGGATCGGTTTCTGTAGCTGGGGGTGTCCCATTGGGCCGGAAGAGTTGAGCAGCTGGGGTGATGTTCGGTTTATTTGGTTTTTAATGGGAAGTTAGCTGTGGGCCAACTATGTAGGGCCTTATGGGGCTCAGCTGTGGGCTGGGATTTCCTTATTTTGGTCTGAACGGTTGGCTGGGGAAGAATGGGCCGGACTGGGACTATTCCTATTCATTATACTAGAGCTAATATATATATATATATATATATATATATATATATATATATATATATATACACGCTCATGTATATACACATATACATGCATACTACTACATATATACACTCACTATATTTATACATATTTTTATTTATATATACAAATACATATACACACATTTATATAATATATTTATATATGTACACACGTATACAATATAGATCTATATATACGTACACATACATATGTATACAATATATATCTATATACACCTACACATGCATACAATATATATTTATATATATACATACTCACATATATAATATATATATACACATATATATATACAATATCTATATTCATATATATATACATACACACATATTACCATATATATATATATATATATATATATATATATATATATATATATTTATATACCTCTATTCATACACGTATATCTATAATATATTTATCTATATGTACATGTATATATATATCTATATATACACTCATCCATTTATATAATTATACCCCATATATTTATATATCTATAAATACTCAATCAACCAATGACGATGATAATCCCAATAATAACTAAAATACTCCAATATTAGTTTTGGGTGGACCTATCCTACACCGTCTTTACTGGCTCCAAAAGATCATACAATTTGGTAAAACACTATTTAACAATAATAATACCTATAATCCACCCATAACAAATATTCAGAAAATAATTGCCAATTCCTAAAAATATATACCAAAACAGTTGCATTTACCAAGCATGTCTACAAGGCCGGATTTGGTCACACTACACGCCTACCTGGGCTTGGATTTGACTTGGGCCCAATCCAGACAGGTTCGGTACAACCGGGTTCCCTAAAACTCAATAATATAATTAAATAATAAATAAAATCTTCGGTAAGGGTTAAGTCGCAACTTGGCCTGATTTTCCTAGTTAGAACAATCGTATGACTCGGCCTTCTCCTACCAAGGCTAAACACTAGTCAAAGCACGCTACTGCGCTATCCGTGCCATGATTCCTAGTCGTCTTGTACTTCAAAACTCAACTATGGCTAGAGTCATCTAACGTAATAATTACCTAAATAAATATTTATAAAATTCTAAAATCCCCATTTAAATCAAATAAATAAAAATTTCCGGGAAGGGGAGCTACACCTGACCACCTCATTCGTGAGCTACCATCGAGTGCGAATGAGCCTTACTATAGTTAGGGATTCCCCATCGGCTACTAACTATAGGACTGTGAGCTCTAGGCCTGTCAATGGTAGCTTATTGGTCGGATATTGGCATTACCATATCTGAACCATTAAATATCGGATATATCCGATAACTATCCGATATCCGATCGGATAGACGTTTTGGCTACCGTATCCGTTACCGATAATGCTAACGGATATCGGATAATATCCGAACCAATAAGATTACTAAAATATATATTAAAAAGGGAATATAAAAAATTAGTTTTAGTAACTAGCACGTTTTATTTCACACTTATTTTTAGTAAAATTACCTCCAATTTTCTGGCCAGGTGTACATAATTTGATAATACCATTCTGTAACTACTTACTGGCAAACAGCTCACTGAGCTGCAATTTTTAGAAACCCTTTCACTTGTTTCCTTGGAGGACATTGCATTGCAATATATCATACTTGTAAGGTCATGTGGCAAATTTCTGCATTTCTTTAGTGAGTAGAATGCCATTTAAAGGGATTAGTTCTTTGGTGAAAGACTCAGTTTTTATGAAACAATGCTAATTATAATAGAAAGTGAAGCAGACATCAGTAATATGGCTATCTAAATAGCATTGATAAGAGGCTTTAATATTACATGTCACTCCTATATAGTATTCTTTATATAGAGGTACTCCACAAATTTCAGAGTTCTTCAAGTAAGCTCTCGGATTCAAAATGCAACAGAAGTCAGAATATTTAGATTTTAGGGTTCCTCCTCTCGGCCAAGACAGGTTGCTCACTGCTGGGCTCATGGACTGGCTGAATCATTGAATTCCTGAAAGTCCAATATATTTTAAATTTATTGAAAAACTTAAATATTATTGGTTCGGATTTTATTGGTTCGGATATGGCACTTACCATATCCGCATCCGATATCCGATAAATATCTGATAAGATATCTGAATCCGTATCCGTATCCGAAATTTTGGATATTTTCGGTTCGAATACGAATCGGATACGGATTTTCGGTCAACCATTGACAGGCCTAGTGAGCTCCCATCGGGCTGCGGTTACCCCGACTTACTTATAGTCATGCTTGATAGCATTATCCTTGACGGCATGCCACTTACACTTATTCCTTAGTCTCATATTGTTTCCTCGTACCATTTTCTATTTTCCTTGCATGTTATTTACTGTACAGTAGGCATGTATATTATGTGTCTTGCTAGTCCCCTGAGGACCTGGTGATCTCTCCAGGTATTAGATGAAGTTATCAAGGTTTAGTGCATTGATGGATGACGGTTGCTACACCAAGACTTCGGGTATATCTACTTGTTGTTATTATCATCATCTTCCTTATTTACATTTTGTCCTATATTTGATTCTTGTTATTATTATCGTAGTCTTTTACAAGCTTACGTTTTCTTCTAGCTTGTTCATGATAATGTGTTATTGGGGATCCATTCTAATACATTTATCTATCCTAGAATCAGTGTATTATGGTCTGATCAACTTTACTGCATTTGATTCATTATTGTTATCGTCGTTTAGTGGATTAAGATTTAGCCGATTTTAGACCCAATATAGACAGCTTATACATATTCGAGCTGGGCTGGAGTCCTCTCGATATGTAGCTGGCATGTATACGTATCCTAGTACTACGTATTTTGGGACTGGGGCATTACATATTTTTTTAGTGGCCCGTGCAGGTCGAGTTAGCCGTTTCGGTTACGTTACTGTACCGAGCGGGCCTGTGAATATGACTAAATCCTTAGGAATCTCAATCCACGACTGCCTTGACAATTCTTTTAGAAATTTCTCCGACGTCCTTGGAATTCAAATTTGCTCTCGACTAGTCTTCCTTTGCTTTCACGTACCATTGCTTCTCGTCACTTCCTATTTCGGAGTGACGATGATCGTGCTTATCGAATTTATCCGAAAATTCGTATGTTATAGTATAAATTTTGCTTATTAAATTTGGGTTGCTTGATAGATAAAAGGAGATTAGAGATGCCATATGCCATAGATATACAGTGGTATGGACTTTTGCTACTAGTATACAAGGGTTATAAATTTTTAGGACATCATGTATTTGATGGGGTAGTTTGACCAAAGGTGGGTAGACATCCTCAGTATAGAAATAAGTATATGATTATATTAGGTTACGCTCTTATAGTAGTCACTTGATCAAGAATTGGTAGTTTTAGTATAAAGATTGACCCTCTACAAGAATAACCCAAACCTAGCTTAATCCAACCCATTTACTATTATGCCTTATCAGTTGTATAGTTAGGATTAGACAGAATGGTAGGTATCACTTAGTTTGGTCAGGTAAAATTAGACTTACATAATTGTGATAATAATATGGTTAGCAGGATATAGTTAGACATTTAGATTATATGCACAATTTATAAGCTTCATAAGCTCTACCTAGATAATCACAATAACCTACGAGAATCTCTAGTAGGTAAATAAGTTGGCAACCTTTCAAATTTTAGGAAGAAATTAGTGGCCATGGATGGTAGGAAAATAATTACCGATAGTTTAATTAGTATTAGCTTGCAAGTGATTTCTTTTAGGCTAGAGTAGCAATCTTTTAGAGTACGTCCCGTAAATATTTGAAGACGAGACGGATCATTTAGTTGATGGTTGAAAAGCGTCTTCTCCCTTATCATTATTGAGTTGTTTGATAAATGGAATTTCGAGGACGAAATTCTTTTAAGGTGGGTAGATAGTAAGGACCCTGATTTTTGAAAATTATTTTATTATTTATTTCATATGATTTCTATTTATTAAATTAGATTTTTTATTTTAATTATGACTATAGATGTACTTTTTTGTAGCTTTAATTTTCGAAGCACAATAATTATCAATTTCTCAAATCTATCCCTATCATCGTATTCTAGACAAGTCCATCTTCAGTTTGATATATCATGTCCCATCCAAGCGTGTTCCCTTGTGCTATATTTTTCATGTGCAGCTTTAGGGGTAAAATAGTCATTTTAGTCTCTATCGTAAAATTTGACTAGCTTTCCAAATAGCAATTAAGGCCCAACTTCGATCCAAATCATTTGACCCAATATATGATTTTGACCCATTTCGAGTCTACTACGCACATGTCCATGGTGTGCCACTCAATTGAGTTTCCATGTGCTAATTCATCTTAAGTGGTACACAAGTCTAAACTATAGACATATTGGCCTCAAATCGATCACAAAAATTCTACCGACCCAAAATTAGTCCAACTAGTGACTCATAGAGACTATCCTAGGGTATCCTAACCTATTAGACATATCTTAGATTAATTTTTTGGATTAATATGCAGCCACATTAATAAAATCTAATTTAAATTAAATCCTATAACAACTTCCCTATTTTACAACCAATTTAAATCCTAGGAGATAGAATCGGTGTATCTTTTAGAATATGCAATCAAATCCCACCAAACCAAATTCTACTCCACCCTAGACTCTTTCCCCTCACGGGAATCTCTCCCATCTAGGATTTACATACACTTTTTATATATTTTTCTATTAAAACCGAGCCCCCTCCAATTTATTTTCTATTTTCGCACTTTTATTTCCATCCCACAGAAACTCATCACCCCGACCTCTTCCAACCCTCCTACCACCTTCATCTTGACCCTAGGACATCCCCCTAATACCCCGACACCTTCCTAAGGGGCCTCAGCCCCTAATTTGATTGATAGGAGGCGCGAAAGGCACCCGAAGTCGACCGAATTAGTGCTGAATTCGTCACAGCAGGTTAGTCAACTTGTAGACGAGATTTCATCAACTTTTTCTCATCCCTTTACTTCAAACCAAATCTGAGAGTTACCTTTGTGTGTCTAATCCAACCTCTGATCGCCGGATTTCCCAGTTCCAAGCAGTTTGCCCGTGGCATCGATTCTAACCTTGTTATATTTTATTCAGAATCTAGACGTCGATACCTTTCCGACGCATATATATAGGATAGGTTTCACATCCGTTTGCTATTTTTAAAAATTTATGACATTTGTCTTGTCACCAAACTCCGAAAAATTCTGCTTTCCTTATGTCCAAAAGTGTCAAAACTCCATGAAACCATATTGAACTTTATGTTGTACAAGGTTTAACATTAAACTACTATTTTAACTAATTTTTGGAATTTTTATAGATTTTGATATTTTTAAACATTTGTTGTTTCGGGCCTCAAATCGCAAACCAAGTAAAGAATAATGTTGTAGAATCAATACAAGGCTTGTCCCCATATTTTCCTATGTATAAAATATATTGTTTATTATTGTATAAATTTATAAATATTTTCCAGAATTATAAGTAATTTTTTTATATGTTAATAATATATTACTTTTATAGGAAGATTTAATACTATATATGTTATATTAATTATAGTAGTCAATATGACTAGTTTTGGTATAAATATATTATTAAAGCCTATACATGATAAGTCCATATATGGTAAGCTATTAATGTATATTATGTTCGTATTTTGAAATATGTGCGTCGAAACTGAGATCAGTCAATTTCAGTGATCTCACGTCGCTGAAGTTGACAAAGTGACCACATGGATCGCCAAGATAAGATTGTTAACCTTGTGGTTAATCGTCTTGTCTCGATTCGTGTGGCATGATTTCATTGTATGAATTACGAGATACAAACGTAATATTTGAAGCTAGAGTTTGTAATCCATAATATTAACGAATAGTGATCATAGAGATTAGTATAACCTAGCTCTAGGTGGTATGATTAATAAAATGGTTTATATAGGTATTACACGACTTAGAACGACCCAAGCTTTCTAGGTAGGAGTGGTTAGTCATAATTGTATTTAGTAAATAATGCATATTTGTTTATGATTTGGGTTGGTAGATATTCCACGGAGTATGATTCATTCGTTCATGGATGGTTCGGGTAGATTTTGGTTCTGCACTCTTCGCACAGATTGGACAAAACTCCAGGCAAGTACACCTTGCCAAATTTTACAGTATTTACATGCTTTTCTATAGTTCCAGTCCTTCTTGCTTGGTTATATATTTCTTGCTTCATTTATGGTTACTTTCTAGTTTCACGTGCACATAAATTATTACTCTTTTTCTCATGTTACTTGCTCTATTTTCCTTATCTTGTTCATGTCTAATGATAGTATTGTTTTGCCTATGCCATGATCTCCTGACCTGTTTGACTTGGACTTGACCTTGAGTTGATCCGACTACCTGTACTTGATTGACTTGACATGATCGTAATCGTTTGATTTGACCCTGACCTGTTATTAGACGTTGACTATACCTGACCACCTCATTCGTGAGCTCCCATCGAGTGCGAATGAGCCTTACTTTAGTTAGGGATTCCCCATCGGCTACTAAATATAGGACTGTGAGCTCCCATCGGGCTGCGGTTACCCCGACTTACTTATAGTCACGCTTGATAGCACTATCCTTGACGGCATGCCACTTACACTTATTCCTTAGTCTCATATTGTTTTCTTGTACCATTTTCTATTTTCTTTGCATGTTATTTACTTTACAGTAGGCATGTATATTATGTGTCTTGCTAGTCCCCTGAGGACCTGGTGATCTCTCCAGGTATTAGATGAAGTTATCAAGGTTTAGTGCATTGATGGATGATAGTTGCTACACCAAGACTTCAGGTATATCTAGTTGTTGTTATTATCGTCATCTTCCTTATTTACATTTTGTCCTATATTTGATTCTCGCTGTTATTAGCGTAGTCTTTTACAAGCTTACGTTTTCTTCTAGATTGTTCATGATAAATGTGTTATTGGGGATCCACGCTAATACATTTATCTATCCCAGAATCAGTGTATTATGGTCTGATCAGCTTTACTGCATTTGATTCATTATTGTTATCGTCATTTAGTGGATTGAGATTTAGCCGATTTTAGACCCAATATAGACAGCTTATACGTATTCGAGCTGGGCTGGAGTCCTCTCGATACGTAGCTGGCATATATACGTATCCTAGTCCTACGTATTTTGGGACTGGACGTTACAATATCCTATTGCAGGCTCGCTCGGCACAGTAACGTAACCAAAACGATATGCTATGACTTGCATATGCCACCACAAAAACATGTAATATTTCAGTCACAAAATACGTAGGACTAGGAGATCGTATACATGCTAGCTACGTATCAAGCGGACTCCAGCCCGTCTCGAATACCTATAAGCTGTCTTGGTGTTCTAATCCTATCAACTATGGACACATCTAACTCAATCCACAGAATAAGTAAATTAGGAATAAACAATACATATTATGGTCCGCAGCACAATAATATACATGTTCGATTAGACCCGAAGAACGGCATGGGTTTATAAAACTAGGCTAAAAGCAGAGTATAAATAATGGATACAACATGAAAGCATGACAAAATACCTGAGTCGGATATAGCAACAACTCCATGAGTAGCGGGTTATCTCTGCATGACCAACTACCTGGAAAGATCAACAGGTCATCGGGGGATTAGCAAAGTACATAATATACATGCCAAGGTACAGTTATAAAAAAATATGATATAAGGCAATCTAATGTATCTGGTCTACGTGATATGCATGTGAGAACCATTTCTAGATTATCAGACCTCGCCACTGAGGCTCATAAGCTCCTCAGCAGGCTATGTCCCCAATACCGTGTCGTGGGACCAAGGACAATCAATAACAATAGCCAGTACTCTACTATAGAGATAAAGGCTCACAACATTAACAGGCCACAATACAATAAGTCTGATATCATAGTGAAGCTCTCCCACCCCATGTCTAGTATCTATCAATGTCAAGTCCATATAGTCATCACTGTAACAATAACAAAACAATCTAGTAAACTACTACGAAGTCAATACCATGAATACTTATGTAATCTCGCATCATGAACGTGTCGGTGTCATGTGGTCATTCGTGTCAATGGATACGTCAATATGCATGCAATGCATAATGTCAATACTCGGTGCCATCATCATGACGTCGGTATCGTCTTCGAAACGGACACTAAGACCATCTCCAATGGTGATTTCTAAAATTGAGTTCTTATCCTATTTGGCATTGTACTTTAAGAAAATTTCTATTCTAGTTGGAAGAGTTTCTACATAGAAATTGTAGACATACAAAAATTCTCTCCAATGGTTATCCATTTCTATCCTATGTGTCACATAGTAAAAGGACCAATTTAATGGTGTGGGACCCAATAATAATTGTCATGAGAGATAGGAGAATTTCTATGAGAGTTTCTACATGTAGAAACCCTCTTAGAAAGTTTCTATCCTACATCATTGCCACCTAGGATAGAAATGGTGATAGAAATCACCATTGGGAGAAGTTTTTTTCTAAAATGGATTTCTTCCATAGAAATAGGGAAGATAGAAACCCCATTGAAGATGGTCTAAGTATCAACGATCCTACGTCATGCTAATGCTAACAAAATAAACAACAAGAAATAAAAGAAGCAATATATAACCAATGTAAGGTACACTTGCCTGTAACCGCTATCTGAGTGTATGTCTGACCAACTCCAATGTCTTCGTAACTCTAGCCTAGTTCACCTATAATAGATATACTATTCTTAATACTCTCTAACGATTTACTATATATATAGACTTTATTAATATCTAAACCCACTAGTCGCCAAAATGTCGTTACAACATATCAAGTACCAAATTTTCTTATAAAAATAACTTATAACTAATATAAAATAATAATTTAATTTCTAAAAAATACTTATAAATATTTTTATATCACTAATAATATTATTATTTTATTGGTGGAAACTCAAGCACAATAGTCTCATGTTGATACTACATCATTAATACCACACTTGACCTACTAATTGTGTCTCGAAAAAATAAATAATTAAAAATATATAATTTTGGATAAATTACAGGAATTAGTTAAAATAGTGTCTGTATCATCAAACCAAATAATTTTATAGAGGTATATGAAGTATTAAAGCTTTTGGATACAAGGAACACATGATTTTCGAAGTTACAATTTTACAGCAAATGTCAAAAAATTTAATAAATAATAAACGAATTCAAAACTCAGTAAAAAGATATACGTTGGAAAGCTCTAGATGTCTAGTTTCTTACCAAAAATATTCATAAGATCGAATCGGCATGGAAATAGGTGAAAATCCACTGGCAATAGATCTGGTGTGTTCTTGACACCCTGTCGTAGACAGACATCCCGAGCAAACTGTTTGGAACTGTGTGGTGGGGGGAAACAATTGGACATGTTAGATACAAAGATATTTTCATTAGTTTTGGTTTCACAAAAAGATGAGGTCGAAAATTACACGAAACCCTAGATATAAAATAACGTACTTGCTGTGACGAATTCAGATTTGGTTTCCAAACTTCGGGTGACTTCTAGGCTCCTAAACTGTCCACAAAGTTGTCGTGGCTCCTCGGAGGCCTGCTAGGATGTTAGGGGAAGTTCATGGCATCGTGTTAGAGGTGGTGGAAGGGTCAAAGGGGTCGGGTGCTAGGGTTTTGGCCGATGGGAATTCTCTGTGCGTGCATGGGAAGAGAAAGGATATGCGCTCAGTTTTGAGAAATTTTAATATATCAAAATCCTCGAGAAATTAGGAGGGGCATGGGTTTACGTGAGAAAAGAAATTTGAGAAGGACTTAAACTTGTTGGTAGGATTTGGAGGAGATTTGATAGTTTAAATTAAAGGTGTATCTCAAAGGGATTTGATTGGATCCAAATTAGGAACATGGTTATAGAATTTGATTTAAACTAGATCTAATAAATGTGGCTGCATATTAATTCCCAAAAATTAATCTAAAACAAGTCTAAGAGGTCAGGACACCCTAGAATAGGCTCTACGAACCCTACTTGGACTATTTGGGTCGGTGGAAATTTTGTAATCAATTTAAGTCCAATATGTCTATAGTTTCAACTTGTGTGCCATTTGAAAATAAATAGCACATGTGAACTCAATTGAGTGGTACACCATTGGCTTGTGCATAATATGCTCAAAATGGGTCAAAAGCATACATTAGGTTAAATGGTTTTGATCTATGTCGAGTCCCGAACTCAAGTTTGAAGTTAGGTCTAGAATTATAGTAAACAACCAACTGCCTAAAATGATCCGAAGTTGTGCGAAGTCAAAAGAATGTTAGAAAATAAATTTGGATGTGACATGATATATCAAATTAAAGGTGGACTTGTCTAAAATTCAAATATGGAATTAGATTTGTAAAATTGATAGTTATGCTTCAAAAATCAAAGCTATTATAAAGTACTAATATAGTCATTATTTACTTTAAAAATATAATTTAATATTAAAATATCCATAATAATAATTAAAAAATTAAAAATAAATTCCAAAAATAAGGGAAAATAATTACATCATCTACCCTCCACAGATGCTTCAAGTACATGGATAGTAGGAGAGGGGGATCATAACAGAGTTTGTTGACGTAAACCCATTCAAGGACATTGAGGCCTACTACTCTGATTTAGTACTGTACAAACAATAGTACCCTAAAGAAAAAGCTGGCAACGATGTCAACGATGAGGTTGAAGCTGATACAACAAATGATGGTCCCTTGGTGATATAATTAGAGGGATATATCAAAAGTAATCCTGATTGTAATGATGCGGAGCCTTTCGTGGTGATTTTGCCACACCTTCTGGTCAACCGTTCATGGTTGACCTCACTGATAATGCTGCTGATTCGTACTAGAAGTGTACATAAATAATCGGCCCGACACAGATGGCTGTTTTAATCTCCAAACTGAAGATCTTTTATTACCTAAATAAAACCAATACTTTGATAGAATACATCTTAGTCTCACATTTCACAAAGATAAAAAAATTTAAAACGTTATATAAAAAGGAGAGAGAAATACATTTATAATTGTTATAATAAAAAGGAGATGAAAGAGATTAAACCTTATATCTCTCACATGCAAAGAAAACTCTACCGTTTGAACTAGCCCACTTTGTCTTATTTAATTATTCATTATAAAAGATTTATAACAAAAAAACTTCCAAACTTAAGAGCCCTCTATGTTAGAGTGTCATGTTTGGTCGCTCCAGATGAACATGCTCAAAGTCAGGCCTAACTTCGTCCCTTCCTTCACATTATATAACTACCTCTTCCTAGAGAAAGCTAGATAAGCATTTTACTAATTCCTCTCCTAACTATTTATCTCATTTGTTCGGTTTACCAGACTTATTAGTCATCAAATTGACGCTTGGTCGATGTAACCTCCATTAATCAGAATCTGGATTTATCGAATATTTTAAAATTTCTACTTCTTTTGAATTTTTTCTAAATCCTTGAAAATTGTGCAATTCTAATATTGAGGGAATATTAGAGAAGTTGTGTTTTACAAGATATAAATATTTATTTTATATGGAGAAATATTAAAGAAGTTGTGTTTTATAAATAAAATAGTTATTACTAATTATTTTAGTTTAAAGGTTTTTAGCAATTTGTTGGCTAATCGTTTTCCCTCGCTTCGAGTTAGGGCCAATATCGGTCCTAATGTTAGCCTACCAAGTCTAGGCTTGGATTGTGGGCTTACGACTTTGATGGACAATAGCTAAATTACAATTAGCTAACAATTATTAATAAACTAGTAAATTATTAATTAATTAATAGCTAGTAATTAGTTTAGTACAAATTAAATTAAAGGGTTAACCGTTAGTATTAGTAGTTAGCATTTTCACTAATTTTTTCTAATTATATTACATATTTTTGAAGGGAAACTAGAATTGTAGAATAGTATTTTTTTATTCTCCTACTTCATCATATGGCAAGGGCCATATATATAGGGCTAATGGGCAACCCAAGGGTCATGAGTTACATAACCCAAGGGTCATGAGTTACATGACTCCAAGGATCATGTGTAACTCATGACATAATGGTGAATAAAATGGGTTTCACAACACTCCCCCTTATTCATCCATTTCCTTGGATCCACTTATGAAATACTTCAAGATTCAATAAGCTAATGGGGTGGATACTGCTGGATCCAGAGTAAACTTGGTTTGCCTCGTTAAAACCTTGGCTGTGGAAAACCCAGTGGGAAAAACCATCAGTCCTAAGAAAAAAGAGTACAATCCTATAGTTTTACTCCCCCTGATCTATACAAGCTTCAGGCTTGCAGGTCTTTTAGTTGCCTCATCCCTATTCCTCTTACAAGCTTTACAAAAGTACATCGTGGCAGTGTTTTGGTAAACAAATCTGCTAAGTTATTACAAGATTGAATTTGTTGTACTTTGACTTGTCCCTTCTCTTGAAGGTCGTGCGTCCAGAAGAATTTGGGGGATATGTGCTTCGTCTTGTCACTCTTCATGTATCCTTTCTGAAGTTGAGTTACGCATGCTGCATTATCTTCAAAAAGGGTAGTAGGCTCAAGTTCACCAGTCTTCAGGCCAGTAGATGCCAAAATGTGCTGAATGACGGAGCGAAGCCAAACACACTCCTTGCTTGTTTCATGGATTGCCAGGAGTTCAGAATGGTTAGATGAGATAGCCACACTGGTCTGTTTGACGGACCTCCAGGAGATAGCCGTACCACCGAAAGTAAACACAAATCCAGTTTGTGATTTCTCTGTGTGGGGATCTGATCTATAACCTGCATCTGAATAACCAAGTAAAGTGGAAGACCCACTATTCGGGTAATATAGTCCTAGGTCTATAGACCCTTGGAGGTAGCGCAGAAGATGCTTCACTCCATTCCAGTGGCGCTTTGTGGGCGCTGCACTGTATCTGGCTAATAAGTTAACTGAAAACGCTATATCAGGACGCGTACAGTTAGCCAGATAAAGTAGTGCCCCAATGGCACTTAGGTAAGGTACTTCAGGACCTAATGATTCCTCCCCCTCTTCCAGTGGACGGAAAGGGTCCTTTTTTACGTCCAATGATCGAACGACCATTGGTGTACTAAGGGGATGGCATTTATCCATGTGGAATTGTTTAAGTAATCTTCGTGTATATGTAGATTGGTGTAACAGGATACCACCCTTTAGGTGTTCGATCTGTAAGCCAAGACAATACTTTGTTTTCCCTAAGTCTTTCATTTCAAAAGTTGTCTTAAGGCTTTCAGATATCTCAGTGATCTCTGCAGGAGATCCAATGAGATTTAAGTCGTCGACATAAACGGCGACTATAACAAATCCTATTCCCGATCTTTTTATAAAGATACACGTGCAGACTTTATCATTAGTAAATCCTTGCGTAGCAAGAAACTCACTTAGTCTATTATACCACATTTTTCCTGATTGTTTAAGACCGTACAATGATCTTTGTAACCTTACAGAATAGGTGTCCCGAGGTCTATCTGTTTTCTCTGGTGAAATTTTATATCCTTCAGGGAGTTTCATATAGATATCTTTATCTATATTGCCATAAAGATATGCAGTCACAACGTCCATGAGCTGCATTTCTAGGCTTTTCAGAGAAGAGAGGCTGATCAGGAATTTGAAGGTATTCCCATCCATGACCGGAGAATATGTTTCTTCATAATCTATTCCCGGTTTTTGGGAGAAACCTTGCGCTACAAGGCGTGCTTTGTAGCGCACAACTATGTTGTGTTCATTTCTTTTTCTTGTGAAGATCCATTTATATCCCACAGGTTTTACACCTTCAGGTGTTTGGACTACTGGTCCAAAGACTTCGCGTTTCAAGAGTGAGTCCAGCTCTACTCCTATTGCCTCGTTCCACTTTGGCCAATCGCCTCTGCGTTTACATTCCGCTAGAGAACGTGGATCGATGTCATCGTCATTTTCAGTGACGTGAACGGCAATATTGAACGAAAAATCGTCGTCGACGACTGTGCTTTTTCTGTTCAGTACCTCTCCAGTACGTACATAATTTAATGATATTTCTCCTGTTTGTTCCTCTTCAGGGGAAACTAGGAGGGGAGAGGTAGCTGATCTGAGCTCAGCATCCTGTGTTGGGATCTTCTTAATTTCTCCAGGGTTTTTTCTTTTACGAGGGATTTTGTCTCTCGAACCTGGTGGGCGTCCTCTTTTTAATTGAGGTACTGCCATTTCTGCTGCCGGCGGATTGCATCCATCTTTAGGGATGTCAATCCTAGCTGGCGTGTTGGCAGCAGGGACGTGTGATTTGACAATCTTCTGGTTGTCAGTAAATGTATCCGGAAGTAGATGTACAGTGTTCTGAAGATGTAATATCTTCAGGATCTCATCTTCACATTGACTTGTACGCGAATCAAAATGAGACAAAGTTTTTGTGTCCCAAGAAATTGTCTTAGAAGCTTCTGGCTTCTTAGACTGTGTGCCCAGTTTAGGAAATAATCCTTCATCAAACTCACAGTCATCAAGACGTGCCTTAAATACGTCACCCGTCAAGGGTTCTAGGTATCTAATTATAGAGGGTGAGTCAAACCCAACATAGATACCTAATCGACGTTGTGGACCCATTTTGGTCCTCTGAGGGGGAGCTATGGGGACGTAAACAGCACAACCAAAAACTCTCAAATGTGAGATATTTGGAGGTGAACCATAGGCGAGCTGCATCGGAGATAGAATATGACCTCCAGAAGGCCGTATTCTAATAAGTGATGCGGCATGCAATATAGCATGACCCCAAGCTTCCACAGTCAACTGTGACTGCATCAACAATGGACGAGCAATCCATTGTAATCTCTTAATAAGAGATTCTGCTAACCCATTCTGGGTGTGAACATGAGCTACAGGATGTTCAACTTCGATGCCAGTTGCTTGGCAATAGTCTTGAAAAACCTGTGAAGTAAATTCACCCGCATTATCAAGTCTTAACTTTTTGATATGGTTATCGAGGAAATGAGCCCGCAACTTAATTATTTGTGCCAATAGCTTAGAAAAAGCTAAGTTGCGGGTGGACAAAAGGCACACATAAGACCATTTAGTAGATGCATCTATAAGTACCATAAAGTACCTAAATGGACCACTTGCGGGGTGAATATGTCCGCAAATGTCTCCATGAATTCTCTCTAAGAAGCTAGGAGACTCTAGTCCCACTTTCAAAAGGGATGGTCTTGTTATAAGTTTTCCTTGAAAACAAGGTAGACACGAGTAATCATACTTCTGAAGAATCTTCAGGTTCTGCAGGTTGTGTCCACTGGATTGGCTCATGATTCGTTTCATCATAGCTGATCCTGGGTGACCCAGTCTATTATGCCAAAGTTTAAATTTTGGCGATGAATGACACTTCTGGTGCACAATCATGTTAGCTTCTGTTGATTGAATATGAGTATGATAGAGACCCGACGGGAGTCCCTTGAATCGTTCTAAGATAGTTTTTGAACCATCTTTTAGACGAGTAACATACAGATATTCTGTCTCATTTATTTCATTTGTTTCTAAATGATATCCGTTTAAACGAATGTCCTTGAAACTTATGAGGTTCCTATTTGATTTAGGAGAGAATAGTGCATCTTTTATTATTAGTCTTGTTTTATTTGGGAGCAATATAATTGCTTCACCAGATCCTTCTATTATGTTTGATAGTCCTGATATCGTAATAACAGGACCGTCATAATCATATAAGCTATAAAAATAGCTTTTTTCTCGAAGGATTGTGTGCGTCGAGGCGCTGTCCACAAGGCATTCACACTTCATCTATAGATCTATTGAAAAAAATAACAAACAATTGTAATTAAAACAACAGTTTTGAAAAAAAATTCTCTTATATCGATCGACGGACCGATATAGAGAGGTCAATAAGTTGCTTGCAAAAATGCATAATTTATAAATACAATTTGAGAAAAAAAATAATATTCGGTCATCCCCTTTCGGTAGCTCTACGTGAATATGACCAGGCGGGAAAATGAGGGAGAATGGTCACCGGGGACCTCTTAAGAACCAAGCCCCAAGTTCTTTCTGACATCATACACAAATAGGTGAGCCTATTCGGAGAGACTTCGTAAAATTTTCTTTGTCAAATGTAATAATAAATATCATTTTTCAAGAAATTTAAAAGAGAAGCATAATATGCAAATGCGGCAACAAGTTTTTTTTTTTTTTTTTAAAGCAGGAAATAAGATAATGGCTCTAGTCGAGTAGGTCGTCGTTCTCGAAGTCTTCCGCCGAGAACTGAGTAGACGGCTGCTTTTCTACCAGATTTGTTTCAATTTGAGACTTCTGGCTCGCTTGATACAGATCTTGTAGATGTCGTGGGGTGCGACAGTTTCTGGACCAGTGTCCAGTCATGCCACATTTGTGGCATTTGTCCTCCCAATTTTTCTTGGAAATGGACATCAGTTCTGTGGTCTTCTTCCACTTCTTCTTTGCCCCACTTTTGCTGCTCTGGGGATGAAAGTTGTTCTTGGGTGGACTTCTGGCCGGCCTCTTCTGGGCATTCCCCATGTTAGATCTGTCATTATTTTTCTTCTGCTTCTTGGAAGAAAAATGAGCTTCTGGGAGAGGAGCTGAGCCTGCAGGGCGTAGGTTATGAGTGGCCAAGAGAAGTTCTCTGTTTTGCTCTGCCATCATCAGGGTGGAGTGCAATTCAGAGTACTTTGTGAACTTTCGTTCGCGGTACTGTTGCATGAGGATTGCGTCCTTCTCGTGGAAGGATGTATAAGTTTTTTCCAACATGCGATACTCCGAGACTTCTTCACCACACAACTTCAGGCGTGAGGTGATATTATGGAGAGCTGAGTTGTACTCAGCTACGGACTTAAAGTCCTGAAGTCGAAGGTTTTCCCACTCATACCTTGCACGTGGGAGGATTACATCTTTTTGATGTTTATAGCGGTCCTCCAGTGCAGTCCACAATTCCTTTGGGTCTTCTACAGTGAGGTATTCGGCCTTCAGGGTCCGATCAATGTGTCTCCTAATGTAGATAATGGCTTTCGCCTTATCTATATCAGAGACGTTCACTGTAGAAACAACCACAGCAGTGTCTGCTGTATTTTCCGTACCAGTGGCTGGTGCCGATGGAAGAGGAGTTAGAAATTGTGGCTAATAAGCCCTGGGCACGTAAGTGGAACTTCAGGTCCACGTGCCAGCTCAAATAATTTTTTCCAGCAGCATCTAGTACTTCGAAATCGACACTCGCTATTTTGGCCATTTTATCTATCATGTGAAAAATATGCATAAATTAAAATTAAATATTTATGCATAATCATAAATGTTACATAGCTCATAATAAAAATATCACGGTGCTTAATAAGACAGTTCAGTCCAGAAGCTAATTGATGAGTATATCCAAATTATTAACAGTAAATTTAAGAAAAAAAATTGTTTAACAACAAATTGTATTCTTTAACAGAATAGGAATTTGTGTAACTAATGTTCTATTTTTAACTTATCAAAAATTTAATAGAAAAAATTTTAAGAATAGGAATTTACTATTCTTTAACAGAATAGGAATTTGATGAGTATATCCGAATTTACTATTCTTTAACAGAATAGTAAATTTAAGAAAAAAATTGTTTAATAAAAAATTTTGTGTAAAGATGTTGAACCAACCACCACTATCAGAACAAGAATAGAGGAAAAATAGTGTGATGCTATTGAGCCTCCAACCTTTGAGAACTCAGCACTGTTCACTTTCAGACTAGAAGAAGCGAAAAAGGGAAGAGACTAACAGAGCAAAATTTGGGCAAATGTTATGTGAGGCACAAAATGTTTATTTAAGTGACAGAATGTTGTAAAATGTTGCAAGGCAGTTGCTAAGCAAAATTCGGTAACACTATTTTTGTTGGAGAGTAGCAATATAAAGAATATCACTCTTAGATTGTTAGATATATATATTGCTAATTTTCATTCAAACAATAATTTGTAAAAAAAAATTTAAGAAGTGTTACCAGTCGGATCGACTAGGGAAAAAGGGAGGATGACGTCGAGATCTGGACGTCGATTCACCTTGCTTCAGCAATCGTGCTGATAACGTTTTTGAAGGGAAACTAGAATTGTAGAATAGTATTTTTTTATTCTCCTACTTCATTATATGGCAAGGGCCATATATATAGGGCTAATGGGCAACCCAAGGGTCATGAGTTACATAACCCAAGGGTCATGAGTTACATGACTCCAAGGGTCATGTGTAACTCATGACATAATGGTGAATAAAATGGGTTTCACAACAACATATACTTTTTTTTAGGGTTTTTCCTTCTTACCCTATAAATAGACTCTCTTCCCAATATGATCAACTCCGGCTATCACCACCTAGCCATGGCCGACCACGGCTGCCATCTCCCCTGGCCAGCACAGCCACCCCGGCTAACCAAGTCCTCCACATATCCGACCACCCCGACCATTTCCCCTCCGGCCAAACTCAGCACATTCACCACCACCACCACCGCGACACCATTCATCATCCCCACCGCTACCAGTGCCACACACCACCATCACCATCATCGCCAGCATCACAACCACGACCACCGCTTTCGCCTTCCGGCCGACCATCGCACCACCCCCATCATCTAACCCCCGCCACCAAATCAACCCACACGCAGAGAGAAAGCAATAGAGAAGAGGAGGAAGACGACCTCACCGCCTGACGACCGCGTTCCCCGACCAGATCCAGTCCCCGTCCCCGTCCAGAAATCCCGAGCGAATCCGTCGCTCCACCCCGAGTCTGCCGTAGCCCGAGCGCCAGCGCCGCTTGCACCGTCGCCGCCCCCTGGCACCTCCGTGCGTCGCCGCTTGCGCGCCGGAGCCTGGCACCTCCCCGCCAGCCACTCCATCAGAGCCGCCGAGACCCCCCACTCTGTGAGCCTTCCCCGGCGCTCCGCCGCCGACATCCTCTGTGAGCATCTTCCCTCTTTCCTTCGCCTTCGTTTTCGATTAGGGAACTTAGGGATTTGTTGTTGAGTGAATGGAGAATGAAATTTGGGGGAAAAAATTGGAATAGATGAGTGAATGGGTTTTCGAGAGAACCGCAGGGGATAGCCCCCTTCTCTCTCCTTCCCTTTCAATTCAAATGAGGATTAGGGTTTCCTAATCTATGTCTTTTAATATTAATATCAATGATTGGAGATTTTTTTTTTAATTATAACATTATTGATAGTATAAGCGTATCCTTAATATGGGGATTAGGGTTTGCATTGCATGTGGGCTGGGCTAGGGATTTTTCTATGGGATAGATATTTTACACATTATTTTGGGATGGGATTTAGGTATAAGTTTGTATAATATATATAGGTAAATGTATGTATGTTTATAATTATTAATAGTATTATATTAGTTATTATTATTATTACAATCTTTGTTATCAAATATACAAAGTTAATATTTTCTAAATTTATTTTGTAACAATATATATATATATATATATATATATATATATATATATATATATATATATATATATATATATATATTATACAAAACACAAAGGTTTTTGAATCCTAGGGCTGACTGTGCCAAGATAAAGAGTTGTTGGAATTTAATCTTGGTGAATCAACGGTTGTGGGGTTTTATGGGGAATCCAAAGAGTGGGATTTCCACTCATAATGGTTGTGGATGAGCATTATTGAGAGTGGGGTTTTATGGAAAATGAGCATTATTGAGAGTGGGATTTTAGGGGAATCCAAAGAGTGGGGTTTGCACTCATAATGGTTGTGGATGAGCATTATTGAGAGTGGAGTTTTATGGGGAATCCAAAGAAAATTCACATCCAACAGTGGTTGGGATTTAATATTTTGATGGGGGCCTCAAAATTGGGGGTCCAAGATTTTGAGGGGGAATACCTTAAATGAACCATGCCCTACGGGCACGGGTTATGACTATATATATATATATATATATATATATATATATATATATATATATATATATATATATATATATATATATATATATATATATATAATTTTTACAATGTTTTAAATATTGGTTTTAACCAAAAATTTATATTTGACAAAATGGGAGTCTTAGTACAAAATGACTTTTCGGGGTTTTATATATTATCTAAAAATACTTTGGTTCATGTAAATAAATTTTCTAGACATTATGAATGATTTCCAAATTAATTATATTTATTTAGTTATCTTTTTCCCTTAAAAACATTAATCGCGACTATTATAGCCATTTCCTAGTTATTGACCCGATTATCATACCAAACTCTAATCCTAGGCTTTTATATGCCAAACTAGGCTATTTGGATTATTCTGGACTCAATAGAACTGCATGTACCATCATTTGGGACCATCTTGTGGAGCATAACGTCGTACCTAATAATGTAGCTATTTGCAACTGAAATTACATCTCATATGTTTCTACATACATTCCATATGCTTTACATGATTTTATACTACTTTTAGTATCTTTTCACATGATTACACCTTGGGGATGGGGAAACTGCTAATTGAGTACGTGATCAGACTGTAACTTAGTACATGTATCGAGCTCGGTTGCACCTCATGTAATCCTGTCGTAGGCCTTATCGAGTATACTTGTACGATCAGTACATTTATAAATGTATACTTACGTATCTACATTTTATTCATGTAGACTTGTACCTTAGTACATTTTATATCCATTGACCGATCACATACTTACTAGAGTTTCAAACACCTTACATATATACCACCATGACAAGTGTACTTTCCATATAACATGATATGATATGACATGTTTCTTATTTTAGCACATCTATTTTCATTCCATGCTCAGTATGTACAGTTTGTAGTGCCAATACTTGCTCCCTTCTTGACAGGAAACGTTGCAGGATCCTTTCTGAGGAGGGAATGCTATGTGACACATATTATGGATCTGCTGCAGAGGACCAAGACGTTTCCTCGAGGGAAGTCCCCGCTGGGAACCTCGTTTAGTTGCCTTGGACTTAGCTCACTCCTTTTGTATTGGTGTTTTGGAAACAGCTTAGACTCCACCTTTGCTGGTGGACTTTGCCACCAGCTATATACTTAGGAATGTAATAATTAAATCTGAACTTTTACTTTCGCTCATAGATGTTGTGTTGTGATGAACAATTAAAGTATGATATTAGAACTGTTAGTATCTTAGATCCATTTATTGTTTTTACTTAGTACAGCTTATTATGCTATAACACAAGCGTAGGCTGGGCATGGCCCGGCCCAGCCTAATAATTTGGGTAACGGGTCGTGACAATCGAGGTTCCTCAATACGTGCATTTTTGTGCGTGATAACAAAGCGAAAGACCAGGTTCCAATAGATGATTGAACACTGTCTCAAATCACCTTGGACGTAGAATCTGGAGTCTCGAAGTCATCTTGGACCTAGAACATGTTGAATCGAACCAAGCTGAACTCCTTAATCTACAACTGGCTAAACACATAGAACGAACATTGGTGGTTGTAATTGTTGCCTCACATACCCCATATCCAAATCAAAAATACTTTCATGCTAGGCTAAAAACAATAATTATACATACCAAAACATATCCAATATCCAAATCAAAAATTACTTTCATGGTACGCTAAAAACAAAGGGAAGGAGTTTCTGACTGTTGACATCTCGGCAGTCGCCACCACTAAGTCGAAGCCAAAGGTGAACTCGAGAGTACTCCTTTAACGAGGAGTTCATGATGACGATCTTCCACATTCTGATAAAGGGAAACAAGTTCAAACTTCTCGACATTAAATGTCCTGAAGAGACTGGCCATACCAATAACCCAAAGTACTGTTTGTACCATCAATATCTGCACCATCTGCTACAGTATTGTTACGTACTGAAATACAAAATTTAACAGCTGATAGACTCCAAAGCTATCACACTTCGTATCGATCAAAAGAAGGTTGCCGCCAACATGGTATCACTACAGTTTGGCGACTTTTCCAAGATCGAAGTCCAAGATAGTGTCATCCCGATACCAAAAGCTCGAATAAATGTAGCCAACCTTCCACCAGCTCAGAACTAGGCAAGCGAATTGGTTCCACTAACCACAACACTTGGTGAGATGATGTTGGTTAATCTCGACATTTTATAAGACTTGCAGCTGGAGGTATCCTCTACATACAAATATAAGCATAAGGTGAAGAAGGGCAAGCCATGTAATATGGTTCTTCCCACATCGTCTGTAGTGCCCCGTCCCGATTAGTCAATCGGAGGAATCGAAACGCCAACGGCGTTCGGACTTAGCCTTGCAATGGCTGCTCGAAGACATCGCTCGGTCGAGGCGACCCCTCGTTCAGGTGGGTGGCTTCGGTGAACTTGCCACAGCTTGGCCTTCGCACTAATAAAATGAAAGTTTTCAAATGCATAAGTAGGCTTGATAATAAAAGAAACGAATCCACATAGCTAAGAGAATAATCCCAAGTTGGGTCGAATTGAGTTAGAACATAGAAAGGTCCAATGGTCGGCTTAGAGTTGGTGCACGGCATACTTTAAAAATGACACTCGGTCCTTCATCCCGTGGCTTGGGAGAAGAAAAGTTGGTCTTCGACACAAAACTATGAGTTAGCCTAAGTCATAGGCGTCGCCCGCGTAAATGCTCGATAAAGCATGCACGCTTCCACGATGCAAGGCTTGGCATAGCCTTTGCTCGTCCCTCGGGTTAAGTTGTAGGCTCGATTAAGTTAGACAAAGTAATGCTGGGCTATCGAAGTCATAGCAAGCACTATCGCGTCCTTTTTGCGGTTGTCAAGTTAAATAGTCCCACGATCTCAAGGCCCGTCATATAAAGTATGACTTAGGCGATAGCGTCGCGTAGAACACGAGTTGGTTTAAGGCACGAGCCACGGTTGGTTCAGTGGGAAGTTAGACACGGTCTATTGGCACTTAAGGAACACGTTATGTAGTGCCCTGTCCCGCTCAGTCAATCGGAGGAATCGAAATGCCAACGGCGTTCGGACTTAGCCTTGCAACGGCTACTCGGAGGCATCGCTCGGTCGAGGCAACTCCTCGCTCAGGTGGGGTAGTTTCGGTGAACTTGCCTCATCTTAGCCTTCACATAATAAATCGCATGTTTTCAACTTGCACAAGTAGGCTTGATAATAAAAAAGACGAATCCACATAGCTAAATAGAATAATTCCGACGGGTCGAATTAAGTTAGAATATGGAAAGGTCCAACGGTCGGCTTAGAGTTGGTGCACGGCGTGCTTTGAAAATGACACTCGATCCTTCGTCCCGTGGCTTGGGAGAAGGAAAGTTGGTTGAGTAGGCGAAGTTATGATCGTAGCCTAAGTCATAGGCGTCGCCCGCATGAATGCTTCATAAAGCATGCACGGTCCCATCGTCTAAGGCTTGGCATAGCCTTGGCTTGCCCATGAGTTAAGTTGCGTTAAGCAGCTTGTGACCTAAGTCTAGGCACCCGAGTGATTTGGTCGTTCAAGTCGAATGCGTGCACGGCACGGTCCATTAAGGCAAAGCTTGACGCATCCCTTGCTCGTTAAGTTGTTGCGAAGTTAAGTTAGGCAAATTTATGTCGGTCGACCTAGGACATTACAAGTACCGTCCCGCTCTTTCGCGGTTTGTCAAAGTTAAGTAGTCCCACGATCTCAAGGCCCGTCGACTTGGACAGGAGTGTCGCGTAGAGCACGATTGGCTTATGGCACGATGCACGGACTTAGTGTTTAAGGCACGAGCCACGGTTGATTTTAAGTGAGTTTGGAAAAAGGGGGTTATCAAATAGTCTTTCCTAAGTGGAGTAAAAAGGATATTGCATCAAGGGAGAAGGCTCGCGACCGTGGGTCGTCGAGGGATCTCAAGGATAGAAGTCTTGAACTTGGTTTTGAAAGAGAGGGTGACACTGAAAGAAAGATGACTGTGTGAGACGTCAGTTGAGTCGAGTCTTGCATAGCCATGGACAACTTGTCGACAAGGGCGATGTTTCCTCGAGCGACAACCCGGGGCCACGGGACCGACTCGACCTAGGAGAAAACAGGGTATAGTCGTGCATAAGGTTTTAGCGCGGGTTAAGCGGGGGCTTGCAACGGAGCTAGCTACTTGCGTTGAAAGGACCCCGATTAACAAAGCTATACGTCGCAGGATAGCTTATTATGCTAGTGGCTAAGTTCATATAGATGTCGACAAAATAGCGGCTATCCGCGTGTATGCCTTTAGATTGAGTCGAGTTGAATGTGTGTACAAGTTGGAACACAAAGTTTAGGCCTAAATTTGGCTTCAACATAGGCGTCGTGCTTCGGCAGGAGATGTGGCGTCGAGTCTCAAGTGTCGACATATGAGTTGTATAAGTTGGGTTTGAGTTGTTCGAGTTTATGTCAGGAATCGTCGCAAGGCAAGTTGCTTAAGTGACACTAAGTTCACAAGTCTCGATTGGGTCAGTTGGTGATCAAAGTAGCAAGGGCCGCGAGGCGGCGATATGGTTAAGTCTCATTGAGTTCGAGGCACGGCCTCAGCAAGGGTTTCTAAGTAGGGGTGCAACTTGGGCGGGCTAAACCCGAACCCGATCGGGTAAACCCATTAATGGGTTGGGTTATGGTTGAAGATATTCGGGTTCGGGCTTGGGCTCGGGTTAAAATATTTGAACCCGATCAAAAATCGGGTTGGGCTTGGGTTCATGTGTTAACCCGAAGAACCCGAAATCCGACATACATATAATTTATATATATATATATTGTTTCATACTACTTGAATAAAAAGTTTAAACCATAATCTTTTTTCACCCGAACTCTTTAATTCTTTGTCCTAAATCTCATTTCAGTTTTATTTTGTAATGATCGAGGCTTGATTGCTATTTGATTATGCATTTAATATTACTCTTGTTTAAAATTATTTCAAATATCATATTAGAGTCCGATAAACCCGACCAAACCCGATCCTCCGGGCTTGGTCTTGGGCTTCATATGTTGAACCCGAAGTCGGGTCGGGCTTAGGCTTGGGCTAGGCTTATGATCTATTGGATGGGCTCGGGTTGACCTCAAACCCGACCCAAACCGCCCGAGTTGCACCCCTATTTCTAAGCACGGTCACACGAAAATGGAGTCTATCGTGTAGTTGCGTCTCTGATTTTGGCCGAAAGGCAGGCACGACTTCATAGGTTAACGTTGTTGAATCGACGTTGTTGTTGCAAGCACGAGATGGTCTAGAGACACAAAATAGGCCGAGACGTCGTTCCTAAAATAATTCTAAGTCAAGAGTAGGAAGACAATTGATAAGAATGGACTATGTTGCACGAAGTAAAATCAAACGTGCTAGTTTTGTATGGGTGGACAAGAAGCTCATTCCACCAGTACAGTTATGTACTGACACACACATAGTTTTCATGTGCAGGCACAGGTAGAAGCTTGTGGCGCAGAGCTCGCTTGGATGCGTCGAGGCACGGAGTTTCATGGCGATTCGAAGCGTGCGGCCGCATGGATTCAAGACTTATACAGGACATAATGTATGGACGTCACCTTCCAAAGCATTCGCTGGCTCAAGACTTGTATTGAGAGATGAGAGAGAGCTAAGTGACTTGTAATGTGAGAAGAGTGAGCTTGAGTGATTGTAATCTTGGCCTTGCGCCCCATTATAACCTTTGTTTTAATATCAATAAAGGAGTGTTTTGCAATGACTTGTGTTTTGCTTCAAATTCCGCTGCTATTATTCAATGTCTCTGTTTGGGACTTCTGTGCGACGACCCCATCGCAACCGCTGAAATCGGCCGTTATGGAACCCTCCTTGCACGAGCGCAACCTAGGCTCGTGCGGTATCACGCCTTAGCGAGGACGATCGCTCCTACGGGAGCGGGACGTGACATAATGGTATCAGAGCACGGCTTTACTGTCACTCCCGTTTCCCGTTATACGTATTTTCAGGATACATATACAGATTTCTGACAATTGTCAGGTGGCCCGTATTTTTACTTATCTTGCTTAGCTTAGCCTTGGTTTAAATCTTGACTTGATTGGTTCAACTTGGTTCAACATGACTTGGCTTGGCTTGGTTTGGTTTATATTGGGTTGAGATGAGAGGGGTTGCTATATAAGTCAACTTCTTCTCTCTCTTCCATTATTTGCATTTACTTCTTCATCTTCTTCATTTACTCCTTCCACCTACCAAGCCTAGGCAAGTGCAACTTACTTAATGATGGATCTCAAGTTTTATTGTTCCATTTCCTTCCTTACTTCATTCTAAGCCTTTTTAGAACTTGACATTTTTGGATTTGATGGATGGATTCTTGTAGATCTAAGTTTGTAATTTTTTTAGTTTTTCTTGGTTTTGATCTCTAAAACTTGATTATTTTCGAAATCTAATAGTTCCATGTTGTAGTGAATTCAATTCTACCCAATTTTGGCTTTTGAACCGCTTGATTTCGGCTTCATATGAGAAAGTTATACCATTTTTGAGTTCATGGGTTTCTCACACCTTTTGGTGTTGTCGGGACGATGAATAGTGCTCGTGCACTTCTCTGCCGCGCACCCGTGCGTCGCGCTTGCGTGCAACGTGCGCCGTGGGCGATCTTGCCCGCGCGCAATGCACAACTTGCGCGTCGCGCGCCCACGCAACGTGCATCGTGGGCGATTTTGTCCGCGCGCAATGCGCAACTTGCGCGTCGTGCGCCCGCGCTTGCGCGCAACGTGCGCCATGGGCGATTTTGCCCGTGCGCAATATGCAACTTGCGCGGCCGCGCGCCCGCACAGTTTTCTGCCGCGCAATGTGCGCCGTGCTTGCACGCAACATGCGCCGTGGGCGATTTTGCCCGCGCAACTTGCGCGCAGGTCACTCCAAATGACTGTTTTTGCCCGTTTGGGCTATTTTGTAGCTATAATCTTGAAAAACTCAAAACATGAAAGTTGTAGATCTTTTCCTTAGCTTCAACAATATGTTATTAGTTATTTTATGCAAGTTTCTATCAATCATGATAATGTAAGAATAGAACACGATAGTGGCCTGTTAAGGCGCACTCTTAACAAGTATCAAGTAACATGATAATTCTTGATAGTGACCCGTCGTGGTGCACTCTTGACAAGTAACTTGACATGATAATTCTTGATGATGGTCCGTTGTGACGCACTCTTGACTTGATAAAGTAAACCTACATGATAATCTCGATATGTTGCTGTGACGGCTATCTTGACTTGCTAAGTAACTCTAATCTCGACACCGTGGGTGTTTGTGCTTGTATAAGCTATATGTCTCGCCTTGTATCATGTCTAGGATATGAATTTCTGATTTCCACGGCCAGGAATTCATACTGAATCTGAGTAGGATAATGACTAGAGTGATCAAGTAGTTCATGAAGAGATTGCCTAGCTACAGGAAGTCCCGTTATCTGGGCGCTTTTAATTGGACTTGTAGCCTGTCGTCGAGTAGGGCACATTTTCAGCACACTGTCATGTGTTGCACCTCTAAGTCACCTAATCCAACTCTCTCAACTTGTGACCGGATAACCTGGATTAAGACTGCAGGACTTGTGGCTGTTGGAACATCTCAATGCATCGTGCTAGTAACTAGGTTTGTGATAACCCTAGTTAGTTAAAGTATCAAGCCGTACTCATTGATTGGCCGTGAATGATGAATGAAGTCTAGTCTAGCCTTATCTAAGCAATGCTAGTCTTTGATTACTTCAACACTTTACTGTTTATGTTTACTCTTGTCGATAATTGGTTAGAGACTAAGTTCTGTTCAGGTAAAGGGTTACAACATCGGTCCTTGTTTGGTTTACGGGTTGTAACTTGGTTGCGGAAGAGTCTGTTAGTCATCTTATCGTTTATCACCCTGCTTTCTCTAACTCATGACTTTCGTTATCCTTTATGTATCATGTGCTAATATGCTGGTTTTAGTTCTTAAGTGAAGTCTCTCTTGTGGCACTTGCTCTTTCTGGGGTCTGACCCAGCTGGTTTTGTATGGCCAAATTTTGGAGTAGCTCCCGAGGATCTTCCTGCCTTCCAGCCAGATGGTGACCACTAGGCGCAACCTTGGCAACGAGTGGTTCTTATTTTGTTCCCCCACTCCCTTGTAAAAATATTCTTTTGAGGCGTTTAGCCGCCGAATAAGTGTTAGCTCGTTTGCAACTTTACTTACTGTCTGCCTACGGGCTGTAATATGATTGACAAATCCTAGGGTTGATCATGTATGACTGAAACTCTTGCTAGTCTTTACGTTTTGTATGACTAGCTTCATGATCATCTGAATATGTAATGTTTGGGATGCCTTACTTTTATGTCTGCTGATTTAACATCTTGTAACATTTACTTACTTGCTTGAGATTGAGACACTAGGCTTGTTCATGACCATAAGAGACTAATGGCTTATAGTAAACCCTCATGCATCTAGACATCCGTGATCGTATTGTGAGGTGGGATTCACTTCAATGTACGTAGCTGGCTGTGTCTGTCCTCCGCTTTCCAATATTCTGGCTCTGGGGCGTGACATTTACGTCCTTGGACTTTATGTCGATCTCTCAGTTTTGAAAGCTCATCGTTGGATAAAAAAGTGTGCGCTCTCTCTCAAATGTCCCGCGACATGTCCATACAATAAGTCTAAATAATTTGCAAAACATAGGAGAACAGTTTTGACAAGAAACAAAAAGATGGTTCGCATAAGCACGATTGGCTAAGTCGGGCTGGGCATATACACCAAAGTTGCGTCGACCCTAGCAAAGTCAAGTGCGGGATTTGTAATGTTTCGAGCTAGAATGAGTTGAACTCGAATGAGTAAAGTGAGATTACTATCGATAGGGGTGCTATCGAGCGACGATAACATCGGTGCGATATAGATGAGCGTGCTTAAAATTTAAGGAATCGTTCGGACGAAAATTCGAGGAAGTTGATTGAAAATCAAATGATAAGTTGAGGATTTGTTGAATGACTTCATCCCTGAGTGGTGTATGTGATAGCCTCAGGGATGTCGATCGATCGATTGAGGATTCGGGGTGTCAATGAGTCTATCAGCAAGCGTCGCACATATGCAAAGTCTTAGATTGAGTGAGTTGTTGTCATGAAGTTTGATAAGTGGATTCGAACAAACTAGAAATAACACGCACGAAACGTGCACGGGATTGTGGATTGCGCGAGTATAAAACGTGAAAATGATTGAGTAGGTGAAACTGAATCGATGAAAAGTTAAGGTGTAGTGAATGGATGACGTGATCGAGGAAATTGATACGGATCGTATACAAAAAGTTAGCACGACGAAAAGATAACGTGCATGAAAGGTTTGATTTTGAAGTTATGCTAATGACTCTGAGGATTGGAATTGATGTTGCTCGATGATTTGAGTTCGCAAGGAATGATGTGATTTGGTGAAAAATGTTGATCGATGACTTAAGATAGACGGATGAACAATACGCGAATTTGGGTTTGAGAAAATTGATGTTGTGAATGATTCGAGGGATAATGATCGAACTTGAATTTGAATGTCGAGGAGATTATCCAGTCGGACGATAGCATCATTCGCACGACTTGAAATTGGTTACAAATGAAGATCGTCAGGTTACGCATATCATCGATGGTATTGAGGCGTATCAAAGATCGATATGCGATAACTCGGGGGTACTCTGACTTAGCGAATGACGATCGTGCAAGTATTATTGTTCGGTTGGATGCTATACTTAGGATTTTTGATTGAGATGAATGTTGGATAAAAACAGAAGTGTCTTGAGGGTTACGCGGATAACCACAACATCGACATTCTTGTCTTGCGCGAGCGCAACTCCAGCCTCGCACATGCGTCGCGTCAGATTTGGGACGATCGTTCCGCGTGAGCGCTAACATGGTACTTCATGTCGTAGGAATGATCGAACTCGGAAAATCAGGCCACGACAACTTCGATTGTCTCGACTTGTTGGCTTGATGCGAAGGTGAATTCGAGGATTTGTAGGACTTGTGATTGACGAATGAATGAAACTTGAGGATTGAGTAGGTCCAATCCGTGCATCGAGAATGAATTAGTCTACACACAAAACAAGATTTACGTCCCGATGAAGATGATTACCCTACGGAAGCGTGTATGGTGATTCATGCCTACCGTAGATAATCTGAATCGCGTGAGATCGGGACGCAACATATTGTTAAGTTAGACGACCTCATGGTCGAATACGTGAATTGGGACGAATGACTTAGGGAATATGAAATGTGAATTATGGTTTAGAGATAAATCGTGTCGCAGCATGTTTGATTTGAAAGGATTGATAGATGAACTATATCGAACATGTTTGAAGGGATGACTATGCAAGATGGTTTGTTGAACGAGCGATATTGATACGTCGTGGAATTGGTTGAACGTAACTTGTCGTAGGATGGCTTTGTTGAATGACTCGGACCCCATGCGACGAATGTCAGGATGTGTATAGGAATTCTATGATCGATGTTTAAAAATCGGAGTGATGCGAACTTGGGTAGAAAACTCCGTACTATAAATTTGGTTTGACCTTAGGGTGGGGTCAGTGGTGATATCGTTGTTTGGGAACTATGATTCCAATACTGACGGATTGACATAGCCTAGCGGTTAGGCAGACGTCCCGGTACGGAGCGATATGAATTGTGGAGGCACCACTCACAAGGCTCGGTTGACATACATGTATATCAGGGACGCTTGAATATGTGCAAGATCCGACTCGAGTGGTGATGGCAGATTCTCTATCACGAGGCTTGGCTGAAATGCACGTATTTTGGGGACGCTTGGAATATGTGCACTATCCAAACTAAGTGATACGTTGAATCAAGTGAGACTTGAGGAACAGGAAAGTGTCAAGGATTTTGGGTTCGTGAGTTTTGAAGAAAGGATTAAGGGTAGCACGAGCGTGGCTCGGATTTGAGAAATGCATAAAGAAAATATGCGCGAGAGTCGTTGAACGTTCGAGTGATAAGTCGATGAGTAAGTACTCAGTTAGTTTCAAGGACAACTTTTTCTGAGTGGTGTATGATGTAGTACCCCATCCCGCTCAGTCAATCGGAGGAATCGAAACGCCAACGGCGTTCGGACTTAGCCTTGCAACGACTACTCGGAGGCATCGCTCGGTCGAGGCGACTCCTCGCTCAGGTGGGGTTGTTTCGGTAAACTTGTCTCATCTTAGCCTTCACATAATAAATTGCATGTTTTCAACTTGCACAAGTAGGCTTGATAATAAAAGAGACGAATCCATATAGCTAAAGGGAATAATCCCGACGGGTCGAATTGAGTTAGAATATGGAAAGATCTAACGGTCGGCTTAGAGTTGATGCACGGCGTGCTTTGAAAATGACACTTGATCCTTCGTCCCATGGCTTGGGAGAAGGAAATTTGGTTGAGTAGGCGAAGTTATGATCGTAGCCTAAGTCATAGGCGTTGCCCGCATAAATGCTTCATAAAGCATGTACGGTCCCATCGTCCAAGGCTTGGCATAGCCTTGGCTTGCCCATGAGTTAAGTTACGTTGAGCGGCTTGTGACCTAAGTCTAGGCACCCGAGTGATTTGGTCGTTCAAGTCGAATGCTGCACGGCACGATCCATTAAGGCAAAGTTTGACGCAGCCTTTGCTCGTTAAGTTATTGCGAAGTTAAGTTAGGCAAAGTTATGTCGGTCGACCTAGGACATTACAAGTACCGTCCCACTCTTTTGAAGTTTGTCAAAGTTAAGTAGTCCCACGATCTCAAGGCCCGTTGAGTTGGGCAGGAGTGTCGCGTAGAGCACGATTGGCTTAAGGCACGATGCACGAACTTAATGTTTAAGGCACGAGCCACGGTTGATTTAAAGTGAGTTTGGAAAAAGGGGGCTATCAAATAGTCATTCCTAAGTGGAGTAAAAAGGATATTGCATCAAGGAAGAAGGCTCACGACCGTGGGTCGTCAAGGGATCTCAAGGATAGAAGTCTTGAACTTGGTTTTGAAAGAGAGGGTGGCACTGAAAGAAAGATGACTGTGTGAGACGTCAGTTGAGTCGAGTCTTGGATGGTCATGGACAACTTGTCGACAAGGACGATGTTTCCTCGAATGGCAACCTGGGGCCACGGGACCGACTCGGCCTAGGAGGAAACAGGGTATAGTCGTGCATAAGATTTTAGCACGGGTTAAGCGGGGCTTGCAACAGAGTTAGCTACTTGCGTTGAAAGGACCCTGATTAACAAAGCTATACGTCGCATGATAGCTTGTTATGCTAGTGGCTAAGTTCATATAGATGTCGACAAAATAGTGGCTATCCGCGTGTATGCCTTTGGATTGAGTCGAGTTGAATGTGTGTACAAGTTGGAACACAAAGTTTGGGCCTAAGATTTGGCTTCAACATAGGCGTCGTGCTTCGGCAGGAGATGTGGCGTCGAGTATCAAGTGTCGACATATGAGTTGCATAAGTTGGATTTGAGTTGTTCGAGTTTATGTCAGAAATCGCCGCAAGGCAAGTTAGTTAAGTGACACTAAGTTCACAAGTCTCGATTGGGTCAGTTGGTGATCAAAGTAGCAAGGGCCGCGAGGCGGCGATATGGTTAAGTCTCACTGAGTTGTGAGGCACGGCCTGAGCAAGAGTTTCTAAGCACGGTCACACACGGAAATGGAGTCTATCGTGTAGTTGCGTCTCTGATTTTGGCCGAAAGGCAAACACGACTTGATAGGTTACGTTGTTGAGTCGACGTTGTTATTGCAAGCACAGGATGGTCTAGAGACACAAAATAGGCCAAGGCCTTGATCCTAAAATAATCCTAAGGCAAGAGTAGAAAGACAACTGATAAGAAGGGACTATGTTGCACGAAGTAAAATCAAACGTGTTGGTTTTGTATGGGTGGACGAGGAGTTCATTCCACCAGTACAGTTGAGTACTGACACCTACATAGTTTTCATGTGCAGGCACAAGTACAAGCTCGTGGCGTGGAGCTCGCTTGGATGCATCGAGGCACGGAGTTCCTTGGCGATTCGAAGCGTGCGGCTGCATGGATTCAAGACTTATATAGGACATAATGTATGGACATCGCCTTCCAAAGCATCCGCTGGCTCAAGACTTGTATTGAGAGATGAGAGAGAGTTGAGTGACTTGTAATGTGAGAAGAGTGAGCTTGAGCGATTGTAATCTTGGCCTTGCGCCCCATTGTAACCTTTGTTTCAATATCAATAAAGGAGTGTTTTGCAATGACTTGTGTTTTGCTTCAAATTCTGCTGCTATTATTCAATGTCTCTGCTTGAGACTTATGTGCGACGACCCCGTCGCAGCCGCTGAAATCGGCCGTTATGGAACCCGCCTTGCACGAGCGTAATCTAGGCTCGTGCGGCATCACGCCTTAGCGAGGACGATCGCTCCTACGGGAGCTAGGCGTGACACGTTATGTCCAAGTTAAGTAGGAAGGCTATGCAGTAGCCGTTCCCTGAGTTCAAAGAATGTTAGATCTAAGCGATGGTTAGTCGCCGAGAAGAAATGTGTCAGGACTGTAGGTCAGTCGCCGAGGCAACCCTTGTTTGGGCTCTGCAAAAGAAGTATGAAAAATAGAAGAAGTAAGTGAAACGATTTAATAACAAGCCCCAATGATACCCTAAAATATACCTTAGCAACAACACGGTCATGGACAACTTGTCGACAAGGGCGATGGTTTCTTCGAGCGGCAACCCGGGGTCACGGGACCGACTCGGCCTAGGAAGAAACAAATTATAGCCAAGCTGAGTAGAGGCAACCGATAGTTCGAGGACTTGCAATGGAGTTCGCTACTGGTGTTACAAGGGCCCCGTTTACCAGGCTATGTCCATGATGGCTAGTTAATCCCAGTGACCTCATATAGATGAGCTGGCATGGCGGCAATCCACGTGTATGTGCCTTTGGATTGAGTCTAGTTGAATGTGTGTGCAGTTAGAACACAAAGTTTGGGCCTAAGATTTGGCTACAAGAAGGCAATGTGCTAAGGCACGAGATGTGGCATCGAGTCTTAAGTTGTTGGCATATGAATTGCATAAGTTGGATTTGAGTTATTTCGAGTTTAAGTCAGGAAACGCTGCATGACAAAGTCGGTTGAGTGACACTATGTTCATAAATCTTGATTGGGTTAGTTGGTGATTAAGGAAGCAAGGACCGCGAGGCAACGATATGGTTAGGTTATACTAAGTCACGAGGCACGGCCTCATTATGGACACACAAACAGGGTATCATGGTTACGATATGGACCTAAGCACAGTCATATAGAAATTGGGTACTATCACATAGTTGCATCTCTGATTATGGGCCGAAAGGCAAGCACGACTTGATAGGTTAACATTGTTGGTAGGAGAAGGGTCCAGAGGCAAAGTATGAGTTGACGTTATTGTTGCAAGTACGGGATGGTCTAGAGACACAAAATAGGCCAATGCATCTATCATAAAACTGATCCTAAGGCAAGACTAGAAAGACAATTGAAAAGAAGGGACTATGTTGCACAAATTAAATTAACGTATTGGTTTTGTATGGGTGGGCGAGGAGCTCACACCACCAGTACAGTTGAGTACTGATACCCACACAGTTTTCATGTGCAGACACAGGTAGAAGCTCGTGGCGCGGAGCTCGCTTGGATGCGTCGAGGCACGGAGTTCCTTGGCGATTCGAAGCATGCGGCCGCATGGAGTCAAGACTTATACGGGACATAATGTATGAACATCGCCTATCTGAAGCATCTGCTAGATCAAGACATGTATCGAGAGATGAGAGAGAGTTGAGTTACTTGTAATATGAGGAGAGTGAGCTTGAGTGATTGTAATCTTGTCCTTACGCCCTATAGTAACCTTTGTTTCAACATCATTAAAGATCATCTTTTGAATAACTTGTATTTTGTTATAAATTTCTGCTAGCATATTCAATGTCTCTACTTGGGACTTCTGTGCGACGATCTCGTCGCAGCCGCTGAAATCGGCCGTTATGGAACCCGCCTTGCACGAGTGCAATCTAGGCTCGTGCGGCATCACGTCTCAGCAAGGACGATCGCTCCTACGGGGATGGGGCGTGACATAATGGTATCAGAGCACGGCTTTACGTCCTTGGACTTCAATTGAATTCTTTAACTCAATGTCATTTCCGCAGCTCTGAAGTGTTGCTTCCGCAAAGTTGATATCGTTGGTGCGCTCTCTCTCAAATGTCCCACGGGATGTCCATACAATAAGTCTATGTAATTTGTAAAACGTAGGAGAACAGTTTTTGACAAAACAAAAGATGGTTCGCGTAAGCACAGTTGACTAAGTCGGACTGGACATATACACCAAAATTGGGTCGACCTTAGCAAAAGTCGAGTGCGGGAATTGAATAGTGTCGGACGAGAATGAATTAGACTTGATTGAGTAAATAGGATGATTATCAATAGGGGTGCTATCGAACGACGATGTTTGAAATTCGAGGAATGGTTCGAACGGAAAATTTGAAGAAGTCGATTTTGATTCGAATGATAGTTTTGAGGATTTGTCGAATGACTTCATCCCTGAGTGGTGTATGCGATAGCTTCAAGGATGTCGATCGATTGAGGATGCGAGGTGTCGATGAGTCTATCAGTAAGCGTCGCGTGTATGCAAAGCCGTAGATTGAGTATCGTTAAATAAGTTATAGTCTTAAAGATTTGGACAAGTCGATTCAAACAAATTAGAGATGACGTACACGGGATAGTGATTGTGCGAGTATGAAATACAAAATAATTGAGTAGGTAAAATCGAATCGAGGAAAAAGTTAGGGTGTACGAATGGATGACTTGATCGAAAAGATTGATACGGATCGTATACGAAAAGTTAGCACAACGAAAAGATAGTGTGCATGAAAGGTTTGATTTTGAAGTTACAAAAATGATACTAAGGATTGGAATGAATGTTGCTCGATGATTTGAGTTAGCAAGGAATGACGCGAATTGAGAAAATACATTGGTCGATGACTTAAGATAGATGGATGAACAATACGTGAATTTGGTTTGAGGAAATTGATGATGTAAATTTGAGGGATAATGATCGAACTTGATCTTGAATGTAGAGGTGGTTATCCAGTCGGACGATTGCATCAGTCGTACGACTCAGAATTTGTTACAAATGAAGATCGTCAGGTTACGTATATCGTTGATGTTATTGAGGCGTATTAAAGATCGATATGCGATAACTCGGGGGTACTCAGATCCGAGGAATGACGATCGTGCAAGTGTTATCATTCCGATGGATGCTATACTTAGGAGGATGAAAATGATAGTATCTTAATGGTTACGCTAATAACCATAACGTCGACATTCTTGTCTTGCGCGAGAGCAACTCCAGCCTCGCACATGTATCACGTCGAATTTGGGGCGATCGTTCCGCGTGAGCGCTGACATGGTGATTCATGTCGCGGGAACGATCAAACTCAGAAAATCGGAACATGGCAATTTGGATTGCTTTAACTTGTGGGTTGAGACGAAGGTAAATTCGAGGATTGTTCGAAAATGTGTTTGATGACTAAGTAAACTTGAGCATTGAGTAGGTCCGATCTACATATCGAGAATAAATTAGTCTAGACTCAAATAAGAGTTATGCCCCGATGATAATGATTATTCTACGGAAGCGTTGCATGGTGATTCATGCCCACCGTGGATAATCGGACTCGCATGAGATTGTGACACAACATATTGTTAAGTCAGATGACCTTGTGATCGATTACGTGAATTGGGATAAATGATTTATGGAGTATGGAAAGAGAATTATGGTTTAACGATAAAGTTGTGTCGTAGCGTGCTTGACTTGGAAGGGATTGATAGGTGGATTATATCGAACGTGTTTGAAGAGATAGGCTATGTGAATTGCTAGTTGGACAAGCGATATTAAGATGTTGAAGATTGGTTGAACGTGAGTTATCATAGGATGGCTTTGTTGAATGACTCAGATCCCGTGCGACGAATGTCCGGATATGTGTAGGAAATCTATGCTCGAAGTTTAGAAATCGAAGTGATACGAGGTTTGGGTAGAAAACCCCATACTATCAACTTTAGTTTGACCTTAGGATGGGGTCAGTGTTGACACTTGTTGTTTGGAAACTATGATTCCAATACTGACGGATGACTTTAGCCTAAAGACATAGCCTAGCGGTTAGGCAGACGTCCCGGCGCAAAGACATAGGAATTGTGGAGGCACCACACATGAGGCTCGGTTGACATGCATGTATATCAGAGACGCCTGAATATGTGCACGATCCGACTTGAGTGGTGATGGCAGATTCTCTATCACGAGGCTTGGCTGAAATACATGTATTTTAGAGATGCCTGGAATATATGCACGATCTAACTAAGTGATACGTTGAATCAAGTGAGACTTGAGGAACGGAAAAGTGTCGAAGATTTTGAGATCATGAGTTTTGAAGAAAAGATTGTGGGTAGCACGAGTGTCGCTCGGATTTGAGAAATGCATAGAAGAAATGTGTGCGAGAAACGTAGGGTGTTGAATCAAGTTATAAGTCGATAAGTGTACTCAGTTAGTTTCGAGGACGACACTTTTTCTAAGTGGTGTATGATGTAGTGTCCCGTCCCGCTCAGTCAATCGGAGGAATCAAAACGCCAACGGCGTTCGAACTTAGTCTTGTAACGGCTGCTCGAAGACATCGCTCGGTCGAGGCGACCCCTTGCTCAGGTGGGTGGCTTCGATGAACTTGCCTCAGCTTGGCCTTCGCACTAATAAAACGAAAGTTTTCAAATGCACAAGTAGGCTTGATAATAAAAGAAACGAATCCACATAGCTAAGAGAATAATCCCAAGTTGGGTCGAATTGAGATAGAACATGGAAAGGTCCAAAGATCGGCTTAGAGTTGGTGCACGGCGTGCTTCGAAAATGACACTTGGTCCTTCATCCCGTGGCTTGGGAGAAGGAAAGTTGGTCTTCGACACAAAACTATGAGTTAGCCTAAGTCATAGGCGTCGCCTGCATAAATGCTCGATAAAGCATGCACGTTTCCATGATGCAAGGCTTGGCATAGCCTTTGCTCATCCCTCGGGTTAAGTTGTAGGCTCGATTAAGTT